>QXTE01000260.1:447376-685766 GCA_003942145.1 Platysternon megacephalum | reverse complement strand
GGGGGGGGCAAGTTCTGTCCTCATTTACACCAGTGCAACCTCCATTGATTTCAGCAGCCCTTGATATACAGCAGAGAGTATCACAAGTCGAACCACTGGAGCACTGATAATCTGCATAATGAGTCAAGGCCTCAGGTCCTTATTTATCTGAGTCAATGAGAGTTCTGTTATTCAGTCCTTCAAGCAATCGAGTAAGGAGCTCAAGGTTTGACCCACACTGATTGACTGCAATGCATTTGAAAATGAAGGGCCTGTTCTTGCAAACCTTATTCACACAAGTAATCTTACTGAAGTCCATGCGGCTAGTTGAGCGAGTAAGGACATGAGTGAGTGTGACATCAAAGGGATTCTGCATGGGCTCAAGAGCCTGCCTGTGCTGATCTGATTTCAAGATTTGGGTCTTGATGGGTGACCTTGGGCAAGTTCTTTACTGCAGTTCCCCATGTATAACATTAGGATAGTGATACTTACCTTCCATTGCAAAATGCTTGGGATCTATGGGTCAGAGAGCCGTAAGTACAACATCGTGATTTTTAGTCACTACTAATTTGGGTGGACTCTGAACCAGTGAGTGACAGAGATAAAAGGCTTTGTATCCCATTACCTAAGTCCCCTATTCCTTTCAAGGTCAGCCTTTGTTTGCTCACCCCATGAAGCAAATACAGTTTTGAATGGTGTCAGCACATTTATTGTTTATCTGGCACAGAACATGTACTACACAATAAGAGAGTGAGTGAGCTAGCGAAAAAAGGGTGCTGCTGTTAGACTGTAAGTAGTTATTAAGTTACAAATAAGATCACCTAGTTCTTCTGCCTGCTTACAAAAAGTGTCACCAGCTTAGTATTATCGTTGGAGGGTTCTTCCAGAAATACAGGGTAATGCTGAGGGCACATCTCCTGATTGAGGGGTATAACATTTTGAATGGCCCAGAGAAAGCGGATACAACAAAAGGTAAATAGGCTGAAAAACAATGGGCCATGAACCAGGGGCGGATTAACAAATTTGCCGCCCCTAGGCCCTGAAAAAATTGCCGCCCCCCCTGCCAGCTCACCTCCGCTCCCCCGCGGCAAGCCTGGGAGGGAGGGGGGAGAAGGGGACTTGCGGCGCGCTCGGGGGATGGCGGCGGTGGAGCGGAGGTGAGCTGGGGTGGGGAGCGATTCCCTGCCCCCCCTCCCGGGTTACTCCCTGTGCCTGCCGGCCCCAGCTCACCTCCGCTCCGCCTCCTCCTCTGAGCGCGCCGCTACTCGCTTCTCCTCCCTCCCTCCCAGCGCTTTCGCACAGCAAGCCTGGGAGGGAGGTGGAAGGAGGGAAGTGTGGGGCGCCCGGGGGAGGAGGCGGGCCGGGGATTTGGGGAAGGGGCGGAGTTGGGGCGGGGCCGGGGGGGGAGCGAGCAAATTTGCCGCCCCCGCAAATTTGCCGCCCTAGACCTAGGCCTTGTTGGCCTAGGCGATAATACGCCGCTGCCATGAACTAAAGCTCCAAAAGGATCTGAAAGTCGTAGAGACATGCCTTTAAGCACAGCATGTGGAGTTTGGGTGTGGAATGGACTCCTAAAAACAGCAGTAGGAGCTGCAGTTGTGAACATATTTTTATAGTCAGACAGGCACTTAGAATGTATAACTCAATAGAGAACAAGCTGTGAACAAATAGCTGGATGAACAAAGATAAGCTGCGTTGTCTCCTTTTCTTTCCAAATATCGCAGTATAGAAATCCTTCACAAGTGTATAAAAACTACCCAGTATAGAACAATTGACAGTTAAATGAGGAAAGAACTGGAATAGCAAAGAGAGCAGCAGCTCAGGACTGAGGTGATTTTAAGAGAGGCATGTGGGTCCATGAATGGAACAGCTAACCTGATGGCAAGTCAGAGCTGAAGTTCATTGCAGACCTGCATGGGGCCCTGTAGCGAGGCGGTGGGATACCCCACAGCCCCGCAGAGGGACGAGCCTCCCCTAGCACCAACGTGGGCAGAGCCAGTGGATCCTGCACCCACCCCCCAGAGGTCACAGCCCAGGACAGGAAGTAGAAAAGCTCAACTGCAGAGCTCACTTGAAAGCCAGCCGCGGGAGAGGCCAGATGCCTGTGGCCTAGCTCCGGGTTGGGAAACGCCGGCAGGCCGCGGCCGACCCAAGGACTGGCCGGGCCAGCCAAGCCTGCCTAAGGGCCTGAGCTCCTGACTGTTTGTTTGCTGCCCTGCTCTGACCCAGGCCCATAGCGAACTATTGCAAAGCGGTGGGATACCCCACAGCCCCACGGAGGGACGAGCCTCGGCCGAGCCCCTTTACACGTGGTACCAGAAGTGGGGACTTTGCCCAGGATGTGGGCACGAGCCTTTGACCCCGGGACCGTGCAGAACCGTTATAGACGTCCCAAAGGACCAGCTCAACAAGCCCCCGTGGGCTCACAGACAGGGAGTGGCTGAGTCCCTCGAACCCCCCCAGGGGCGGCTCGGTTTGGCCCGGACGACCAGAACTCGGGCCCTGCTTCTCCTGTGGGAAACATGGACACCTGCAACACGACTGCACCGAGATGGACTGCAGCTTTGGGCACGTTTGCACAGGGGAAAACCGTGCCCGACCACCGCAGGCTGCCAAGGTCACCGTACCCGTAGTTGTCGGGGACTGCCTGATGCGGGCCCTGGTTGACTCTGGCTGTGGCCAGACCCTAGTCCGCCAAAGCCTAGGCCTCCCGGCAGACCCCCGCCTGGGAACCATCCGGTTGCAGTGCATCCATGGCAACGTCTGGCCTTATGCCAGTGCCCGGGTCTGACTAACCGTGGATGGGGTCACGCGGACGATGGTGGTTGGCCTGGCCCCGCGAGTCGCCTACCCCGTGAACTTGGGCCGTGATTGGCCAGAGTTCCCTGGCATCCTTCGTTCAAACGCCGAGGAAAGCCCCGCCGTCACTCCAGCCTTGGAAGGGGACTGCCGCGAGGACCCCGCAGAGGAGGCGGAAGAACCGGACCCTAGTCGACAGGAAGGAGCGCCTGAGGACCCCCCGCCAACGTCTGCTGACGACCCCAGGGTCGGCACTGACTTCTGCCGGGACCAAAGGGGGGATCCTACCCTTAGTCAGGCGTATGAGCAGCTGGCGGTCGTGGATGGCGCTCTGATTGATCCAGGCCGGACCAAGGCCTGGCCCCATTTCGAGCTATGCCACGACCGCCTCTATCGGGTGGACCAAGATCTCTGCACCGGAGAGGTCCAGACCCAACTGCTGGTGCCTCGGTGCCACCGAAGAGCGGTGATGAAACTCGCCCATGACGTCCCAGCTGCAGGGCACTTGGGTCAGGAAAAGACCCTTGACCGGATTCTGACCCGATTCTTCTGGCCCGGGGTGCACCAGGAGGTCCGGAACTACTGTAATTCCTGTCCAGAGTGTCAGCTGGCTGCTCCCCCACGGACGGCCCCGGCCCCACTGATCCCCATGCCCATTGTGGAAACGCCATTTGAGCGAGTGGCCATGGATTTGGTGGGACCTCTCCTGAGAAGCAGGACAGGGTTTCTGTACATCCTGGTCATCGTGGACTATGCTACCCGTTTTCCTGAAGCTGTCCCACTCCGGAGCATCACCACCAGGGCCATCGCTGATGAGCTCATGAAGGTCTTTGCCTGCATGGGCTTGCCCCGGGAGATCCTCACGGACCAGGGCACCAACTTCACCTCTAGGCTGCTGTGGCAGGTGTGCAACCCCCTGGGGATTAAGCAACTACGCACCTCTGTTTACCACCTGCAAACCGACGGCCTGGTGGAACGGTTCAACCGCTCCCTGAAAGACATGCTGCGCAAGTTTTCCCCTGAGGACCTGTGCCGATGGGATCAGTTGCTCCTAGCCTCCCCTAGCACCAACGTGGGCAGAGCCAGTGGATCCTGCACCCACCCCCCCAGAGGTCACGGCCCAGGACAGGAAGTAGAAAAGCTCAACTGCAGAGCTCACTTGAAAGCCAGCCGCCGGAGAGGCCAGATGCCTGTGGCCTAGCCCGGGTTGGGAAACGCCGGCAGGCCGCGGCCGACCCAAGGACTGGCCGGGCCAGCCAAGCCTGCCTAAGGGCCTGAGCTCCTGACTGTTTGTTTGCTGCCCTGCTCTGCCCTAGGGGCTGGGCTTCTCTTGAACTATTGGCTCAGCCCCTGCCTAAGGGCCTGAGCGCCCTACTGTTTGTTGCCCTGCCCTGACCCAGGGCCTGGGCCCATAGCAAACTATTGCGAGGTGGTGGGATACCCCACAACCCCGCGGAGGGATGAGCCTCGGCCGAGCCCCTTTACAGGCTCATTGTTGGAACTGCAGTAAGTGCTGCATGCCAGGATGGAGAGCTCTGTGGAGGAAACTGTACAGTGCCTACCCTCAGTATCTAGATCTTAGTGCTGTCAGTCGCTCATTTTCATGCACAGCACCAAACTTCATACAACAAACACAAACTTCCTATTCTGGAATAATCTGTAAAAGGTGCATAGATACTGAATCTGACCACAGGAATTCTGTGCCCATCATTCGTCCGAATGGATGTATCTTTGCAGAGCTCCATTGTCTTTCTTGAAGCTTGTAACATTGCTTGGCTCCTGCTTGAGCCGGTGAGCAAATACAGACCTCGAGTATTACTTTTATTTACTGAGGCATGGCGACTGAGGGAGTAGTCACGCTGCTGCAAGCTGCTGAGTGACATCAATGCCCACCAAAGTGGACAGACCCTATCATTTATCAAGCTAGCTCAGACAACCACACTTTGAGGACCTACAGCACCTCACACAGAGCACTTCTAAGGGGCCCTGGTCTGCTGGCTCTGAGAATGAAGAAAAGAAACAATTATTAAAGAATAGAGACTAGACTCAATAAATGCATTACACAGACACCTTTATTTTTTCCCCATTAGCAATCCAGAACCATTCCATTCAGAGACTGAGTTGTTTTGAATTTCGGTTTAAATGTACAGTGTAGATCTCTTGACATCACCAGCACTAGCTGGACTTCCAGAACAGGGCGCTTCTCTGGGACTATCACTGGAATGGAACAAGGAGATGAAATGTGTGTCTGATTCCTCACATGCGAAATAAAATCAGGAACACTGAAAGCATCCTTTCCATTATTCATCTTTAAATGGAAACTGAGGGTGGTCCACAAGTCTAAAAAGAAAACATTTATTAAATATCCCCACGTAATTGCATTACTAGGACATCTGAGTGCAAAAGGCAGGAATCTCAAAGAGCAGACATGCAATGCTATCTATCTGTTTTAGGGTTTTCTTTAGGCTCATCACTGTATAGTCTCTACTGAGAGGACATTACATTACAGCTCAGTTTATTATAACTAATACCTGTGTTCACCTGGAATTTAATAAAGCTTGGAGAAAACATGACAGAATGGTCTCAAAACTGTCTGTGACTGTCTATGGCAGAAGGCTGTTACAAGAGATGATTATTCTCAGTAAACAGTGAGGCTAGAACAAATAATAGTGGGCTTTTATGAAGCGGGAAAAATTGTCTTTACAATACAGACAGGCCCAAACTGTAAAGTTAAGATCCTGATCTGGATCTTGGGTGTGTTTTGGTTTAGCCCATTGCAGATGTAAAGGCCACCCAGATCAAAGAATGTTTAATCTAGACCCAAACTTCTGCAAAGATCAGGGTTATTTGGGTACAGCTGAGAACTGAACTCCTTGCACCCTGTGGCACTGTGCAGAGCTGGGGGGTGGGTGGGGGAGGGAAGAGGGGTGTATCCACAAAGGACAAGTTTGCAACTCTCTGATCCTTGGGCTAATTCCTAAGATGCTCTCTGCTAGCTGGGGATTGCTGGAGCACAGCAGCACTCTGGCCACACTCTCTCCCCAGAAGTGCCTTCAGTGAATCCCCTATGCCTACATCTTGGAGGGTATGGCACAGGACCTTGCTCTGTGGGTTCTTCACCACCAGTGAGATCCCTATGCTGATGCCACTAGAACACAACAAATGCCCTAGAGGGGCCCTGGACTGATCCCAGAGTTTCCAGAACATTGGAAACGTTTATAAACATTAGGATGATGACACAATGACATTGGCATTCAAGGGAAGTTATTTTGCCTTGAAACTGGAGCAAGGCTAAACAAGATAAACGACTATTAGGAATGTGTTGGGATAATGGGCCAAATCCTGTCATTGTGGGGGCCTCGGGCACTGGTGCACCTCGGTCTCTCCTACTCACTGCCTGTGGCACATAATTTTCTAGTCTCCTGTGTGCAATGTTGTTGTAGTCTTGTCGGTCACAGTATATTAGAGAGACAAAGTGGGTGAGGTAATATTTTCTATTGAACCAACTTCTGTGGGTCAGAGGGACAGGCTCTGGTCTGTAGGGAGCTTGCTTCTGATGAGCTGAACTCCCCTCTTCTGGCCTACAAACAACCCCCCCCAATCTCATCACCAGAAGCAAGCTCCCCACAGACCAGGATACACAAACTCAAAGTAGCACCAGACCCTGCCGGATTAACATGCAATCCTGCCACTGGTATAGGGATCCACCCTCCCCCACCCCCAATACACCTTTCAAGATCCATGGATCCTACACATGCCTATCACAACATGTGGTAAACCTCATCCAGTGCACTAAATGCCCTAATAAGAACTATATGGGTGAAACCAGACAATCACTAAATTCCCAAATGAACTCACCCAGGAAAGTGATAATACAAAAACACCCTATCACCTGTGGGTGAACACTTAACAAACCTATCCTCCAAGGAAACACTTAACAAACCTCATCCTCCAAGGAAACCTGCACAACATTTTCAAAATATGAACCTGGGAGCTTAACTTCATAACTTTGCTAGTCACTTAAAATCATGGACTGAAAAGAGACTCTGGATTTATGGATTATTACAACAATTTATTTACACCCCTCCACCCCAGCTGCCTTCCCCTCCTTTCTTTCCCCCCTATGAATGGAGGGGTGTTAAAGGGGTGTAACCTTGAATGGCCCCTTGAAATGTGTGTTAACTACTTATGCCAAACAATCTGTTCCACCTTGTATTTAGTTGTGACAAGTTTCCCAGACCCGAAGAAGAGCTCTCTGTGTAAGCTTGTTTCTCTATCAACAGAAGTTGGTCCAATAAAAGATATTACCTCACCGACCTTGTGTCCTGGTCTCCTGTGGGCTGTAATGCTTCGGTCTGGTTTTGGTTGTTGGGTTCAGCAAGCGGGTGGTGTTGATAGCCTGTGATATACAGGAGATCAGACTAAATGATCTGGTCGTCCCTTCTGGGCTTAAAGTCTATGACTCCATTCCAGTCCTAATAGCTATGATCCTACATCCTTTGTGATCACAAGGGTCAGTATAACACAATACCTTATTTCTTTGTGGGGTGCCTTTCTCCTGCCTCTCCACAGTGTACTAAAATACAAAGTATTGTGACTCACTGTATTAAGTTCAGGTAGCGAAGGTTTTTGTTCAGCCCATCAATGGTTTTCATGTCCTCCTCAGAGAGCTGGAAGTCAAAAACCTGACACAGAAGACAGGATCAAACATTGGTTATTCCTGCCGGGCATAGCCCTTCTAATAGTGGGATGTATGTGCATTTACAGAAGCACAAGGCCCATGTTAAGTGAAAAGAAATGAAATAGGTATATTAATCTGGGCCTGCTCTTTCCACTGTATTTTATATATTTCAGAGGTGAAGGTTAGCTATATAACTGTTGTGATTTTATTTTCTGTGTATTTCACCTTTGAACTTTTAGCAATCTGCTGTCTGTAGAGGCAGCTGCCATTTTGAGATATAAATGGCTGCTTACAGAGGAGATACACACTGTGCTCTCTTACATAGATGTTCTTTCTTGGTTTGTTTTTCCCTTAATCTAGAATAAAACTGTCAGTCTGATATTGTAAGGTTTGTTTCTTGGGTATGGAAAATAGACCGAGGGATGCTATACCCTGATTTACCTGGGATGTTTAAGATTCTGGACTAAAATGGGCAGGGGAGGACAGATCAGAGTTTGGAGAGGACCCGTGGTCTAGGCAAGAGGCTGAGGGCAGGAAAGGGGCACACTCCTACTGGAAGATCATTTGTCTTTTCAATGCTCAGAGGGGCCTATATTCCCATCTGATATCAAGATAGCGTTAGTCATTTTGGGAAAGGGCTCCACAAATCAATTGCTCCCTCAAAATGTTTCCTTTGGGAGAGACAAGAAGGACTCCAGGGTTTTTTCTCCCCATATTATTATTTGTTCTCTAGTGGGTGCCAAGTTACACAGTTCAAATATTAAAGTGGCAAAAGCCTTCTCTAAGAATAGAGAACCTGCCTGAGCATTGCGCTACACAATGTCTGATAGTTCTCAGGCAAGATCCTGCAGTGCCATACTGTACAAGGGCACAAAAGTTCTCAACCTTCCATGGTGCACACAGGGAGGTGTGTCCCCCTCATCCTCTTCTCTCTCCCCTCCTGTTTTACCTGGAAGTTTTCTTCAATACGCTTTCTGGTGAAGCTCTTAAAGAGGACCACGATACCACGCTGCAGCTGGTAGCGCAGGGCTACTAGAGCGGGGCTTCGGTTGTATTTTTTGGCAATTGTACCCAATATTGGGTCCTCCAGCAGAACTGGGGTGCTTTGGTCTATCCTACAAGGGAAACAGAGAAACAGGGAGCATTTCTGGGATCAGAAAAGCAGTCAAGTCAGCCTAGTGAGGACAATGCCTGTGAAATCTGAAAATAAACTACTAGGTCTTTTCCAGCTCTCATTTTTATTGTTTTCCAGCTCTCATTTTTATCGTATAACTTTATAAATATCAGATACTTTGAATATGGAAGGTGGGGAAAGTACCCTCTAACCCATTTTTGAGGTTCTAAACCTGGGAGCACAGTCCAGTTTCTTTCCTTACCACATCTTGTCTCTCTGTGAGCCCAGAGCACAATAGGCTTCAAGGAGGATATCCTTGGATTTGCAGAAGGCCAGCAGTTTGCTTTGGTTGAGGTAAGGGTGACATTCAACCTGCAGAATCACCCCCCAACCCAAAATTGAGATTTCAGATCATATGAGCAGCAGCAGTCAGACAAAAGAAACATCAGACATAACGTCAACAGGACACAGTATACTAAAATATCAAATATCCTTCAATTAAAATACAGCCTGGCAGTGCAAGTGACCCTGGGGTGCAGTTTAGCTGATAAATCCCAAGCAACAGTTTACCTAGTAAAGGACAGAAGCCAAGACATGTTGTGGGAGGATAGGCTTAATAAGGATTTATAGTCAGAACCAAGTCCTGCTTGCCTTACTCATGTGTCTAGTCCCACTGAAATCTCAGTTTCGCTACTAATTTTGGCCCATTGTGTATTGTTACATAGCTAGGATATGGATCAAAATCATTGCCTGGACTAACACTGCCATTAAAGCAATGACCATTAGTTGGAGAGAGAGATTGAGTTTGTTACTAGTGGATGTTCTAAGGGTCTCTACTGGGACCAGTTATGGACGAGATGGCACTCTCATTCTAAGTCCTTATTTTCAGTGGCTGATAACTTCCCCTAAAGTGGTCTCTTGGTCCAAATTTCTCATGCTTGGTCTCAACTCACAAATGATTTTTGGGTTGGGAGAGGGAATTCAAACATCCGAAGAAGTGGGCTGTAGCCCACGAAAGCTTATGCTCAAATAAATTTGTTAGTCTCTAAGGTGCCACAAGTACTCCTGTTCTTTTTGCGGATACAGACTAACACGGCTGCTACTCTGAAACCTATCATCGGTTCAGTCATTTTTGAGTTGTCCAACTGTGTTTTTCACCAGATAAGACTTTTTTCCCTTGCATATTTTAATAATGAAATTTAAAACAGTTTAGATGTCAAACTTTAAAATTACCTCCTACCTATATCGTATCCTCCATACAGAACTTGTTCTATGCCAAGTTTGAAAAAAAAAAAATAGTTGAGAGGCAAAATTACTTTCAAAAACTGACTATGGGATGCTGTGCATATCCTGTGTTATTTTGCTTATCATATATAACTCAATTCTTTCTCTTTATCCAGCATGTAAGGAATACATCTGGGTATCTATGTGAAGGGTAGGAAAATGGATAAGAAAACAACATAGTCCATCTGAATCATCTCTTTCTGAGCCTACTGTCTGAAAGCCACATTTCTGAGTATGAGTTTGGACAATCTGGTAACAAAACATCCTCACATTCCAAGCAGAGAAAGGTTGCTGCTATGAAAGTCTATTCTCATAGCAGCGGAATGAGGATCTCTGGATTTACAGAGTTTATCTTTCTCCTGCCTCTCTCAGAGACTGTTTCCTTTATAGGTATTTTCTACTTCATTCTTTCTTGATATGCATAAGTTTTTCATCATTTTAGTGATGGGCACAAACAAAGCCCTTGTTCCAAACATAGAACTATTTTCTTTTCAGAACCTGAACCTGAATCTATAGTTGCTAATGGCTCCTGTCTTTAACGTCAGCTGGTTGCAACACCCACAAATTCTGAGGAGTTCAATATCAGGTCTAACTGTTGTGGCTTGTGTCTACTTGAAGTGGAGCAATAAGGAAGTTTCCCTTTTTATTTAAAAGAAAGGCTGGACATTAGTTTCCCCCATAAATGAAACTCTTCACTGACTACAAGTTCTGAATTTCTTCTAACTCAACACTTTTAGATCTCTACCCAAAGGCCAGCATTTTACCTGGTTGAGAACAGGTTTGTTCTTGAGCCCTGGTTTGTTCAGGATCATCTCCAGCTGTCTGCGGTTGAAGTTGGACACTCCAATGGACTTCACCAAGCCTGCGTCTTTACATGCCTCCATAGCCTGGGGAAAACAACAGACAGTTCTATTATCACTACTGGTAGTATAATTTCTAAGAGACTAGAAAAATTACACTCAACTGGGCCCATTCAATAAAAAAAATTCCACCAAAATATTACTAAACGTACAGTAGGGGAAGTTTGATTTGTTCTAGAACGAAACTCTGATTTAGAGACAGTCATTTTCTAACCGTTCACTTAGGCATCAGATCTCCGTCCAATCCACTGAAATAAAGTCATCTTTTCCCCCAGTAGAAAGTAGACAATCTGGCCACCGCCTCTCTCCATAGCTTCCTCTTTAAATTTATCCTTCATACATAAAGAACTCAAAGACATAACAACAGGGCCGGCTCCAAGTTTTTTGCCGCCCCAAGCAAAAAAATTTTCCCGCACCCCCCCGGCCCCACCCCAACTCCGCCTCTTCCCCGCCCCATTCCAACCACTTCCCCAAATCCCCGGCCCCGCCTCCTCCCCCGGGCGCGCCGCATTTCCCCTCCTACCCCTCCCTCCCAGGCTTGCCTGGGAGGCAGGGGGTAGAAGTGGAGTGGCGGCGCGCTCGGGGAGGAGGCAGAGGTGAGCTGGGGGAGGGAGCGGTTCCTCTGCCCCCCCCCCAAGGTTACTTCCTGCGGCCCTCCCCGCACCCCCCACCACCGCAGCTCACCTCCACTCCGCCTGCTCCCCTGAGTGCGCCACCACCATGCCGCTTCTCCCCCCTCCCTCCCAGGCTTGCCGCAAAACAGCTGTTTCGTGCGGCAAGCCTGGGAGGGAGGGGGGAGAAGCGGAGCGGCGGCAGCGCGCTCAGGGGAGCAGGCGGCAGTGGAGCGGAGGTGAGCTGGGGGGGAGCGGTTCCTCTGCCCCCCCCCAGGGTTACTTCCTGCGGCCCTCCCCGCACCCCCGACTGCTGCAGCTCACCTCTGCTCAGGGCCAGTTCCTGGGTTTGTGCGCCCCAAGCAACAAAGAAAAAAGGAGCCGGAGTGCCGCCCCTTGGAAAGTGCCGCCCCAAGCACATGCTTGGAGCGCTGGTGCCTAGAGCCGGCCCTGCATAACAATACCCAATCACTGCTAGTGAACAATACAGAAATAAGGGTACCACATAAGTATGGGACTATGAACACCAGTTTAAGAGCTGTATAGCACAAAAAAATTCAGAATGAAAATTAAGGGGGAAACACAAGAAATACTGAAGGAGATGGACAAGTGCAGTGGTCACCATTAGAATGTCTGTATTTATTGATAGTAGCCATACTGTGGTGTCTGAGATACACCATGAAATGACTGCAGAATCTCAGATCACAAGCAGTGCTATGAAAACAGATATTGTAAATTCGGTTTACTTTTTACATTTAATAGAAAAAGCTTGCTAGAGTCCACTGAAGGGAAAGCACATATCACAGGAGAAGTTTTAGCTTTTTCTTTTTAAATGAGGGAGTTAAGTTAGTACTCATGAAAATGAGGAACCTATAGCACCAATTAGAACCAGGGATAATGGATAATTAGAACCCCCAAAGCTCTACCAATGCACCTCGATTCTGACCTTATGTCCCTTTGTATTTCATTTCTGGCCTCTGTTGATATAGAAGCACCAATGGTATTAAACTGAGTGGTGGACTTTGTAATGTGGGTAAGCGTGGACAGACTTTGAACCTAGTTCTTCAGTGTTGACAGGCTGGCCCACTAATAAGTTGCAAAGCTGAGCTACTCAAAAAGCATTAGCTAAAGAATTAGGGATCTTATGGAGTCCTCATCTTGGCTGACTCTAGGGCAGAATATTTCATCCCTCCTCTGTGGAAATCACCACATGTAAAGCCCAGACTACAATTCTGTCCCTGACAATATCCCTGCCCTAAGACCAGGGAAGGCCAAAGCATCTCAAAGTGCGGTTCTGCTCTACAAAGTGATTCTGTAAAAATGGCATGTGAGGTTTCATGTTTGTTGTGTCTCAGTGATTTCCCCATCAAATCTGCTCAGTTTACAATTGAAAATATATTTCACTTAACTAGCAGCCCTGAACACTCATGGAAGGTCTGGTCTATGCACAGTTATTGGGCTGCTTTAACTATATCAGTCTGGACACTGATGTAGTAGACCTCTCCTAGTATGATGAGGCAGCTCCCACAGCAGTCAGAAAGGGTTAAAGAGCTTCTTACAGTTGGTATGGCTACTTCCACCTTCTCATGTTCTCTGTATGTATAAATATCTTCTTACTGTATGTTCCATTCTATGCATCCGAAGAAGTGGGCTGTAGCCCACGAAAGCTTATGCTCAAATAAATTTGTTAGTCTCTAAGGTGCCACAAGTACTCCTGTTCTTTTTTCTCTGGGCACAATCCACCGCACCTATGAGGCTTGTCAAGCCTGGCGAATGGCAGGTGCTTAAAAGGGAGGATACTGGCTCAGTCTGGGCAGGACTCTGGCGTTAGCAGAGCTAGAGCTCCCCAGAGGACAGGGGTTATTTCCTGGGGAAATTGCTTGAGGGCACTGGCCTCCTGGGCCCTCTGAGGAAGTAGAGGACTGGCTTTTCTATACTTCTCTTTTTGGAGCCCTGGGACTTTGCCTTGGTTGCTTGGGCACATAGTGGACAAGAAGTCCAGATCTCCTGCCAAGGGACTGTAAATCTTCACTCTGTGTGAGACTGCAGGGACCTGGCCTTTTTTGAGGGCTGCAGAATTACTGTGCCCTTTTCTTCATTTGGACTATTTTATACCCCTAGAAGGGAACAGGCTGTCTATCAGGTGCAGGCAGAGGGCCATACTCCGCACTCTGAACCAGATCTATAGTAATGTAATTGTCCAGAAAAGGATATCTGAGACAAGAGACATGCCCCTTCTTGCCCCAGGGGAGTGCCAGAAAGGTATAATTTATCCCAGTGGGTACAGTCATGCTGCTATAAAGGAGCCTATAGTGGTATAGTTTATTCCCATAAATTTAGGGGAATAAAATACCCCAGTGCAAGGTACCACTGTACTGGTAAAACTGCCTTCACTCTAGGGATTGCACCAATTCAACTATTTTGGTAAAAAAAAATCACACCCCTAAATGAAATAGTTAAAGTGGGATGAAAACTGTATGCAGACCTGGCTGAAGTCTGACAATTGAGCTGGACTCTTTCCAACTTACGCATCATCACTAATAAGAGTAGTTCAATTACACCTCTGCAGCCCCAACGTCTTCAGATTATACCCTCAGTGACACTTGAGCAACATCATTTTCTTAACACAGGTGTCACTGATTTGAGTTTAGTAAGAAAATCTGTTGATGATTCACAAGAAGGAGCATCGCTGGTTGGTGCTGCAGGGCTAACTGGAGCAAAAAGCAGCCTAAACTTATTTTTGTCACTAAAGCTGGCAGCAATGATGCTCAATACACACAAGGGTCAGATCTGTTAAGTGTGAAGGTGCCATTTGTTTATAGTTACTTGCTGGTGTGAATCTTCACTTTATCAATAGGCAGTTCAAGAACATAATCTTACTAACAATCCCAGCCTCCCACATACATAACAATTACATTCTCCCTAGCCCTCTAAAAAGGTCATATGACTAAAAAACAGATAGAACTCTGAATACTTTCCGGGTAACAGTCAGCTGGCTGCCTCATGCTGCAAAACCTCTGTTAGTCTATAAGGTGCCACAGGATTCTTTGCTGTGTTATTCATGTCACTCACCTCCCAAGTTTGACGCAGATCTACAATATCAAAAATGAGTTTTCCGTTTTCATCCATTGGTGATAAATCTGGCCCAGGCTTAAAAACAAAAGGAAAATCCCCCTTGGTCGTGATGTTTTTTACACAAGTGGATTTTAACTATTTTGTGGCCAAGGAAGGAGTTGTAACCAGGAGGAGTGGGGAAGGAGGGAAAGTGTCGAACACTAAAGCTGGTAAAAATAATAGAATGATTTTATCTAAACCATTTGGATTCCCAAAAGCTAAAAACATTTGGATGAGAGACTGAGAGCTGGATCATGGCCCAGTCACCAAGAATTTCCCTACCAGTAACACCTAAGAGTTATCTTATCTTATTAATTCCCTTTCTTTTAAGTCCCTAATGGAAGACTCCAGCAGCACCAGAACAAAACTGATATCATCCGAATTAAAACTACCTTGAACTGAACTGAATTTTCTACTTCTCTAGAGGCAGAGCAGCCACTGTAAATTGTCAAACTGAGCTAGAGAATTTAGCTACACATCACTTTTGAGTAAAAGGCCTATATATGACTGAAATATATAGCGTACCTTGTGTTCCATGAGTAAATTTCACCCTAGATGCCTAGAAATAATTTTGAGTAAATAAGACAATAAATGTTAGTACTGGAAAATTAATTAGCTCAGCGAAACACTATTTTCATAAGAAATCGTGTTTATACGCCATGAAAACAAAGCATGCATGTGGAAAGCAATTAGGGCCTAGAGATAGTACAGATAAATCATGATATGGTGTCACACAAAATGACATCTTCATTGACAAAGAGAAAGAAGCTTGACTTAATGAACTAAAGAGGTTATAGTTGATTAACACCCCCCCCCACACACACACACACACAAGAAATCACAGTAACCTCAGATTAGTTTTATAGATTACTGGTGAATTTCCAGAGTAACTAGTTAGCTTTTGATCATTAAGTGTATATTTGAATTTAAAGAGTTTTCCAGACAGTTTGTAAATTTGCCAGTGCACTAAGATATATATATATATTTAGTGGCATAGAGTGAACCCAGGTAGCATATGATGTTTTAATAGCAAGGATTAAAAGCATAAGACTGTTAACCTACATGATTACTATATATCGACCGCGAATGAGACACAATATGAGTTTCCCCCCAAAAAACTTTTGCATTATAGAGTGTGCCTCATGCATTAGTTTTTCTTTTGCCTTCCCCTCGAGCACCCATCATAGGCTACTTTTGTAGGCTGGACGTACGACTAGATGGACTATGGGTCTTTTTTTAAAAACAGCTCTGCTCTGGCCCATGGATATACTACCAAACATTTGTTTTCCTGTGTATATTTTTTAAATAAATGTGTACCTTTAGAGACACAGGGATATGGATAATGAAGAGATCAAGATAGTCAAACTTAAGTTTCTTCAGCGATTGTTCCAGGCAGCTTCGGACAAGTTCAGGACGGTGAAAGGTACTCCCAAGCTGTAATGATTCAAAAACAACTGTTCTTTCTGAAGAAGTTCTCTTTTTTCTCTTCTTTCTGTAAAAAACACTTTTCTAAATTGTCTTATTCATGGCATACCACTGGCTTTACTTTTTTGGCAGAAGGGTTGTGTTGTGAGGTGGTTGTGTGCAAAGCTGCACATGAGAGTGAGAAGTGAATGTTTCCTGAAGAAGTAGGGCGAGCGGCTGAAATGCAGCCAGGATGTGAGAAATGCACTTTCTCAGTACAGAAACCCTATGTGAGGCCACTCTCAGGGTTAAATTTTTTCTGGCTAAATTTGTTTTCCTTGGTTATTAGGAGTCACTCTGTTGTCTGACTTAATTAGTTGGCCCTTGGAAGAATGGAATGGAAGATGTCCCTTTGTACGTGACTGAGTTCTGTACACAATTTTGGTCTCTCTCTGGGAACCAGGAGATGGGAGTTCATACAAATGCCATTTCTAACAAGATGTCAGTTCTAATGTGGAAAGAATCCCACCCCAAGAACCCCTTTCTCCTTTTTTGCCATCGGTTCTCCATTTACTATGGGGTTCTACTCTGAAAAGTGACTCTGTAAAAATGAGATTTTGGTGTTAAATATTGACTCTCAGTGATTCAATACAAATGTGCCCCATTTACAAGTAAAAGGATGCTTTTCCAACTGACAGCTCCACAAACTCAATCTGGGTTCTTTGCTTCTTGTCCATCACCTCCAGTAATAAAGATGCTGGAGAACAAATTATACTCTCAGTGACACCTTTGCAACCCCAATGTCTAAAAATCTTGCTCTCAGTGATAATCCCTTGCTTTTAAATTGGTTTGTGGAAGTATAATTGATTGGAAATTAGTAAACAATTTTGTTGATGAGACCCGAGAAGGAATAAAATCCACCTGACTCTCCCTTAGCCGTGTTGTTTCTATAGAGCTGAAAGGAGTGACAATTTATTTTTTCTTCCACTGAAAACACAGATAGGACTGTGAATGCACACAGGGAACAGGTTGGTTGAATAAGAAGGTGACATTTTTACACAATCACTTTTCAAAAGAAATCTACACTTTCAAGCAGAGTCACCATTGTGCACAGGAAGCTTAGAAAGGCTCATTGTGGCTAAATAAAATAAAATGTTCTGTCTGGTGATCTGTACTTTGAGGGGCATGAAGAGGCTGTTTTAGCTTCGCTTTCACACATGTAGAGATGAGCCTTGTGCTCAAACCTGTAACTTCGTATAGAAAGCAATTTCCCACATCTGTGAATAATACTTCCCTAAAGGGAATCCTTTCAATACTGGCCTTGAGTAGGTTACACCATTTTTCATAAATTAGAAAAAATAATTAGCACAGGAAGCAGTAGGGTAAAAATACTTGTGTTAAAACAAAACCCACTTACCTTTCCTGTGTAAAATATGTCCTCTCTTTTGACTGTTCCATCTGCAATCTTCTCGTGAATGGCTCGCCCAACCTCCTCCTCAGTCCCATATACAAAGGCTCCATCAATATGGCGGAAGCCAACTTCAATAGCCACCTTTGTAGCCTCCTCACATTTACTTTTTTGAACCTACCGGTTAAGAAGGTGTAGTGTCAATCTCTCGGGATTAGTGATATGGTATGCCAGTTGCCTAGAGCTTTGATCACTATCAGAAACACTTCAAAGTAGAGTGGCACATTTAGAATTTTGAATTTACCTTAAAGGAGATTCAAGGATTCTGGGCCCGATCCTTTGTTGCCCTGCATCTTGTGTTATCATTTACACCACAGCAAAGTAAATGGAACGTAGGTGTAAAAAGCTACTATTCAGATATAGCAGGTATTTTTTGCTCTCACTGTGCACAGGAGTAAATCACTCCTTAAAATGCAGGGCAACAGAGAATCAGGCTCATTATTTCAGCTTTCCTTTTTACAAGATTCAAAGGACAATTAGTACAGGACCCCGAGACCAGGAGCTGTAAGAATCAAATATCAACATACACTATGGATTAGAATCCCCAGTCTGGCTGAGCTATTGCCTATTTATTTAAAAATAAAATCTCATGATTTGTAAGTCAAACTTATGATTTTGCCAAAACTGATTTATGGTTTTGAACTCTTGGTTTGGCAGGACCACATTCCTTTCATGAGTATTTGTAACAAAGGCAGCTATTAGAACTGTTTGGTGAGAACAATGATTTTATGAGCCCCTGTTGGTTCTTGATAATGACTCAGCTTTCTTCCAGCTAGGTCCATATTGACTCTGTTGAGATTAATAATTAAAAAAAATCTGACAACAGCCATGCTTCCTAGCAGAGAAATCAGGTGTGATAAAGGAAAAAAAATAATGATAAGCAAGACCTAAGGGAGGGGCAAATGAACTGCTTGGGAATACTAGAGAAGGGCAAAGAAACCTAGTTCCTAAATTGGTTGCTGATTTCCCAGTTGCCTTTTTTAAAATTTAATTTTCAAGCTTCAGCTAGGGATTTGTTGAACAATTTCTCTCCCAGTATCAAAGAGAATCTAGCCTGTGGGCCTAAATCTGCTCTCATTGAAATCAATGAAGTTACAATGGTGTAAAACCTAGTGTGAAAGGAGAATCGGGCCTTATAAGTACAAGTGGGCCTGATTCTCATTACACTAAAGCCCCTTTGTGACGGGTTCGGTCACCTGATGTGCTGAAATGACCTCTCGGCCCGTTTTCCCTGCCAGCTTTGGACTCCAGAACCCTGCCTTGTTGAGCCAGACACTCTAGCCTGCTGCAACACAGACCCAGGGTCTGGGTCACGCCCCCAAAGCTGCAGAATTTAACTAAAAACAGCTCCCTCCAAAGATGCAGTCATTAACTAAAAACAGCTCAGCAGGTTACCTGTCTCCAGCACCCAGACACCCAGCTCCCAATTGGATCCAAACCCCAAATAAATCCGTTTTGCTCTGTATAAAGCTTATATAGGGTAACAGGGCCGGCTCTAGGTTTTTTGCTGCCCCAAGCAAAAATATTTTGGCTGCCCCCCACCCCAGGGCTCCCCCCGCACCCCTCTGCTGCCCCAGCCCTGGGTTCTCCACCCACCCACACCCCCTGCCGCCCCAGCCCTGGGCTCACCCCCCAACACCTGCACCCTCCTGCCGCCCCAGCCCTGGGTCACTGGTAACTCGCTCCCAGGGCGGGTCATTCAGCAGGAATTTTGGATGTGCCGAGAACACAGACAGGTTTGGTTCCCATATGGTTACAGAACTGCAGTGAAGTGGAACAATTTTCAGCGTGTGTGATTGGAGGGTACCTGGAGCCATATTATAAGACTGTCCTCCATAAATGAGGAACAGTTGAGGTGCCTTTGTTATTCTTTTGTTCCACTCTTTGTTTCTATGGGGAAATTGCCTATGCAATATCACTGTCTTCCTTTTAAACAAATACAACTAAAAAAACCAACAGGCAATGGCTGTTGAAAATAGCAATTCCAGTCCTAATAACCACTGGGAAGCGTTTCTTGCTCAATTTTATCCTACTTTATCTACAGCAAGTTACAGTGGATCAGTATATTTGATTTGGGAGAAATGAAGTAACAGCTGCCCAAATTGAGCGTGAGCACTCCTGAATTTTGAGGGTGTTCAAATCTGGAAGGCCGGTGCTAGATTCCCTTTCTGAATATTGGCTAAATCTGGAAAGGAAAAATCCATTTCTGCTTCCATGGCTCAGAAGTGGAAATGCTCCTAAGTGCCGGGTACTGTATCTAAAGCTGCCCAAGCCCTCTAGTAGAGCCTCCCCTCCCTTACTTTTCATTTTAAATTCTAGTGGGATCCACGTACCTCCCTTGCTAGGCTTCAGATAGAGAGGGGCACTGTCCATTTACTCCACCCAATTCCTTCTTTGGGGGCTGCAAGGTGAGGTCACACCAGTATCCCTAATCCAGTCTGGGGAAGTCTTCTGAAGGGGATATCTGGGCCAAAGCTGCCCACTCCTTGGGCACACTTGTCCCCCATTCACAGTACCACCCCTTTCGACTCACAGCAAGCTGCAGCATGGCTCAGCTACCTCACTCTCTCCACCTCCCTTTCCTGTTGATAGCGGCCAAGGGAATGCTGGGAAATGTAGTTCTTTCCCTGCTCCAGGGCTGGCTCTATAGGCAGGGAGCTAGGCAAGGAACTACAGCTCCCAGGGTCCCGTGGGTTCTCAGCTCCCATGCTGGATCCCCAGCTGTTCCGTGGCTCGCTTCTGCAGGGTTGTGAGAGGGGATGAAGTGAGTTAAAAAAACAAACAAACAAGGATGGCCCGAATGCAGCCCCCTGCAAATGTGCCGCCCAAGGCACCTGCTTGTTTTGCTGGTGCCTAGAGCCGGCCCTGTAGGGTAAGTTTGTAAATTGTTCGCCCTCTATATCACCGATAGAGAGATATGCACAGCTGTTTGCTCCCCCAGGTATTAATCATTTACTCTGGGTTTCTTAATAAACAAAAGTGATTTTATTAAGTATAAAGAGTAGGATTTAAGTGGTTTCAAGTAATAACAGACAGAACAAAGTAAGTTACCAAGCAAAATAAAGTCTAAGCCTACTACATTAAGAAACTGATTACAGGTAATATCTCACCCTCAGAGATGTTCCAATAAGCTTCTTTCACAGACTAGACTCTTTCCTAGTCTGGGCCCAATCCTTTCCCCTTGTAGAGTCCTTGTTAGTTCCAGCAGACATCTCAGGTGGTAATCAGGGGTTTTGTCATGACTGGCCTCCCCTTTGTCCTGTTTCACCCCCTTTTATAGCTTTGGCACAAGGTGGGAATATTTTGTCTCTCTGGGTCCCCACCCCTCCTTCTAAATAGAAAAGTATCAGATTTGAGATGGATTTCATTATCAGGTGACACGGTCACATGTCACTGTAAGACCCCCTAGTCTCCATTCCCCATAGGCTGGCCCACATGTACACAGGAAGGCCATTTACAACTGATTGTTTCTGGTCAATGGGAGCCATCAAGATTCGAAACCACCATTCGAAACCACCATTAATGGCCTACACTTTGCGTAATTACAATAGGACCTCAGAGTTATACTTCATATTTCTAGCTTCAGATACAGGAATGCTACATGCATACAAATAGGAGGAATATATTCAGTAGGTTATAACTTTTGTTATGATACCTTACAAGAGACCTTTTGCATAAAGCATATTCCAGTTACATCATATTCACACTCAGAAGCATATTTCCATAAAACATATGGAGTGCAACGTCACACCCTTTACATCACTCTGGCAGTCAGAGATGATGCATAACTCTTGATGGTGGGTGGGCACAATTTAAAGTTTTTGGGGGGAGGGGTTGCATCTGATCGACCCACATGTCACCTCTGGGCTGAGGAAAAGCAGCAGAGCCAGGAGCACCAGGGAAGCAGTGAGCGAGCACCCTGAGGAGTATCTCATGGCAGTTGGGCTCCTTTGGGAGAGCAGCTCGGACCTGTGCCACCCTCCCTGCCTGGAGAGCCCCTGGCTGTGCATAGGTGGCCCAGCTCAGGGAGAAGGGCAGGGAGGGCTGCCAGGCAGCCAGACACTGCGGAGAGCCAAGGGCTTGAGCTGGCTGGGCGGCTCCCACCAGCTTCCAATCCGCCAGCTCCTGGCAGGAAGCAGGCGACGGTTTTCAAATCCCAGGCATCACCTCTGCTGGCAGTGTGATGGGGCCTTAAATTACACCCACTTTAGCGTGGAGGTCCTAAGGAGCCTTAGTATAACTGAGAAACAGGCCTGAGTGAACAGCTGCAGTTGACACAGATTGTAGTGTGTAGGAAAGTCATACCGTATTTTGGGAGGTGGTCTTTTCTGGGAGGAGGAGGAGGAGGAAGAAGAGGAGAGAGATCATATCAGTCCTGCTGATTAGAAGATTAGAAGGACTCACTGGAAAGAGCTGAGTCACTGAGCTCTACAGAAAATGTCTATGCTTCACCTTTATTCCTAGGACAATATACATGTCATGGTGCCACAAGGTTTATATGTACCAGGTAGAAGGAAAAAGATCTACATGCAGCTGTCCTCTTCAGAGGGGCCCTTACTTTTTTTTTTTAAACACAGTATTTAGTCAGGCTTAATTCTCCCCAAGTCATGGATAGGAATAAGGAGCGAAAAATAAGTAAAGACTTAAAAAAATGTAATAAATTACACATTTTAGCACCTTCCATCTGAGAATCCCAGTGCAATTTTACAAACTCTTAGAGTAAAATCTTCAAAAGCAGTGCCATTTCCAAGTGCCTTTCAATGAGACATAGGCTTCTAAGTCTTTTATGTGCTTTTGAAAATTTTATCCTTATGAACTAAACCCAGTGAGGTAATTCAGGTATTATCAGAATTTTACAAAACTGGGGAAACTAAAACACAAAAGGCAAGTAAGATGCCCAAAGGTTACATAAGTGACTCAGAGGCAGAATTAGATTTTCTGACTCAAAGTCCCTTGCTCTGGCCACTAGACCAGCCCCCTCTACACTGGGATCAGCAGGTAGCAGGACTGTTGAGAAGGGAGAAAAAGGAAATTTACTCATTTTCCTTCCCTCAGTGTAATTCAGTGAGCAGCACTACAAGGGCTAAAAATAACTAACTTTTCTTTAAAGGAAGTTGGTTTCCATTTAGCTCAGGTTGGGACCAAAATGCATTGGCAGAGACATACGGGCCGAAAACTGGAAAAGGGAGTGCTGTGGGTCAGGGCAAAGATGCATGGGTAGTTACATAGTGACTCTGGACTAGACTAGACTAGCTGGGTCAGGACAGAGGTGGATTGACAGATGCATATGGGGGTTCAAGGTGTGAGTGGTTGGGGTTGCTATTGATCAAGTGTTTTGGCAAAGCTAGGTCAAGGAGTCATGAATCAGCATGAGATTCACTCAAATAATAAAAAACAAAAACCATTTCTTACAGAATGATGATACTCTTACACTTATATACAGGCATCATCTTTCACTCAACCCCCCAAAGCACTTTTCAGACATTGTCAATAGTTTTATAAACTATATATAGGGATCTCATCTTGCAGATCTTTCTGGACTGATACAGGCAATGGTTATAGCAGTGCCCAGCAATGTTAATCAACAGGTTAAGGACAAAGAAATCCATGAAAGATTTACTTACTGCATCAGGGGAATAGGTACCAAATCCCACTGCAGGAATTTTGTTCCCATCATTCATCTTAATACAGTGGTCTTTGTCAAACTCCATCTCTTTACAGTATTTCCTCGATTCTTTTCTGAATGCTGAAATTTTGCAGCACTGCTGTATGGGCCAGCGAGAGCGTCAGAAAAAAACACAGTATGAATTTCTATTTTAATTGTATTTTTCTATGATGTGTACTAAAAGGAGTAGCCAAGTTTGGTGCAGCAGGCATAAAGTGAAAAAAAGTATAAATGCAAAATGACAAAGCTCTCAGAAAACACACTATCATTATCAACAGGTTCAAAGATCGTTCTCTTTCCTCAAACTTTATTGACTTAATACTGCTTCCATGTGACATAGAAGAAAAATGTACAAAAGATCTCCCTTCAAATCAGCAGTCACTCTACAATGGGGGCAAAGCATTTCCAGCAAAATATAATTAGGAAAAGTGGTATAACCTTTAACAAAGCATTTTAGAACTAACACTTATCACATATGTTACTAAATTTTCACACTCAGAAGAAGCAACTAAAAATTAAATTATCTGAAAATAGTACAAGAGAATTGCTTACTGTTTAATTGCTCCTATGAATTACAAATTTGAGCGGCCCTGATCTACCAGCTCAGGGAATATAGATAAGAAACTTTTATCAAAATCAGAAACAAGACTCAATAACTGCATTACAAAGAGACCTTCATTCCTTCCCAATAATCTAGAACCATGATAGAGAAGTTGTTCTGAATTTCTATTTAAAATGTACAGTGTAGAGCTCTTGACATCACCAGTATGCTCTGGGCTCCCACAGCAGTGTGTTCTTCTTGGAATAACTCCAGTAATGCAACAAGGAGAAGAAATGTGGGTCTGATTCTTTATTATGTGAAAGAAAAAAAAATCAGGAATAGTGAAAGGATCCTTTTTAATATACATCTTTAAATGAATACTTGGGGTGGACCACAAATCTAAAGAAAATAGTTTTAATAAAATATCCACATGCAACTGTATGGCTAGAACAATGGAATACACACTGCAGGCCTCTCAAAGAGCAGACGTGCAATGCTTTCTACTACATTTTTTAAAATACAGCCCATGACCATAGCATTCAGTGGCACAGCCAGGCCACTCAGGATATGTCTGCAAAACTTGCAGGGATCTCAGAGCCTGGGTCTACAGACAAGGGCTTGGCGCTAAAAACAGCAACGTAGACATTGTGGCTTGGGCTGGAGCTCGGGCCAGAGCTCAGGCCTCAGGGGCTGAGCCTGAATGTCTACACTACTGTTTTTAACACTGTAGCACAAATCTGAGTCTCTGGACCCAGACTCTGACTCACTGCTGTGGGTTTTAAAAGTCAGTGTAGACGTACCCTTACTCTTCCCCCCCCCTGAACTGGGAGTGACAATGAACCCCAGCTACGTGGCAGGGTCTGTTGCAAAAGCACCTGTGAGCTGCTCCACTCCTGAGATACCCACCATCCACAGGGATCCATTGGCACAGCCTGGCTGCTTACTCTTCTCCTCCATACATGGGAGTGGAGACAAACTCCAGGTAGCTGGCAGGGGCAGTTGCAGAAGCATACTTGGCAACATTTTCCCTCCCGGTCGTCCATTTGCCACTCCCCCAGGGCTTTCATTTAATCATTTTTGTTGCTCTCCTCAGGATTTTCTCCAATTTGTCCCACATCCTTCCTGAAGGGTGGTGTCCAGAACTGGACACAATACTTCAGCTGAGGTCTTATCAATACTGAGCAGAGCAGAAGAATTACGTCGTGCTTACAACACTCCTGCTGATAAATCCTGAATGATGTTTGCTTTTTTTTGCAACAATATTATATTGTTGACCCATATTTAGTTTGTGATCCACTATAATCCCCAGATCCTTTTCTGCAGTACTCCTTCCTAGGCAGTCATTTCCCATTTTGTACTTGTGCAATTGATTATTCCTTCCCAAGTGTAGTACTTTCCATCTGTCCTAATTGGATTTCATCCTATATAATTCAGACCATTTTTCCAGTTTGTCAAGATTGTTTTGAATTTTATTCCTGTCTTCCAAAGTGCTTGCAAACCCCTCCCAGCTTGGTATTGTCCACAAATTTTATACGTGTACTCTGTATGCCATTATCCAATTCATTTACAAAGATATTGATTAGAAACAGACCCAGGACAGATCCTTGCAAGACTCCACTCAATATGCCCTTCCAGCTCAATTGTGAGCCACTGATAGGGGAAGCAGTAGCAGTTATCTGCAAGGCTTATTACTCTGTCAAAGAAGGCTACAGCTTGGTTTGACATGATTTGTTCTTGACAAATCTATATTGACTGTTACTTATTACCTTATTATCTTCTAGGTGCTTACAGATAGTTTGATTATTTGCTCCGTTATCTTTCCCAGGACTGAAGTTAATACGAGTGATAATTCCCTGGATTGTCTTTATTTGCCTTTTTATAGATAGGAACTATATTTGCCCTTTTTTCCTGTCCTCAGGTATCTCTTTTGTCCTCCATGAGTTCTCAAAGATAATCGCTAATGGCTCAGAGATCTCTTCAGCCAGTTCCTTAAGTATTCTAGGATGTACTTCATCAAGCCCTGCGACTTGAAGACATCTAACTTGTCAAAAAGAACGAGGCGTACTTGTGACACCTTAGAGACTAACAAATTTATTTAAGCATAAGCTTTTGTGGGCTAAAACCCACTTCATCGGATGCATGCAGTGGAAAATACAGTAGGAAGATATATATATATATATATATATATATATACACTTTTCCAACAATTGACAAGAAGGGCCATCCTGATTATCACTACAAAAGTTTTTTTTTTCTCCTGCTGACAATAGCCCACCTTAACTGATTACACTCATTACAGTTGGTATGGCAACACACATTTTTTCATGNATGCATGCAGTGGAAAATACAGTAGGAAGATATATATATATATATATATATATATATACACTTTTCCAACAATTGACAAGAAGGGCCATCCTGATTATCACTACAAAAGTTTTTTTTTTCTCCTGCTGACAATAGCCCACCTTAACTGATTACACTCATTACAGTTGGTATGGCAACACACATTTTTTCATGTTCTCTGTGTATATCTATCTATCTATCTATCTATCTATCTATCTATCTATCTATCTATCTATCTATCTATCTTCCTACTGTATTTTCCACTGCATGCATCCGATGAAGTGGGTTTTAGCCCACGAAAGCTTATGCCCAAATAAATTTGTTAGTCTCTAAGGTGCCACAAGTACTCCTCGTCCTTTTTGCTGATACAGACTAATACAGCTACCACTCTGTAACTCGTCAAAGTAATTCTTAACATGTTCTTTTCCTACTTTAGCCTCAGAGCCTATCCCATTTATACTGTTGTTCTCTATGTTAGCCAGCTGATCATTGCTAACTTTTTGGTGAAAACTGAAACAAAAAGGGCATTTAACACTTCGGCCATTGCTGCATTTTCTCTTGTCGTCTTTCCCTCCTCATTTAAAAGTGAGCCTAACCTGTCCCTAGTCTTCCTCTTGTTTCCCATGTATTTACAAAATGCTTTCTTATTCTAGCTAGTTTAATCTAATTTTGTGCCTTTGCCTTTCTAATTTTGTTCCTACATGCTTGTGGTTTTTTTTTTTAATATTCATCCTTTGTAATTTGACCTATCTTCCTACTCTTGTATAATTCTTTTTTGAGTTTTAGGTCATTGAAGATCTCCTGGTTAAGCCAGGGTGGCTTCCTACCATATTTCCTATCTTCCTATGCATTGGTACAGTTTGCTCGTGCCTTTAAAAATGTCCCTTTAAAAAACTACCAACTCTCCTGCACTCTTTTTTCCCCTCAGACTTGCTTCCCACGGGCTCTTAACTAACAATTTTCTAAGTACTAAACTCTGCCTTCTTGAAGACCTTTGTCTTTATTCTGCTGTTTTCCCTCCTACTATTCCTTAGAATCATTAACTCTATCATTTCATGCTACTTTCACCCAAGCTGCCTTTCACCTTTAGATTCTTAATTACTTCCTCCCAGTTTGTCAACATCAAATCCAAAATAGCCTCTCCCATAGTCTTTTTCTCCACCTTCTGTAATAATGAGTTGTCTCCAGTGCATACCAAGAACTTGATGAATAATTTATGCCTTGCTGTATTATTTTCCCAACAGATGTCTGGTTAGTTGAAGTCCCCCATCACCACCCAATTCCTGTGTTTTGGATGATTTTATTAGTTTTTTTAAAAAGTCTCATCCATCCCTTTTTCCTGGTTATCTGGTCTATAGTAGACCCCTACCCTGACATCACGCTTTTTTCCCTCTTTTATCCTTATCCTGAGACTATCCCTCTTTTATCCTTATCCTGCCTCCCACTTTTGTCTCAACCTCAGTGGAAGTGTATACATCTTTGATATACAAGGCAACATCTCCTCCCTTTTTTCCCAGCCCATCCTGCCTGAACAAGCTGTACCCTTCTATGCCAGTATTCCAGTTGTGTGAATTATTTCACTAAGTTTCTATGATGCCAATTATGTCATCTTTGTTGGGCCCTACCAAATTCATGGTCCATTTTGGTCAATTTCACAGTCATAGGATTTTAAAAATAGTAAATTTCATGATTTGAGCTACTTAAATCTGAATGTTCATGATGTTGTAATTGTAGGGGTCCTGACCCAAAAAAGGAGTTGTGGGGGTGGGGGTCACAAGGTTATTGTAGGGGAGGTTGCGGTACTGCTACCCTTACTTCTACGCTGCTGCTGGCAGCAGCGCTGCCTTCAGAGCTGGACAGCTGGAGAGCGGTGGCTGTTGGCCGGGAGCCCAGCTCTGAAGGCAGAGCCACCGCCATCAGCAGTGGAGAAGTAAGGATGGCATGGTATGGTGTTGCTACCCTTACTTCTGCTTTGCTGCTGGTGGGGCGCTGCCTTCAGAGCTGGTGCTGTCACACAGCTGTCACTTTCCAGCCGCCTAGCACTGAAGGCAGTGCAGAAGTAAGGATGGCAATTCTGCAACCCCCCTAAAATAACTCTGTGATCCCCCTGGCAACTCCCTTTTGGGTCAAGATCCCCAACTTGAGAAACGCTGGTCTCCCCCACGAAATATGTATAGTATAGGGTAAAAGCACACAAACCACTAGATTTTGCTGGAGGGGGACCAGATTTCACAGTCCATGACACTTTTTTCATGGCCACGAATTTGGTAGGGCCGTAGGTATTTGTGATTATTCACTAGTATTTCTACTTCTTCCTGTTTATTCCCCATACTTCCTGCATTAGTATACAGACATCTAAGATGTTTATTAGATTTCTCCACTATATTTTCTTGTCTCGACTTTGTCCATGCTGTGATTTTTAATGTTCGCCCCACATTCTGACCTTTCGCCCAGGCCTCCATGTTTTGGACTCACCTGTGGGCTTTTGCCTCCTGCACATCGGACCTAGTTTAAAGCCACCTCACTTGCATGCTGGGAGGTTTGCACACCTCCCAGCATGCCATTCAGGCATGCAGATGGATGCCTCCGTCCCCATTAGAAGGGAGTCACTAACCACCACCACCCTTTGATTTCTCTTGGGAGTGGTGGCACGATTCTCCCAGCCTGGGGGGTACATTGTTTCCTTGTACTCCCTGGTCGTCCAGTATCCAGCTGTTGTCTTCTCTAATACTTCATGAGGCAGGGACCATCTTTTTTGTGTGTGCTTGCATGGCACCTAGCGCAATGGGGTTCTACTCCATGACAAGGTCTCCTAGGCACCATGGTAATACAACTAATAAATAAAATAATAATAATAAACCTTACTGTATAATATTCATTGAGATATTACATTGCGGCAGAGTTTATAAGCAATACCTTTATTCACTTGGAAGTAAAATAAAACTCAAAATATAATTGTCAACTATTATATAAAGCTTATATATAAACAAACATTATGGCCCTGGAGGTTTTTCGCCTTCCTCCGCAGCATGGGGCAGGGGTCGCTTGCTGGAGGATTATCTGCTACTTGAAGTCTTTAAATCAAGATTTGGGGACTTCAACAGCTGAGTCAAGGGAGAGAATTATTTCAGGAGTGGGTGGGTCAGCTTTTGTGGCCTGCATCTTGCGGGAGGTCAGACTAGATGATCATAATGGTCCCTTCTGATCTTAAGTTCTATGATTCTATGATTCTATAAACATATTTATTTATAAACATTATATAAAGCTGAATTGGGTCATACCTATAACTGTCTGTAGGCACAGAAAGTAGAAGGATGTTACAGGGGATGTTTATTCTTAGTAAACATTGAACCTAGAATAATGGATTTTGGATGCAGCTGGAATTTAGGTTTAACACACATATGGGTTCAAACTCTAAATTCAACTCCAGATTTGGATCCAAACTTTTCCAGAAATTGGGAATTTGTTTCCACCATTTATAGACAAAAGGGCCAGTTGACAATTTTGAAGCTAGATGCAAACTTCCCGACAGGAACGTTAGGATGCATAAGATTCAATTCTGCATTGTGCCCAGTAGCTGCTGAGCAATGCTAAGGGAAGGAATTACATGGGAGCTTACATGTTACATATGCTACATAAAAGTTACATGTGTTTAAATCCAGAGTAACTCAGTTGCAGTCATTTACTGTGGATTTATGCTAGAGTAATGTAGAGCAGAATTTGATTTATTTAACTCAGTCCTGCCACACAGTGGACAACTGAATAGATGACTTGCAAAGTCCTATTCCAACCCTAATTGTTATACTCCTAGGTACATTTGTTTGCACTAGGGCATTCACCATGAAGAGTTCTCCCTACTGGTAACACCTAAGAGTCATTTAAGATAATTAATGTATTAACTTTCTTCTCCATTGTAACAAGAAGGGTGGTGAAGCACTGGAATGGGTTACCTAGGGAGGTGGTGGAATCTCCTTCCTTAGAGGTTTTTAAGGTCAGGCTTGACAAAGCCCTGGCTGGGATGAGGTAGTTGGGATTAGGTCCTGCTTTGAGCAGGGGGCTGGACTAGATGACCTCCTGAGGTCCCTTCCAACCCTGATATTCTATGATTCTAAGACATTTCACCTGAATCAAAAGCTACCTTGAACTGAACTTTCTGCTTCTCCAGATACTAGTTATTGCAAATTTTCAAACCGAGTTGGAAAATTTATCTATACAAGGAATTGTATACATGTATAGCCTTCTACTCAAGTGAAAGCTTGGCTAATTTAAGTTATATACTTTTCAGAAAGTATTTATCTAGCTAAGTTAAAAAAGCCTACACATGGTTTAAATATAGTAAACCAAGATTAGGTTTATAAATTACTTGTTATATCTACTGTTGAATTTTCTGAGGCACTAGAGTTAGCTTTGAATCGTGAAGTGCACACTTGGGTTTAATATATAATGTTTGCATGCATGCGCAAAAAATAGTTTTGGATAAGCCATTATTTGGAGAGGCAATGAGAAATGCAAACCATAAAACAATGAGAATTTGGTTTTTTCTATCACCTTTTAATTTAGGAATAAAAACATCAGTGAGAATAATTTCCCCTTCTATTTTACTGCACTCATTATGATATTTTGTGTGAGAAAGTTTAAAATATTTGGAACCTTAGGGTCTGAATTAAAGCCAAAAGAAGTCAATGAAAATAATTCCATTGATTCCAATGGGCTTTGGATCAGGCCCTTAGTGGATGGCTTAAAGGAATATAATTTCCAATATAGTATAAAGAACAGGTAGCATCTATATTTTTACTAGTAATAATTAAATCTACAAGGCTATTAATCCAGATGAATCAGAATATAAACTGATTACCAACTGGGGACAGGAAGAATTTCCCCTCAAAATATTGTATTGTACTATATACACATTAGTTTTGTTTGTTTTTGGAGTTCCCCGAAGTAGTCATCATAGGCTAATTCTTCAAGAAGGAAGTTGGACTTTGTTTTCTGCAGTATGTTTTAGGATATAAATATTTACTGAGAGAGAACAGGGACTGTGGATAATGAGGAGATCAAAAATTCGAACTTAAATTTCTGCAATGATTGTTCCCTGACTTCCAGACTAGCTCAGGGTGGTGAAAAGTATGTCAAATCTATAAGAATTAAGAAACAAAATAGAATGTCGTCATATCTGTTCTTTCTCCAAGGCTGAATATCTAAGGACTGGTTTTCTAAAATATCTTCGTAATGAAATGCCATCTTCTTTGCCTATTTATCAAAAGGGTCATAGTGTGAGGTGGTTTTATGCAACACTGTATGTAAACTAATGTACAAAGATAATAGACTTGCTAAATACTAGGACAAACAGCATTAATGACATTCTTCACTGCCTAAGTATAAAATGGAGTCCACATAACAATGTACTTATTTTTTCCTTGCAAACAAGATACTAGTTTCTCCACAACCGTGCCATTAGTTACTTATATGGCTGACATCACTTTGGTACTGGAGCACCTCCCAGGCATTGATCAATTTACCCTCACAAAACATCAGAGGATGCACTTCACCTACTTTTCCTGCAATGGAGCCTCTTCTTTGGATTACGGACGTCATCACTTTGGCCAATAAGGTAGCATGTCAACACTACTGCTTAAGTAGCTGGTGTCACCTTTGATTGATAGGATGTATTTTCTCCTACCAGGGTCTGACTGTGATGCATTTCTGGCATTCACAGCCCTGCTAAACCCAGGAAGCATAGACACAGAAGTGAAACTGTTTTTGCTGCATGGCAGTGTCACAGGGTCAGCGCAAAGGACAGATAGCTAGTTGCATCTTTTTCAATGTGAGATACAATGGGATTGTGTTTGACTGGTAACATTTGAGGATGATCTAAAAGAGCTGTCATTGATATGAATCGGATAAGTAGCATGATTTGTGTGGAATAAAGCCACAAAACCATACATCTGCAGTTACAGGACGTCTCCTTGAGGCTATATCTTCAGCGGGAAAGGAATTTTCACACACTGTATGAGACAGAAATATATTCATGCTCTCACCTAGACCAAGGAATGAAGCCATTCACAGACAGCAAGACCTTCAATAAAACAAACAGAAAAGGCCAAAAGCAGAGGTATAGAAGACTTACTGCTGGCACTTGTAATCTTTCTATTCCCTCTCTTGCTCTTGAGATTTCTGAGTCTCACTGAAGAGAAGAAGTGCTGAGGTAGAAACAGCAAACTGTGCTAATTCCATTGCTTGATATCTGGCTGACTCACCCTCAGGTTTGAGATGTTCTTCAGTTCCAAGAAACAGGAAAGAGTTATTTTGGCATTAGTGGGAGTCAGTCTTGGGTAACTCATGAATACGTTATAGCAGCTTAATATCACTTGGACATAAATGTTTATTTCCACGCTGAAGTTTGGCTTATGCAGTCTGAACCCAGTAAAAAAAAATCCCTCCGCCCCCAAATCACACTATCAACTTTAATTTATTAATGAGAAAAATATTTTGTAGAGTTTCTTCTTTTTCGGTGATTAATAAATTAAACTGATTCTGAAATTAAACAGAGTCAGACTTGTCAAGTGATTTGCCTTGTGGGCATTCACCCAAGAATGATGCACAGAAGAGACATTAAAAAGGACCTTTACACGCAGTGAAAAGGCATAGGTTAATGAGACTGTTTACACTAAACACCACCGAACTCGGTGAATAACATTAGGGCATAACACTGTTAACAATTTGAACAACAACTACTGATCACAAGAACTCTTTGGGTCTAGATGGATTCTACTGCCAGTGGCCCCACATATTCCTGCAGAAGAGCCATATCAGGGATTCTAAAGTCTTTAAGGCTGATATGTGCTGGGCTGGTGGCTCTCAATTGTAGTTATTGCCCTTCTGACCCTGTGAGGTGAGGCTCTCTCTGGCCCTTAACTGGGTTCTCCAGAGCCTTCCCATAGCTCTCCCTTTTGGGGCTGCTCTTCATAGGGTGTTTCTTACTGATCTCCCCTCTTCAAGGTGAGAGGATTCGTATCCTGGCCTAAGTCAAGCCATTCCTTTCCCAGGCTGAATTTCAGAAACCCCCCTCTGTCCTTTCAGGGCCAGAGAAGATGGCTCCCTCCAAATTCCATTCCTAAAGCAATCTGACTGGCTAAGAGGGACTTGGCTCTTCATCAAAACCTCCTCTGAATCAAAGCTGCAGCTGTGCAGTGCCTTGCTGAAAAGACAGTCCTGGCCTCTTGTACAAGACCATTTTATTTGTTTGATGGCACATTTCTTGCCCGTAAGCCCAATGGAGAAGCCTGCTGCATTTCCACCATATTCAAATAGGAGCCTCAAACAGGCTTCAGAAGAGATTTTCTGAGGTAAAGCTTTTTCAGAAAAGGAATTAAAATGCACAGACTCCTCAGAGGGCCCAATGTGACACAGGAATTTTTGGTACCATATTAAGTTTGGATCCTCAGTCAGTCTTTAGAAAGAATTTGAGGTAAATTTGTTCATAATAAGCACAGACCCACAGAATGTCCAGTCAAAACCATAATTGTTAACAACAAATTAAATTAGGAACTTCAAATAGGCCTTAAAAAGGGATTTTCTGAGGTAATTGGTTTTAGAATAGAGTTGAATGCCGGCACTTGCCAAGGCTTTCGGGGTGAGAGTGGCCTGCTGTGTGCACAGATTGGGTCTCAGCATATGTTTGGTTGCTCGGGGGATATTTGAAACAAATTCCCTGGAGCACTTCGGTAGAGAGAAAGTGAATGCTTCCAAAGGACAGAGCCAGGCAATCATTAAGGAGCTGGCCACTAAACTGGGAGGTGCACATTAGCTCATCGGCACATTAGCTACTGGCTGAAGCACGGCACTCTGTTATGCTACATTTGTTCCTCTGAGGCACATGAGGGAAAGGAGGAGGGCTATGCTGTCCTTGGCTTAGACATGGAGTAGACAATACACAGTCTATGAACCAAAGAGGATTGTCCTTAGCCCCACTGAATCACAGCAAATCCAGCAATACATGCTCACCCTAGAAGTCTTCATGCACCTCTGTGAAAAGCCAAGGGGTGATTTTGAGAGGATGACACACACAGCCTCTCAATTCCTGTCAGTGTCCAAACTATCCTGGATTTACTTGTCTTGGAACCTTCCAGAGATATATCAGGGACACCTTGAACCTCACCAAATCTGTTGCCTCGCAAAGGTCCCAGGACTTTAATGAGGAGAGCAATGTATCTCCTTCCCCATGGACAGATGCATCCAAACTCAAATAGTGCTGATGGTAGGCTGAGGGACATCAATCCCCATGAGAGCTCTCAGGGTGGATAATACTACATACCAGAATAGCAAACACATTTACTTAATCCCTGAGCATGACATGAGTCTGTGACTCTAAACTGCAATTTACAGCCTTGGTAGTTAGCAATGATTCTTGGTTTCTGCCACTTCCTGCAAACTCAATATCTTATTCCTCCCAGGACAGTTTGAGAGTGAAACCATTGAATCTGGATTCATCTCTGTTGAGAGGCAAAAAGAAAACAACTAATATTCACAGCGTACATATTTTCTGAACACCAATCATGGATTAACAGGGAAAATACCTTGATAAATCTTTGTTTTTTTCCCTTCCTAGGAGACAGAACATACTCTTGTAAATCTGGCTGTTTTCTTCCATTATAAATCAAACAAAGACTCAGCACAAATAAAAAAGTGTTCGTAGATCTACCACAATGGGTATAGGGAGGGCATTTGATCTTCTCAAAGTGCAAGTCAAATATCTGCATCAGATTAGTATTATGTTACTATATGCAGCCAGGAAGTTAAAGAGCACCAAATTCTCTCCTTCCTTCTTTAAAATGGTGATGGTGACAGCTGACAGGCGGGTTATGATATGGCTTCCAATGTTGCTAACAGCTAAGGGCCTGAATTGGTGCTGGCAATAGTAGGATTTTTTTGAAAAAAAATTCTTAACGTAGATGGATCTATATTCTCCAGCAGGACAAATCATTTTGGTACTGTAATATATTTGGGGTGCATGGGTGAGGTTCTTGGGGGTAAGATACTCTTAAGTAGAGCTGGGTGAAAATTTTTTGATGAATTAGTTTTTCATTGAAAAATGCATTTTTTGGGGGACCCAAAACTATTTGTTGAATCCAGGTCACATTCAGTGAATGGTTTCAGTTGAAAATTCTTTTTCATTTGGAACATTTTATTTTGACTTTTTGATTTGAAACGCTTTGATTTAAAATTTGACTATTTTTTTTAAAATGCACAAAGGGTGAAACATACCTCAAACTGCCTAATTCAAAGAAAAACTAAAACAAAAAATTATGTTGAGTTGACTGAAAGCATTTTGGTGAACTCAGAATGAATCAAAAACTGAATGGACTTAAAATGTTTTGGTCAATTCAAAATTTGAATTTTTGATTTGAAGAAAATTTTTGAAAAAATTTGTTTTCCATTCTAATCAATCTGGAATTTTCTTTCGGATTTTTTGGTTGAGCCCCTGAACTTTAAAAAAATCCATTATTTGCTAAACTCTATTCCTAATACAGTAGAACCTCAGAGTTATGAGCACCTCGGGAATGGAGGTTGTTCGTAACTTTGAAATGTTCATAACTCTGAACAAAAGTTTACAACTGAACATTGATTTAATACAGCTTTGAAACTTGACTATGCAGAAGAAAAATGCTGCTTTTAACTGCCTTAATTTAAATGAAATAAGCACAGAAACTGTTTCCTTACCTTGTCAAATCTTTTTCTTTTTAAACATTTCCCTTTTTTTAGTAGTTTATGTTTAACACAGTTCTGTACTGTATTTGCTTTCCCCCCCCTGTCTCTGCTGCTGCCTGATTGCGTACTTCCTGTTCCAAATGACATGTGTGGTTGACTGGTCAGTTTGTAACTCTGGTGTTCATAGCACCCAAACTGCGGCTCTTTTACAGTTAAAGTGCAGCTCGCAGAGCCCCCTCCATACCTCCCATTCTCCACCTACCAGAGTGTGTGTGTGTGGGGGGAAGCTCAGGGCTTCTTCTTGTGGAACTCCTTACCTGAGGAGGTTGTGAAGGCTAGGACTATAACAATGTTTAAAAGGGGACTGGATAAATTCATGGTGGCTAAGTCCATAAATGGCTATTAGCCAGGATGGGTAAGAATGGTGTCCCTAGCCTCTGTTTGTCAGAGGATGGAGATGAATGGCAGGAGAGAGATCACTTGATCATTGCCTGTTAGGTTCACTCCCTCTGGGGCACCTGGTATTGGCCACTGTTGGTAGACAGATACTGGGCTAGATGGACCTTTGGTCTGACCCGGTACGGCCTTTCTTATGTTCTTATGTTCTTCCCTGCGGTGGGGTGATGGGGGTAGAGGCTTCTGCCAGAGACCAGTGGTGCCTGCTGAGAGTGGGGCGGGGGCACAATTTAAAGGTTTGCTGCCCCCCCAACAGCTTGACTTATGTCCCCAAGCACACCCTCCCTCTTATCCTCAGCGGCTCTCCCTGCAGCTCCCAGCTGTTCGCTGTTGCCTCTCTCTATGGCCGCAGCTCCCAGTTTGCTGGCTCCAGCAGCTGCCACACAGGGAGGGGACCCGGCAGCACCATGTGACCGAGGGGGACCAGTAAACCCTGGCAAAAATCTGGGGGGTGGCACTTGACCCCACATGCCCCCACCATGTGTTGCCTCAGGCTTCTGCCCAGGGGAGAGGGGTGTCTCAAGGCTTCAGCCCTGTGGAAGATGTCTGCCACGGCTCGGGGCTTAAGCCCTGGGCCCCGGCAGGAGCGCCCTGGCTCTCAAACTTCTGAAGCTTGTTGTATGTGGCTCGGAGGGTCAGTAAGTTTGGCCACCCTGGTATAGTAATTCCTTGTGGAAGAGCGAAGAAGTGAGGGGTGGGGGGCAAGAGGGCGGAAAAGTGCAGAGGAAGATAAGGTAACTGGAAAAGGGGAAGTAATGCAATATGGATTTCCCAAAGGTAGATCATGCCAGACTATGCCTTGAGGGGAAAAAATGATTTTTTTAGATAAGGGACATGCAGTAGATTTAATATACTTGGAGTTCAGTAAAGCATTTGACATGGTAGCACATGGGAAATTGAGTTAAATTAGAGAAGTTGGGGATTAGGACAAGAATTGTAAGCAACTGGCTAAAGGGGAGAAGGCAATGGATTGTGCTGAAAGGTGAAGTATCGAACTGGAGGGAGATTCCTAGTGGAGTTCCTTAAGGATCGGACCTTGGTACAAAAATTAGGAGTGTGCTAATGAAATTTGCTCATAATACAAAGTTGGGAGGCATCTATTATCAATACAGAAAAGGATCTTAATATTATACAGAAATCTGGATGAAACTGAAGACTGGAATGACAGAAAAGAGATGAAATTCAGCAGAACAAGTTTCAGGTCATGCACCTAGGATCTAATAAGAAGAGTTTCTGCTTTAAGCTGGGGGCTCGTCAGTTGGAAGCAACAGAAGACGAGAGAGACCTGGTTGTGTTTGTCACTCACAAGAGGACTATGATACCAGACACCTCTGTGTTCTTGGGGAACCAGGGTGCAGTGTCCAGCCTGACTCATTAAAGACACCCCTCCCTCCCCAGCCTCTGCTTAAACCAAAACCCATCAGAGGAAAAAAAAACTTGCAGAGAGCAGTGAAGGGCGTTGGGAGACACACCTAGACCCCTCCTGACAAGGGTGACAAGATTAAGACATCTCCATTAGCATACAGAATGGAGAGCAGAGACAACTCCCCTAGCCTCATCTGCATGAAAGATGGGACAGGAAGACATCTCAATTTACATACAGAATGGAGAACAGAGAACCGCACTGAACTCTGGGACCAGAAAAAGCAGGGAAGCACTGCATCATGGGAATCTCTGCTCCAGATGCTAATGAACCTATGTCTGCACACACCCAGCTCAGCAATTATCAGACCAATTCTAGTAATGAATCCTTAATTGATATCCAAATACTGAAGCAGCCTAGTTGCATTGTGAGCTCCCTGGAAGAAAACACCACCCATAGCCAAGAGTGATCAACTCCTATTGTCTAGCCTAAAGAAAACCCTTGAGTCATCAGCTTACCTATAAACAAATCTAGTGTTCTCCCTTGAACCATTGTATTTTCTCTACAAAAATCCCTACTCACCCTCCAGTCAGGGTTCTGATGCTTAGATCCAAACTATGCATCAGTTCCACTGGGACTCCATATTCTCCTGACTGATCGTGCTGGGGACTCTGCCTGTCTCCTGCCCTCAGGACCCTCAGCTACCACCATCATCTGGGAACCCCGACCAGTTCAAGCTTCAGGGAGCGGTGAGACCCCCTTCTCTCTCTCTCTCTCTCTCTCTCTTCGTTTTCCTGTCTACCTTAGGTATTAACCTTTAATCATGTATGTTATGTTGGTTTAGTCCTCCTTGTGTAGTTATCACTACTATTCAATAAATAACTTTTATGATTAAGTTGGTTGCTCTCTCTCTCTTTTGTGTTTTAGCTTCCCCCATTCACAGCAACGCTTCTTTTACCTAAGCTAAAGATCCCTGCAGCACCCAAAATACTGTGGGGTTTGCTCCTCAAGTAGGTTACTGCTAGTACAATTGTGTTGTGAGAGTGGGGATAGGGACATGCTGAATCTGAAACGCATAAGAGTAACAGCTTGAAAGTGCTGTTTGATCCAGTCCATGGAGCCCAGGGGCATATAAGGAGAGGCAGCTTGAAAGTGCTGCTTCATCCAGCCCAGTGAGTCCCGAGACATATAAGGGGTCAGCTTGACAGTGCTGATTGACCCGGTCCGCTCAGACTTGCTCTGTTAATGTGTGTGTGTGTGTGTGTGTGTGTGTGTTCATGTGTGTGTGGTCATCCAGTTCTGGGGCTGGAAAAACCCAGCCCTAGGGACCCTAGGTCCTGCAGGATAGCTCCATTGGGAGGGGCCTTGCAGAAGGGAGAGGTAGAGCTCCATATGAAAACACAAGTGACACAAGCAGTACATTAATAGGATTACAGAATCCCCTTCCCCATAAAAGTAACCCAAATAAATGAGCATACCCCAAAGTAATGTGCAAATCTGGTAACAACTATGAACCATTAATGCGATGTGCAAAGGAGGCAAAGGCAATTCTAGGATGTATCAAGCAGGGCATTTCCAGCAGAGCTAGAGAAGTATTAATGCCATTGTACAAGGCATGGGTAAGACCTCATTTGGAATACTGTTTTGCAAGTCTGGTTACCCATGCCAGATGCTTCAGAGGGAATGAACAGAACAGGGCAGTTATTGAGTGAGCCAGCCCCCTTTTCCCAGTCATAGCTAGCAGGAGTCAGAGGTTTAGGAATACCCAAAGCATGGGGTTGCATCCCTGACCATCTTGGCTAATAGCCATTGATGGACCTCTCCTCAGTGAGTTTATCTAATTCTTTTTTGAACCCAGTTATACTTTTAGTCTTCACAAAATCCCCTGGCAATGAGTTCCACAGGTTGACTGTGCGTTGTGTGTAGTACTTCCTCCGCTTTGTTTTAAACCTGGTGCCTATAAATTTCATTAGGTGACCCCCTCATTCTTGTGTTGTGAAGGGGTAACCAACACTTTTTCTCCACATCATTCATGATATCCCCCTCTTAGTCTTCTCTTTTCTAAAGATGAACAGACCCAGTCTTCTTAACCTCTTCTCATAGGGTAGCTGTTCCATACCCCTAATCATTTTTGTTGCCATTCTTTGTACTTTTTCCCCAATTCTAATATATATTTTTTTGGAGAGGGGAAGACCAGAATTGCATGCAGTATTTAAGGTGTGGGCATACCATGGATTTATATAGTGGCATTATGATAGTTCCTGTCTTATCTATCCCTTGCCTAATGGTTCCTAAAATTATGTTCTTTGGCTGCCACTGCACAGTGAGCAGATGTTTTCAAATAATTATCCACGACTCCCAAATCTTTCTTGAGTAGTATGAGCTACTTTAGACCTCATAATTTTGTATGTAGAGTTGGGATTATGTTTTCCATTGTGTATTACTTTGCATTTATCAACATTGAAATCCATCTGCCATTTTGTTGCCCAGTTACCCACTTTTGTGAGATCCCTTTATAACTCTTCACAGTCAGCTTTGGACTTCACTATCTTGAGTAATTTTGTAGCATTTGCAACTTCCCCACATCACTGTTTATCCCTTTCTCCAGATCATTTATGATTATGTTGAACAACAGTGGTCCCACTACTGATTTTTGGGGGACCCTGCTATTTACCTCTCTCCATTGTGAAAACTGACAATTTATTCCTACCCTTTGTTTCCTATTAATCAGTTACTGATCCATGACAAGACCTTCCCTCTTATCCCATGACTGCTTACTTTGCTTAAGAGACTTTGGTGAGGGACCTTGTGAAAGGCTTTTTGAAAGTCCAAGTACACTATATACACTGGATCACCTTTGCCCACTTGCTTATTAACATCCTCAAAGAATTCAAATCATACAAGGACACACATACAAAGCCTACTGCAGACTTGCAGACTGTAATTCTACAGGGCTTTGTAATTCTCCAAAGAGGAAGAGGGACAAAGCAAAACCTCCACCTTCTGAGGCTTCTCCCCTTCATTCTCCCTTCCTACTCCTATCTGCAGCCAATCACCAGAAAGCAGGTGGAGCTTTATGGCTTTTGCCAGGGTACTGCCCATTCTTTTACAGCGTTGCATTCCAAAGGGAGTTAGAACAGACAAGCCATGACAACCTACGTGGAACTGGGCACAAAAGCAAAGATGCCCCTCCTGGGATTAGGAACCTGGCAGGTAACCATGAGACCCAACTACTCCGGTACTGTACATGTGCTTATAGCAAAGCTAGTTTGTAACCTGTATGACACTATGAAACCACTACGGGTCATTAAGCCTGTTGCAGCTGTCTCTCCAAGAGAGTGCAATTCCTACTTGGGAGCTTATGGTCTCTTGAAATTCTGCAGGTGTGACTGTTCAGATACAGCTTTAGCACTTGTCAAATCTTTTGAGAGTGAACGGGTGGTGTTTATGTGGAGATTTGCCTTTTGATGTAAAGGCCGATGTCCCTGAAAACTGTTTAATGTGATATTTTCTTATACTCAATGCTCATCTGTTAGAATGAATTTAAGTACAGTATCATCTACTGTGATTAAAAATCAAAGTGGATTTACAAATGGAACTTTGTACTAACTACTCGGATGTTGTTTTATTTATAAAGCACCATAGTTATGCATGGTACTTTCCAAACAAATAGATAGTACAAGTTCCTGGCCTGAGGATCTCACATTGCTGATTTGGGGTACGGGAGAAGGTTTTTAGAGTCTATTTAAATTAATTTCCAAGAAGTAGGCAAAATGGACAAGTCTCCCAAAAATCTGCAACATTAAAAGATGAAAGGTGTTCAGTCACATGTTTTATTAAAGCTCTGTAAAATGTTACATTCTTTCTATATTTCCTCTTCAGGGACTGTTGATTCTCAATGTATTTGTGTGTCAATAGGGTTTACTTATGTTTATACTTTCCAGTTGTCATTCTCTATGTGGGTCTAATCACAAAAGGTGCTAAGTGCCTTCAGCACCCATTGACTCCAATGCTAATTGTGGATGCCCAGTACTTCTCAGGATGAGGCCCCTTAAATCATGTTACAATCCCATGCTTGCAATATGAGTTATCAGTGATGATTTGTGAAATCTTAGAATGAACCTGATAAGTGGATCAGGCTGACTGGAAAGATTTTGAGATGTAAGAAGCCCCAGGTACCTGCAAAAAACCTACACCTCTACCTCGATATAACGCGACCCGATATAACACGAATTCTGATATAACGCGGTAAAGCAGTGGGGTGGGGCTGCACACTCCGGCGGATCAAAGCAAGTTCGACATAATGCGGTTTTACCTATAACGCGGTAAGATTTTTTGGCTCCCAAGCACAGCGTTCTATCGAGGTAGAGGTGTATCTAGATGCAATGAAAAATTCAATGTTTATTTCCACAAAAATCACTAGGGTTATTTTGTCAAGATTATTCAGAATTAATGTTCCCACAGCAACCTCAACTGTATCTGCATTACAACAGGATCTTTCTTTACACTGTCACACTGTATTCAAATTGAAATTCTATTCCGTAAATACAATGTAATATAATACAAGGGATTGTTCTCTGAATGTCTCATACTGCAGAGTTGTGCAACCATGGAACAAATTGCCAAACCTGTCTCTCTCCCTGCTCCACCTGCCAACACAATGGGAAGGATCACATGTGTTTTGTTTCTTCACAAAAAGCTTTGTCTTCCACACAGAGCTTTCACACTACACTTTAGTACAGCAGCTCCCACATACTGTACAGCATATTGTATAGCAGTGGTTCTCAAACTTTTGTACTGGTGACCCCTTTCACATAGCAAGCCTCTGAGTGTGACCCCCCCCTTATAAATTAAAAACACTTTTATATATTTAACACCATTATAAATGCTGGAGGCAAAGCAGGGTTTGGGGTGAGAGTCATACAAAAAGTAGACATTCACCAGAAGGGATAACCAGTTCCTGCTTGTTTTTTACCCCAGGCAAGAAGCCAGGTAGGGTTGGTTTTTTTTAGAGTAATAGAATTTAAGGCCAGAAGCGACCATCAGATCTTCTAGTCTGACTTCCTGTATGTCAAAGGCCACCAACATCACCCAGTACCCCACCAAGCAGCCTTTGATCAACAGGACTCAGAACTATGTGCTTAAAAAAAAGTGATCAGTGATTATATTAAAAATCTTATAATGCATTAAATGTAGGAATGTATAGTTCTGCTTTTGCTGCAAGTTCTTACCTGAGATGCCTCTCCTCTTTCCACTTGACTTGGTATAAGGTTGTCAAACAAATTTTCAGTGTTCTTTTCCAGCCAAGAAAGTTATGTGGTTCATATTGATAATGAATCCTAAACTATGTGCCTTATCCGGAGAGTGGCACTTTCTATAATGTTTTGCATTGTATCGACATATGCCTCCTGTCCCATCTCCTCAATAGCAGGCTTGTTTATGTCCAGGAGTCAAGAGGATTTCCAGTGATTATGTCTTTCCTCGTGTTTCCCAATACCCCACCTTAAACCTCTTTTTCTCTCTTGGCAAATTATAACTTAATTCCAGGTGTTGATTCCAAGTAACTCAACATTGATTCCTATGGTCAGTTTAGCAGAGCTCTTCAAAGGTTATCCTGTCAATTTCTCACTCTCAGAATATCTGTGGCTGCAAAGGAAATGTTAAGCAGGTGAATGAAGGTTTCCAACAGGGATGTGGAGAATCCCCTGGAGGGCACTCCTAATGAGACAGTTCATGGCCAGTAACTTTCAACCAGGGAGGACTGGAGAAGTCTTGTATCATATTTTCCTTCCTCCATGCTCTCAATCTGATGTCTCCAGGAACATGTACCTACATTGTAGGGAATGGGCTAAAGAATCTTGCAAAGTTTCCATGTACAGATGTTGGAGTCTGTTATTGTGTTTTCAAAGCAAATGTTGAGCAATATGATTACCATATCTTACTTTGACTCCCATTCCTTGAGATTTGCCCCTTTCTTGCCCACCCTCTTGATCTACATGACTGGCCATCTGGGCAGATTTCACCCTACATAGATGCATATGGCATGGTACAGTCTTGTATCTATCTTGTCCTACCTGTCTATGGTATTTCTTGGGTGCCTATTACCATAGTCTGTGAGTGCCAATCACAGGTGGCTTAAGACTCAAGGTTGTCACTGGTTGTTTTGTTCCATAAGCCACAGTGAAAATGGGAATCAAACCAGGATCACTCAAATACTACTGGATTAATACTACCTGATTTTAGGGGAGGATGAACCATTATCACACTGGAAAGCTGGAAATATTTTTCAGATATTTAAATTTCTGGCTTTCTCTTTTCATTTCAGTCCCACATTGGGAAAGTGAAAGAGGCCGTGAAGTTTGCCATTGATGTTGGATACCGCCAGTTCGACTGCGCCTATGTGTACCAGAATGAAAATGAAATAGGGGATGCGATCCAAGAGAAAACTGAGGAGGGGTGTGTGACACGGGAGGACCTCTTTGTCGTCAGTAAGGTACAGCTTTGACTTACCTGAGTCTAAGTATGGGTCAGGTTGATGGCTGGCAGGAAAAGAGACAAAGATCACATAATGCAAAGGGCAGGCTCCATGGAGTAAAGCTAGTCAGGAAATGAACCCCTTAATACTGTATTTGCTATTTATTAATTTTGTTTTCTTTATTCCAGTAGTCAAGTAAAGGGGATGGAGGGAAGGAAAAAAGAAACTCTTAAAAATCCATGGCTGATTAGAATGCACTTTTCTGTGTACTCCTCTTTTGCCAGCAATAGAGCAGTAACTCAGCCTCTGCTTTCAGTGACTCTGAGGAGAAAGCATGGCTACGGTATTCTTGCTCATTCCTGCTGCAGGATTGAATTTATTAACTCTTATATGTTACGTTTTCTCCCCGGCAGCAACAAGGGTAAGAAAAAGAAAGTTTTCTACCTACTGGAAAACTTGTGAGTGGGTCTTCACCAATCTTGCATTTTTGCATTATTTTCTTTAATTGCTGTTTTAACTGGTGACATTTTACTATATCTTAATCTGGGAGAATCCTAATTTAGTCAAGTGTACTGCCAGTAACAAAATTAACTGCAAGAAAATACTCATCAACTCCACCTCCCCTGTAGATGAAAGGCATAATATTCCCAGACCTGCCTCTGGTAGGTGTGACATGCCCCTGTCCTGCTGGGGATATTTCATACTGTCATTTGCCTGTGAAGTCAACTGTCATGCTTAGTTTTCTCTCTCTAGCTGTGGTGCACATTTCATGAGAAATCCCTGGTGAAGGGAGCATGCCAGAATACGCTTGCTGCACTGAAATTGGATTATCTGGACCTCTACCTGATGCACTGGCCCATGGGATTCAAGGTACTGTGACTTTAACTCCTCTAAGCCTTTCTGTCAGAGTCCTAGGGAGGCAATTTCCTCTTCTTAGCAGTCATGCCATAGTTATCTTCTAACCAGGCAAGGAAGACAAGACTTTCTTCAGAGTGTATTGGTGCCACTCCCAGTATCCTCTGGAAAGTAGTGCTGCCCGTGACTGGTAAGGCAGTAGCTATCTTGCAAGGTCATTCTTATGGTATGTCTATGCTGCAGCTGTGTTGCTGTGGCACTGTAATAAAGTCTTTTTGTCATTCTTATTTTCTTTCTTTTTTGCTTCTACAGCATTTCCAGCCCTTCTGGATTAGACGGTAATTGATCCAAATCAAATCCAGGTCTCTTGGCTCATAATATCTAGTCATTTGGCTGTCTACAATATTCTACAATATTTCTGTCTGATGATGTCTATGTACTGAATTCTTATCTATCTCTATCTTTACTGGGAAGATAGCTAAATCCTCAGCTCCCTACTGCAGGGACTTCTTCTGTCAACCTCCATAGAGCTCCTACAAGCTGACAGAAGCACTGATAAGCTTCTGTCCTTCCTCTGCTTGGAGTTGCAAGTCACACTGATTGGCATGGTGCCAGTCTGCTCATAAACTAATTACTTTAATAAGAGTTATTCTTTTTTCCTTCTTTTTGCCCCCAAAAGCTCAAGTCAGGACACCCTGTATAAATCCACCTTCACTCACTTGCAGATTTAAAAAAAAAAGAAAAGATAATTCAGTATGGAGGATATCTTTAAACTATCTGTCTTACAATGACAGGCCGGAGAAGAACTGTTTCCTGCAGATGAGAACGGCATGATCATTCCAAGTGACACAGATTTTCTGGACACATGGGAGGTGGGTTCACTGATTAATTGAGATTCCCTTTATGTCAGAAATGCTATTGGATGAGAGGTTTCAGAGTAGCAGCCGTGTTAGTCTGTATCCGCAAAAAGAACAGGAGTACTTGTGGCACCTTAGAGACTAACACATTTATTGTAGCATAAGCTTTCGTGGGCTACAGCAAGTGAGCTGTAGCCCACGAAAGCTTATGCTACAATAAATTTGTTAGTCTCTAAGGTGCCACAAGTCCTCCTGTTCTTTTTATTGGATGAGAGTGGCAACAGGAACTGTGTGCGCTCAACAGTGCTAGGCCAAGCCTTCAGGAGAGAGGAGAATGAGATAGTAGTCACCAGTTAGAAGGAATACTTGGGAATCTTGTCCTTTTCTCCATTCTGTCAGATGGGAAATGAATCAAGTCTTATTGATGACTTACAGGAATAAAAAGGAAACTGCAGGCTGATACTAATGATAACAAGCACAAAAAGAAAACTGTTCTTAAAAGAGAATGAGATGTCTCTGCCTCCTAAGAGGAGAATGCAGTGGCTATTTTTTGTGTATCCCCTTTCTCAGCTAGACTCTGGGACCTGAAAAACATGATGTATTTGGCAGGTCCAACTACCTGGTTTATCATTTGGTTTTGTGAAAGAAAATAGGCAAGTTAACAATAAGACCCACCAACACGTTGTGCCATATATGTCTACATGGGGAAACTGACTTGCATAACTTTTCTGGGATAACGCTGAAAGAAAAGTGACATTATTACAGAATTATTACTCTGCTTTGTAAGCAGACTAATTATTCTGGAATAAAATTACTTTTATTCTGGAATAGTGTGTTCACAGGGGGAGTTATTCCAGAATAGCTATGCCAGTCAATTTCCCTGTACAGGTCTGTCTCATCTTACGCTGGGGTTACGTTCCGCGGTCAGCACCTAAAGCGAAAACCGCGTATAGTCAAAATTACATTGAGTGTAATGGCGGGCGGAATCGCCCGCACTACAGAAACAGTATTTAAATTGTTATTTTTCTCTTTTTTTTTGTTTTTTTCTTGTTTTTGCCGACTGCGTAAAGCTGCAATCGCACATGTTAAATGCGCCTAAGATGTGACAGACCTGTATAGTGATATAGAATGTCTGATTCTCTTGTATCCTTAGGCTATGGAAGAGCTGGTGGATGCAGGATTGGCGAAATCCATTGGAATCTCCAACTTTAACTGTGAACAGATAAAGAGGGTCTTGAACAAACCTGATTTAAAATACAAACCAGTGAATAACCAGGTAGACTGCTTACAGATTTATTAGTGTTGGCAGAACACCTGGCTGAAGGATGCTGCAGGTAGAAGATGTGGCTTGCATGTGTGTCTGTGTATGTTTGGGAAGGGTGTAATTGGTTAATGGACAGAATGGACCATTTAATGAGTTTTTCTATGATTCATATAACTAGAGTTATATAACTTGGAATTTCCATCCTGTGGGAAATTCAGACATTTAGCATTTTTTTTGTTCTAAGTTGAAATTTCAAAATTGCTCACAGAATAAAATTTCTGGAAAAAAAATTAGTTTCAGGTGAATTGAGACATTGTTTCTATTTTGATTTTTTATGTATTTTTAATTTTGTTTTTATTTTATATTTTATATTATAAATTGGTAATTGTTTTTTAAAATTGATATTCTAATTGCTAAGTAGTATTCTAATTGTTAATTTGCTTGGTAATTGGTATTCTAACTGGTTTGGTAACTGGTACTCTTTGCTATTCTAACTGATCATTTGTAATTGTTATTCTAATTGGTAACTGATCTGGTAATTCATATAATATAAAAATAAAAAATAAAAACAATATAAAAATGTAAAATATTTTTTTTTAAACAAAAAGCCATTCTGAAACAAAAAATTGAAATGTTCCATGGTGATAAGGTCAAAATGGAAACCGAACATTTCAACCTTATTAAAAATAAAGATCACACGATTAGTGACCACCTGTGAAAAGCTGGTTTAGTTGCCCAAAATCACAATCACTCTGTGGCATATTACCGAGTGGAAGCAAGCTTAGCACAAGGTTGTGCTTAATCAACAATGAGATCACAAGAAACTAAAAGTACAAACCAATCTAGTTCGTTCAAGTCAGTTCTTTAACTACTCCTTGCAGAAGGAGTGCCTTTAGATAATTTAAAGTACAGTAGAATCTCAAAGATATGAACACCAGAGTTATGGATTTACCAGTCAACTGGTAACCCTGTGAAGCTGGAAGTCATCAATTAGGCAGCAGTGGAGCCCCCCCCCCCCCAAAAAAAGACAACAAACCCCAAACACCAGCAAATACTGTACTGCCTCGGGGCTTTAGCCCTGGGGCTCACGGCTTCAGCCACCGGCGGGATGGGAGAGGAGGGGAGTTGGGGCTGCAGCCGCAGGGTGTGGGGGAGGGCAGCTGGGGACTTCTGACCCTCGGGAGCACTGGGGCTCAGGGCTTTAGACTGGGGGGAGTGCTAGGGCTTGGGGCTTCAGCCCTGTGACTCTGTTCCCAGCTTCAGCCCTGCACAGGTCACTGGGGCTCTAGCTATGAGGGGAGTGCCAGTTTCAGCCCCAGTGTTTCCCCCCCATAGCTAAAGCCCCAATGCCCGGCAACTCCCGTGGGGCTGAAGCTGGGAATGGAGCCATGGGTCTGAAGCCCTGATCCCTGATGCCCCCTGCGAGGCTGAAGCCGGGAACAGAGCGGCGGGACAGAAGCCTCAAACCCCAGTGCTCCCCCGAGGTCTAAAGCCCTGAGCACCGATGTTTCCAGAGGGCGGAAGCCCTGAGCCCCCTGCCAAGAGCCCTGGCGGCCACTAGGGTCAGAAGCCCTGACTCCCCTCCCCACCCTGCGGCTGGAGCCCCAACTCCCCCGTGACTGAAATCTGTAATGTTTTGTTCAGAGTTGTGGACCATTTCAGAATTATGGCCAGCCTCCATTCCTGAGGTGTCTGTAACTCTAAGGTTCTACTATATATTGACTAGTTCCAAAAGAAGCTGTCTTCTGGAGGTTAGTGGGGATGTATGCTATGGAGAAGCTTGTGCTATTATATATCTTTCAGTAAATCACCACAAGGTCTGTACTCTGAAGAACAATAGTACAGTCTGCCTCTGCGTAAACGTAGTGTTCATGCTTGTAGATTGAGAGCCACCCATACCTTCCTCAGGAAGAGCTGGTTAAGTATTGCCAGTCCCAAGGGATCGCTGTCACTGCATACTGTCCCCTTGGAGCTCCCAACTGGCCTTGGTAAGAATGTTTTCTATATCTTGTTTTCTTTTTAGGAGTGATTTCAATAAACTAATATTCGTATATTACCGTAGGTGGATGAAATAAAAAATGAAAAAAAATTGATAAATTATTATAGATTAAAAAACCTCAAAATTCCTCTTAAATTGGCACAATTACATAGAAACCATTAATCTCTTATTGAATTAATGGATTAATGTGTGGGACTCAGTCTGATTGGATTTATGTATTTTAATAGAAAAACAAGCAATCAATTTGTGAACTGGTGAAGAAAATTCTTAGTTGAATTCTGATCAATTTATTTAACATTCTTTAACAACTTAATGAAAGATTACAAAATCATAATAAAATTACAAAATCATACTAAAAAAACTGTCATGAAAACATCAGTTTCATGCATTCATTGTAACAAACATATGGTGAGCCTGAGATAGATTGTCTCTGGTTCTAATCTTCAAAACCCTTTAGACTACCTCAGAGACATCCACTCTCCATCCATTACCTACCAGGGAAACTGTGATCATGAAGGATGAAACTCTTGGGAGCCAGAGGGAAGATATTCTCGGTGCTAAATCCTAGACTATAGAACATCTTATTCGAGTATATTGGAACAAGCTATATCTAACTTCTATGCAAAACTCAGCTATTCCCAGATGCCTATTCATGATAAAATAATGTGAAGAATGATGTTTAAGGGGGAAAGGAGCAGTGTGAGCGGGTGAATTAAAGTATGCCATAAATTCTTTTGTTCCTAAATTACCAATTATCTTATGAACCCTATGATGATTAGTGATGGAAAAACACAATAATCTTTTCCATCAAAGTGTCTACTCTTTATTTTTGTAGGCCCAAGTCTGAGGACTTTTTCCTCTTGGATGACCCCAAGATTAAGGAAATTGCAGCTAAGTACAGAAGAACCTCAGCTCAGGTACAGACCCTTTGTACAACATTTTTTTCCTTTCTAAAATGTCATCCTCTTGTGCTGGCTAACGTCTTTCACAAAGGAATTGTGCCCAATTCTGCCCCCTGTTATGTTTCCTTTGTAGTGTGATGCTTTAAATATATTGTTTTTAAGGGATAGGGAAAGATTACTGACCACTAAACTGTGTGAAATTGAGGGCATTAGCTGGAAAGGGGTAGTTACATCTTTCATATGCATCACCAGTAGTCAACCTCAAATTTTCAGTCAATGACAGTCACTAGTTGCCAGCTTGGTCTCATGAATACTAGTAATAAATGAGTATATGCAAAAATTAGGGTGGCTCTGTTACATTGCTTCCTCCTGAGGTAACTCTTTGATCTAGGGGATTTATTCACTATGGAATGTGAAGGTAGGTATGGCATTGTCTTCTGAATTTGCCACATTTCTGATTTGTTGCTGTAGGTTCTGATCCGGTTCCATATCCAAAGAAATGTGAGTGTAATTCCCAAGTCTGTCACTCCACATCGTATTGAGGAGAATTTTAAGGTAATGTTGCAAATAAGATACTTATAGGTCCCGTTGCAAGTTTATACAGGAAACCTGCTTTACCTTACCAATATCACTGTTTTCCCTTATACTTAGAACAGGAAATAACTGGGGTCTCTCAGATATGACTATATGATAACATGGTAAATGCTGAAGTTTTTTTTTTAAATGCTTACTTCATCAGAACAACCAGCAAATAAATAAATGTGAAACCAAATCCTCTCTCTGGAAGAGGTGACCTAACAGTTTGATTTAAAATTCTATTAGTAAGATGCCTGTTTACGTATACTACTTTCTTTCAAAATATGGTCTCTCTCTCTCTCTCTCTATCATCATGTCAGTTCAATGCTAGACCATTCCAAAACACCTGAATCCCTTTGTTTAATGTACATGATTTCCCCATACTCAGTTGATTCTTCTAGGCTCCAATAACTGTATAACAACTAAGAATTTGGAGACAATTAAAATAGAGTAAATAGAATTCTCATTGACACCATCACCTCTTTGAGGTAACACCCACATATTTGAAGCTAAGTCAGTCACTCATACCTACAACAATTCTTAAGTACTAACACAGGCTACACTGTGGTTACCACTAATGAAGGGCCAAACCCTGCAGTACTTATACTAAAGTAAATATCCCACTGAATACATGAGAGATGGTTTGGAGGATCAGGCCATGCAAACATATGTTTCCTTCCTCTGAATTATCCCTCATTTGTAAACATTTGAAAGTCTAACTGAACTCTCTCTTTCAGCAAAATAAAATAAACATTGATCTTGTCAGTGAGTTGAGTGGTTAGTGACATCCTAACTTATAATATAAGAACCCAGCAGGTAGAATCATGCTGTATTGTATTGTAGAGTAGTTTTCATAATTCAAGGCCAAAATTTGGAACATGGCACCAATAATTAAGCATATAAATTAAGTGACCTGATACTCACAGGTGCTGAGCACTTGCAGAGACATCACAGGTCCCTTTGACTAAATTAGGAGTTGCAACTGTCAAAATCAGGCCACTTAATTTATATGCCTGGCTTTAGGTATCCCACATTTGAAATTTTGGTCCACATATTTTATTACCCACTCAGCAATGTGGGCATTCATTGTAACATTTGCTCATGAAGTTGTGTTCCTTCTGTCACCTAAACAACTATAATGCATTCCTCCTCATCTCTGCAGTATCCTTACCTGGAAGCCACTTAAACTTACCTCTTGTACATCTTATTTTGTGTGTCTGTCTCTCGCTCTCCTTTTAAGGTGTTTGACTTTGAATTAACTAAAGAGGAGATGGAAACCATCCTCAGCTTTAAAAGGAGATGTAGGATCTGTCCCATAAACATGTGAGTGTCTCTTCTCATCTAGCAGAATGCATGGCAAATCCACATTTATTGTAGAACATTTATAGCCTCATTTTTTAAATGGTGAGTAGGAAACTGAACAATGGACCTCTAACAAAATGTCATATTCAAAGCCACTGAAATCCCATGCTAGCATTCACTAGAATACCAGTCAGCTTGTACCACTTTGCAGAATTGTGATTTATACAGGGTTTATCATGTTAAAATAGCTTTTAATATGTAGATGTCAAGCTACTATGAGCTAAACATGTGTTAGCAAATTAAAATAGACTTACAGCTCCAAAATAGATAGGCTTCAGATTTCTCGACTTTTTGCTACTCATCTGACTAAAAGATGTTCAGTGTAAAATTACAATTCAGAAATTAATGTTCTACTAAATTAGCTAATCCTTGTAAATTAGTAAATCTAGAAAAGAGAGGTCATGTATTGCCTATACAGAGATGATTAATGTAGTGTCTGTAGTGTAGAGTGGTTGGATCCTGACATTTAAGATCTATTCCTAGCTCTGCTATTTATTCTCTTTTCCCAATGTAACAATCTGTGAAGTGACTACTACAGACATACTGTACCTCGAAATGTGTGGCTTAATATTGCAAAGAAATTTGGTAACCTCGGATAAGGTGTGCTAGATAAGTGAAAAGTATATTCCTTCTGACATCAAGATCATAACGTAAAATCTGAAACAGTTACAAATCTACAGGGGAAACCTACCTTTTGAATGACAGGAGTTCAAGCCCGCCTATTTAAATTGCAGAATACCCAAATCCTCTATTGATTACAAAAAGCAGAGAGTTAACATGAGTTATCCTGTATAAGTTAGGACAGTGAGGGAGGCTGGATAAACACTTTAAATGTCCACTATAATTAGAGATTATGCACATTTCAAACTCCTCTCTTTAACCTTGAGACTGCATCAATGCTGACCCTTGTAGTGTTCACTGTAAGGACATTAGAATAACTCTCTCTCTTTCTCTAGGTGCACAAATCACAAGGACTATCCTTTCAGAGAAGATTAAACCTGGCATTGTCTTGACATTCTTCAGGGCTTAGAATGATTGCATTCTGCTGATCCTTTAATCTGGTTAGCTGAACTGATGAGCATGTTCACGTGCACTATACAATTATGGCATCATTTAATCACCAGTGTAAATGTATTATGTACTGCCTGCTAGCAGAGGAGATTCTACAAGAAGCTTGAAGAACAAAGCCTGAAGACAGTCCAATTTGCTGCCCTTACATCTACTATTACTACTGTAGTACTTTAGCTGTCTGAGATTTTGTTTTTACAATACAAATGCATGTTTTCACCTTTAGTAAAATTTATTCCACAGGCTGTTAGTAATGAGACAGGTAAACAAGTTTTAATAATCCTTGACCAACAGGCCTCGTGAACAAGTTTCTAGCAATTAAACTAAACAATTTTGTAGCCGTATTAACAGAATGCTCATGGCATTTGGACTCATTTCTTACTATAGTAGCAGAATCTAGTCCACTAGCATTAAGACACCTAGTCCAGCATTAAAACCTAATTTAATCTAAGAAGATATGTTGACACCTAAATACATAGGCATAAAACAGCTCATTCAGTTTTAAGAAGCCTTCATGAGATAAGTGGATGTAAATTCTTTGTTGCTATAACTTCATTTAATGCAAGGGAGCAGAACAGTTAGACTTTAAACTGTTTAGGTCAGACTATCTTACTGTGCATTTATACCTAGGGCCCTACCAAATTCACGGCCACGAAAAACATGTCACAGTCCGTGAAATCTGGTCTTTTGTGTGCTTTTACCCTATATGATACAGATTTCATGGGGGAGACCCGTGTTTCTCAAATTGTGGGTACTGACCGGAAAGAGAGTTGCGTGTGTGTGTGGGTGGGGGGGGGTCACAAGATTATTTTAGGGGGATTGTGGTATTGCTACCCTTACTTCTGCACTGCTGCCTGCAGAGCTGGGCGGCCGGAGAGTGGTGGCTACTGACTGAGGGCCCAGCTCTGCAGGCAGCAGCGCAGAAGTAAGGGTGGCAATACCATACCAGGCCATCCTTACTTCTGTGCTGCTGCTGGCGGTGGCTCCGCCTTCAGAGCTGGGCTCCCGGCCAGCAGCTGCCACTCTCCAGCTATCCAGCTCTGAAGGCAGTGCCACTGCCACCAGCAGCGCAGAAGTAAGGGTAGCGGTACTGCAACCCCCCCCCCCCCCACACACACAACACAACACACTCCTTTTTGGGTCAGGACTTCTACAATTACACCACCATGACATTTCAGATTTAAATAGCTGAAATCATGAAATTTATGCTTTTTAAAATCCTATGACTGAAATTGACCAAAATGGCCCATGAATTTGGTAGGGCCCTAGTTATAAGGCATCTAATGGAATGAATCTCCCCCCAAGCTCAGATATGTGTTGCTACACTACTACTACTGAACCCCCCGAAGCTGTGGCTGAAGCCAGAATGAGTAGTATTTTAAGATAATACAGCCTCCCATACAATAATGATGCACTTTATACGAAATGTATTATAAGTGCATCTATTGTTAGGGAACATGGGGCTGCTTAAGCTTAAAGAAATAGCCACTGTTGAACTAGTTTCCTGCATTTCCTGATGAGCTAGCTGTGTTGGTTTTAATCTTCTCACTTTGTAACCCTCTCCCAGTCAGGCCACAGTCTGATGGAGGAGAACAGCTGTTTTGAACAGTGAGCTGAATCAGAAACAGACACCAAGCAAGAGTAGATAAACAGGGTCTGAGTTTGTTGGGGTGGGGAAAGGTTATGGAAGCTAAACAGGAAACTTCACCTCAAGTATATTCCTTCCCCTTTACTGAGTCCTGTCATTTAGTGCAGCTTGTGCTTTCCTACAGGTCAACAGTAGCCTCCACAACTGGCGAGGTGCTACCATTAACTTGTGTTAGTCAAGATTCCTTGCTACTGAACTCAAACTGATGATTGAAGTTTGAATGTTGCCCTGGGTCCCCTCACAGTATAGTAAGACAACAAAGTCGATGAGTGTGTGATTAGAATACAGTAACTCCTCACTCAACATTGTAGTTATGTTCCTGAAAAATGCAACTTTATGCAAAATGATGTTAAGTGAATCCAATTTCCCCATAAGAATTAATGTAAATGGGTGTGTGTGTGTGTGTTAGGTTTCACGGAATTTTTTTTTGCCAGACAAAAGATTATATACATATACAATATAAGTTTTAAACAAACAGTTTAATATTGTACACAGCAATGAATGATTGTGAAGCTTGGTTGAGGTGGTGAAGTCAGAGGGTGGGATATTTCCCAGGGAATGCCCTGCTGCTAAATGATGAACTAGCACTCGGCTGAGCCCTCAAGGGTTAATATGCGGTTGTTAATGTAGCCTCACACTCTACAAGGCAGCATGGACTGAGGCAGGAAACACAATAGATGCAGGGCAGTAGCTGCAAACACTTCACTGCAAAAACTGAACATGATGAGCCCACGCTATCCAGCTGGAGCGCACCACTCCCTCCTCCTGACAGCACATGCACGGCTGCACAGGTGCTGACTTTCCAAAGTGCTGGGGAGTAGGTGCATGAAAGAGAGAGACGTGCATTGCCCCTTTAAGTACGCTGACCACACTTCAAGTACGTTGCCTTTTTAAGCAGATCAGCCAGTTCAGAAAGGAAGCAACAGCTTCCAGCAAGCTCTCCCCCATTCTGTCCCTGAGCCCTGTCCCCCTCCTCCGCTTTGTGGAGAGGGGGTATGGAGCAGGGGGACATCCTGATATCAGCACCCCTCTCCCCCACAAGCAGGAAGCTCCCGGTAGCAGCTCTAGGGCAGAGCAGGAGCAACACAGGAGTGGCGGGAGGGACAGCTGAACTGCTGCTGGGCAGCTGCTGAGCCACATACCTTACAGGGAATTTAGGGGAGCTGCCAGCCCCCCTTGGTTCTAATCTCCATGAGGAGGGACTGCTCTTCCAGAGAATCCTGCAAGCAGTGGACAAAGCAGGCAGCTGCCAAATGATGTTGTAAGGGAGCATTGTGCAATTTTAAACGAGCTTGTTCCCTAATTGATCAGCAATGTAACAACGTTAACCAGGACAACATTATGTGAGGAGTTACTGTACAGGACTAGGAGGTAGGCTGCTTGGCTCTAACAGACTTTGTGTGACCTTCACCAGGTGACTTTCTGCACTGCAATTTCCTTAGCTGTAAAAGGAGAAAAATAGTGACCTGTGCAGGAGGCTGTTTGTATTTTGTAAGATACTTGTGCAGGTGGTGGTCTAGAAATGCAAAGTTATCATCCAATTGCATTTCATCCCATGTGAACAGAAAGCTTACTGGCCTGAGACAAAAAACAAGCAATTTCAAGCAGCATGGTTAGGTTGCAGTAGCACACAACTGCAACATGACCCCTGGAGATTCTAGGTCCTGTACCCTTTATTGGAAAGATTGGGAAAATAGAAAGTTTTGAAACATGACATCACAGCTGTAATTAAAAAGCTGCTTCAGTTAGTGCATGGTCTACTATTCATACTGAAGTTCCCAAAAGCAGCAGACACAGTAGGACTCATGCTTTTTGAGTCTATAGACCAGCAGCAGGCCGTACTGAGTAGACAGGAGTAAGAGAACATTAGTTCAAAGAGTAGTAAATGGATACAGGACTCATTACACAACCTAGAAGTTTGTGCAGAAGATTATTAACCAGCATATATACTGTTGTAAGTTCACATTTTATGCAAGGTAGTAGAGCCACACATGCTTTGAATTTATTTTAAGCCCTGTTTTATGAGAGCAGAAGCTCTTCCTGTAGTGCTATATCCAATTTGGAGATTGTCAAGTTAGCTATTTTTGATGTTGAGGCTAAAGGCACCCTCTAGTCTGATACTTGATACAGACATTAGAGGGAAATAATGTTTATCTAACCCTCAAAAGAAGTTTAGGACCCTCAAGCCCCAGGGATGAGGATCCTTCTTGGTCCCAACTAAACTAAAAAGAATTCTGGGATGCTATGTGGAGACACATCTTTCATCAGGATCTTAAGGAAGATGGTGAGTGAAGGAAGGATAGGCGGCTGTTGGTATGGTCTCAGGTTGCCAAAGGTTATTGTTGGTTCTCCAGCACTGGAATTTTTTAAAGAGATATACTCATGCACCTACAGCTATTGGACTTCCTGGAATGGAGTCCTGTGTTAGACTATAATCACAGTAGTCCTTTCTAGTGTTAAGAATAGCTAAAAGTTAAAGCAATTCAAGAACAAGCTAGAAGACAGGTTTGTATGCAATATATGTTTATTTTACAAGAGACAAAGTTCTCTACTACAGCAATTTGAGGAGAAGTGACAAGGGAATATGAGTCAGTTACAAAGCAAGTGTAAAGGTAGTCACCAGTACACTAGCCTGTGTGGTATGGTTACAGTCATCTGAGTAACAGTATATATATATATATATATATACTCATGCACTAGAAAGGCCATGGTTTATGTCAATGACCAGTTCAGCAATCCACATGAGACACCTAGAGCTGAAGGTGTATTTAGTACCATTTCTCCCTGCTTTAAGGAGGAAGTCTTAGAGTTCTAGCAAGAACTTCTCCAAGTTGGAGAAGTCTACCTCACTGTGGCAAAAACAGCTTTCACCAGAAGTAACCTAGTTCTCAGCCACTACTTTAAGATTGTGGGAGTATTCCAGAGGTAGGTTGTTGAGTTCCTGGAGTGTAGTATGCAGTTTGTGTATTGTTTTACATTCATATTTCACCCTCATTTTAAAGAGAGACTTCTGGTGACATCATTGCTATTTAGAAAGCAAATCAATCATTGTTTTTATCTTAGCTCAGCCACAGGTAGCATGCAGCCCACACAAGATGTGAGATTGAGTTCTACCCCATGCTATCCAGGGGAGGCAGTGCCTCTCCAGGATTGTGGTGAAGAACATTTGAACCAGGAGCTGCAAGCAGCTTCATTTCCTACAAGAAAAACAAACAATTCAATCTAATGTCAGGAGGTGGCTGCACAAAGGTTTAAGCTTTCAGACCTTATTTGTTAATCACTATAAAAGTGTTAAGGAAAATTTGGTCCTTTACAAGTGAGCTGCAGTAAGTTTGACAGAGCTGATTATAGAAGCTATTTAGTCTTCCCCACCCTCATTCTGATGGTTCCATGGCTTCTTCTGGTATTTTACCAGACAGCATGAAGGGTCCCACTAGCCAGGACAGAGGAGTGTTGTGCACTATGTACTCTAGCAGATCATCCATATACCCCTGGGCTTTGGTGACCTGTTTGCGGCTCTGGGTCAGGATTCTGCTGGAGAGGTCTTGGAAGGAGTGGACTGTGGAGAATGAAGCCTGGAGCTCTTTTGTGCTGTGGCAAACCTGCTGCACCTTATCCTGGATGTTGGAGGGGAAGCCTTGGATGCTTGACATTAGGGTCAGGCAGGTTGCCTGCAGCTGCTGGATAATGCTCTGAAACATTGTCAGAGCATGAGACTCCAGTTGCTGAAAGGAAACAAGTTATTAGTGAGGTAGAAGACGACTCTTGAGATAGGCAGAAATGCCACAGCCCAAAGCTGGATCCTGGCTAATTAGATACCTCAGGTTGTACCAAGTCTGTATCCTCACTCCCTCCTGTCTGCCTCTTGCTCCAGTCCAGCCACATTTGGTGGAGCTTCTCTTGGCCATCTTGAAGCTTCTGATCCACTCCTTGCTTCACGTATTCAATCTGGAGGAGCAAGGAGAAAAGGAGTCTTACAATACTTCTGTAGCACCTTTTATACACCACAAGTGTTTTAGAGCATCTACAAGATGCTGGGGCTTCCTCCATGCCAGTGATGACTGGACTATATTTCAGTATGTTTGGCATATATGCCAAAGACATACACAGACAGTGCTCCATAGCCAAGAGGAAATNTGATCCACTCCTTGCTTCACGTATTCAATCTGGAGGAGCAAGGAGAAAAGGAGTCTTACAATACTTCTGTAGCACCTTTTATACACCACAAGTGTTTTAGAGCATCTACAAGATGCTGGGGCTTCCTCCATGCCAGTGATGACTGGACTATATTTCAGTATGTTTGGCATATATGCCAAAGACATACACAGACAGTGCTCCATAGCCAAGAGGAAATGATTCTCCCCCCCCCCCCCCCCTCCCTTGCACTGAGTCACTCACTTGCAACACCTGCTTTCTTCAGAGATCTCCCTTTCAGAGACTGAGTTGGCCAGGTGTTGCTTAGCTTGTGAAGTTTGATGGAACCAAGGTATTATGGCAGTTGAAGTTGGCTGCTTGCCTACACCAGAGGTGGGCAAACTACGGCCCGCGGGCCACATCCAGCCCGTGGGACCCTCCTGCCTGGCCCCTGAGCTCCTGGCCTGGGAGGCTAGTCTCCGGCCCCTACCCTGCTGTTCCCCCTCCCCTGCAGCCTCAGCTCACTGTGCCACCAGCGCAATGCTCTGGGCTGCAAGCTCTTGCTGGGCATTGCAGCTGCAGAGCTGTGGCCTGAGCCGGTGCTCTGTGCTGCGCGGTGGCGTGGCTGGCTCCAGCCAGGTGGCGCGGCTGCCTGTCCTGGTGCTCCAGGCAGCATGCTAAGGAGGCAGGGGGGAAGGCTGGATAGAGGGCAGGGGAGCTCAGGGTGGGGGTCAGGAGTGGGGATAGGTGTCAGGGTGGGGGTCCCAGGAGCACAGTCAGGAATGAGAGGAGGGGTTGGATGGGGCAGCGGTCAGGGGACAGGGAGGAGTGGCTGGGGCAGAGGTCCTGGGGGGGGGGGGTGTCAAGGGGCAAGAAGCAGGGGGCGGGGTCAGATAGGGGGCAAGGCCACACCTGACTGTTTGGGGAGGCGCAGCCTCCCCTAACTGGCCCTCCATTCAATTTCAGAAACCCAATGTGGCCCTCAGGCCAAAAAGTTTGCCCGCCCTGGCCTAGACCCAAGTTAGAGACTAGCATAGGAAGCAGCTAAGTCCAGTGGAACATGGGTAGTCAGGGAGAACAGGAGAGCCTAGACACCTTGTAGAGAAGACACTTGGTCTCAGTCTGCTCAGCCCAAATCAGCTCCAGAATAGAATGCTGCAGAGAAAGTGCCTACCAGATCAATGGTTTGATGAAGCTGGGAGAGAGTCTCTTGGATACTCTGCCTGGTATTTTGAATCTTGGCTAGAGAATGCTGGTAGGCACGGTGGCGGAGTTTGCTTGACAGGGAGCCTAAGCGCACAAAGTAACTTTGAGGCTGGAGAGGAGCCACTCCATCCTCCTTTATAGATGTTGCAAGTTCAGCTGAAGGAAATAAATGGGGTTTGAGAACAAAAAAAACAAAACACACACACTTTAGCAGGATGGCAAAAGGGAGGAAGGCATAGACTATAGTTACTTTCAATATCTTGTTGGATTCATTATGTCAGGAAGTTGCTAGATGTGTCACAAGCAATAGTAACCATAGCTATTCCTATTTGGAAATTGCCTTTTCAGACACATTTGATAGCTGCACTAGGAAGAGTTAGAAGTGTCCCAATCCCTTCAACTCATTCCCCTTCATCACTCCCCACCCCAAGAGCCCAATACATCTCATTGTCTGTATAGATAAGCCTCAGGATACAAGTGACATTCTAACCATCTCCACCTACTTTCCAGTAGCCTGTGAACTGTGCAGCACTGACAGGTTTCAGACTAGCAGCCGTGTTAGTCTGTATCTGCACAAAGAACAGGAGTACTTGTGGCACCTTAGAGACTAACAAATTTATTTGAGCATAAGCTTATGCTCAAATAAATTTGTTAGTCTAAGGTGCCACAAGTACTCCTGTTCTTTGTGCAGCACTGGTCAGCTACCTTTGATGGTACAGGAAAAGCAGATGTCTAAATGAAGGACCAGGTGGGTGAACGCAAGACAGGCTGAGCCTAATATTTGGTTCCAGCTTTGCATGTCATAAGGTGGAAAGGGCCTTCTTGAAAACAAAAGAACCAAGACCTCTAATGAAGGGAACCAGCATCTCATGATTCAGATGTGTTCTGACCTAGTTCCTCATCTGTTATGGGGAGATATTGATCCAACAGCTCCTCTGATTTCTCCAGCACTGCTTCCACACCACTCACAGCCATCTGGCCCATTCTTGAGCCCATGACTGTATTCACACTGTGGGTCATAACTGACTTGGTGGACTCCACACTCTCTTGCACAGCTTCTCTGGTCACGTCTACTAAGCTGGAGAATCTGCTGGCAGCTTCCACTTTGGATGGCACCACCTCCTTGGTGTCTGAAGCAACCTACAGAGGTGACAGCAGAAGACATTTGGTAATTATTCTTCATGTGTTTATACAATTCTCTGCTTGAGATCCNCCCCCCCCCCCCCCCCCATGCCCTTTCCTCAAATTCTACACAGCCTTCCCTAGAGAAGAACCATTATACCACGATCTAGTGGAGCACTATTTACTAGTCTTTAGCTACCCTCCTATTTTTGCCTCATTCTAGATGGGCAACAAATCTCTGTTCCTGGGTAGCTCCTTTACAGGACTCAGCCACTTTCCTGAACCAGAGACTGTTCATGAGGCTGCCTCCAGAACTCTGGACTGGTCCAGTTCTTACCCTACATGGTTTGTGACTACAACCTTCTCTAGAGAAAAGCAGAATAAGTTTACCTTATCTGCTGTAATTTGAAGGCTTGGCAGCTTCTCTTCCAGTGTGTCCAGTCCCTTAATAGCATATTCATTTGCTGTTGCAACTATAGAGAAAGGCAAGTTTAGTCCCCTACAAGTCAAACTCAGTTTGATCAACTAAAGGTAAGATCACTGCTATGACAAATTCAGACAAATCTCCAAGGGTAGTAAGCTACTGGATTATGATGGAGACTCCATCTCTGGGAATTTAAATCAAGATTGGATGTTTTTCCTAAGACATATGCTTTAGTTCAGCCTTAGCTATTGGCCTTTATTTCAGGGAAGTTCTGCATTATTTGTGGCCTGTGTTATGCAGGTGGTCAGACTAGATGGCCACAGCAGTCCTTTTTTTGCAACCAAACCCACCCCTGCATGAACCTTGATATTTAGAGGGACCTGAATTTCAGGTGTTCGGCACTTCTGAAAAATGAGCCCCTTAAAAATCTAAGCATGAGCACCCAGGAGTCACTCCTGATTCCTTATTTCTAAAAGGCCATTAGAATTTAACAGGTTTTGCACTGAAGATGATTGATTACTTTATGTGGGTAATCTATGGATTGCATTAGTCAAGTTGTCTGTGCACCACCTGAGACGGAAGACAGTCTTGCAGTCACTGAAGTTATTTGGCAAGGACTTCTCTGCCTGTGAGAAACTGACCAAGTCTCAAAATAGGCAGGAACCTTAAAAGAAAAAGGTAGGTGCTCAGCAAGGTAGGGTCTCTGGACTGTAGTTATATCAAGGAGTAAGGGAAATCAAGCATAAGTGCAAGATATAGGCCTTCAAAAAGAAACATGAGACACGGGACTGTGAGCCATTGCACTCTATGTCTGCACTTGGGATGGAGACACTTATGTTCCTTCATAAAACAACCTGCAAGCCCAGCTTACTCACTCTGTGGTTCAAATGAAGTCAGAATTGGCTGTGCCCTGCTGGCTGCAGCCTCACTAATGGTCTTCACTCCTTTCTCTGCCACATCACACAAGGACTTTAGGTAGGGGTGGCTCTCCTTGGTGGAGGTGTAGGCAGTCGCAGCCATGTCATAGGCAGAGCTGACCAAGGGCAGACTGGCCACCCGCCTCAAGAGATTCTGCAGGCAAGAAAGGGAGAGAGAGATTTGTAAAAGAGCCACTGAGAGCATCGTACTGGAAAGCCTACAGAGGCAGGAAAGTCAGTGAGCACCTCGCAGGTATTTCATGGTCATGAACCTTTCCTCCCACACTAATTCAAAGGCTCTCAAGTTCTCAGCAGTCTGAAGGCTTACAGAGTCAAATGGTCCTCTAATTACTATGGGATGCTGTATTAACTAGCTGAAAGATCCAAGTGTGTCTTACTCACATCTTCTTTGAGAGGAGACCTATTAGTTATCTGGAAGGTTTATTCAGATTTATAGATCAGTTCCCAGAGTAGCTTTCAGCTAGGTCATGCTTGGCATGTTTTAAGAAAGTTTCATTAGTGCTGAAGAAAGCCAATCACACTGTCTCCTTCATAGGATGGGAAACAGTCACCATGAACATTCAGCTCTGGAGTCACTCAACTCCAGACTATGATGGATTGCTAGAACACAAGAAAGACCATTGGTTTGATCCAGTATGGCCAAATCTACCCCAGTATATGGTCTTCCAATCATAGCCAATGGCAGATGCTTCAGGAGGGAATCAAGTGATCCATCCCCTGGTGTTCACTCCCAGTTTCTGGCAGTCAGGCTAGAGACACCCAGAGCATGAGGTTGCATCCCCTGGCCATGTTGGCTAATAGCCAGTAATGGACCTCTCCCCATGAACTTATACTTATGACCTTCACAACATCCCATAGCAATGAGTTCCACAGGTTTACTGTGTGTGAAGTAGTTCCTTTTCTTTTAAGCCTGCTGCCTATTAGTTTCACTGGGTGACCCCTGGTTCTTGGGTCATGTTTACTCCTTCACAACACTTCCCTATTCACTTTCTCTACACCATTTGTGATTTTATAGACCTCCCCTTAGTAATCTCTTTTCTAAGATGAGCCACCCCAGTCTTTTTAATCTCACCTCATATGGAAGCTGTTCCATATCCCTAATCATTTTTGGTGCCCCTCTCTGTACCTTTTTCCAATTCTAATACATCTTTTGATATGGGGCAACCAGAACTGTGTGTGGTAGTCAAGGTGTGGGTGTATTATAGATTTATATAGGGGCATGATAATATTTTTCTATATTATCTACCCATTTCCTAATGATTGCCAGCATAGTTAGCTTTTTAAACTACTACTGCACATTGAGCAGATGTTTTTAGAGAACGATCCACAATGACTTCAAGAAGTTTCTTTTGTGAAAACAGCTAATTTAGATCCCATCATTGTGTGGTTGGGATTATGTTTTTTCAATGTACATTAGCTTGCATTTATCAACATTGAATTTCATCTGCCATTGTGTTGCCTAGTCACTCACTTTTCTGAGATCCCTTAATTCTTTTCAGTCAGCTTTGGACTTCACTATTTGCAACTTAATGTAATTGAAATGGGACTCTCTTCATTTCCTACCTGTACTTTGCCAGCTTCCATCCTCACCTCCTTACTAGGAGATAGAGAAGCCCCATTAATAGATCCTCTCCTAGGGGGATGTCTCTGTCCAAATCATGTACTCCTCTGCACCTGATGGCTTTCCCAACCCCCACACTTAGTTTAAAAACACTGCTACAACGTTTTTCTATTTAGTAGAATCTCTTTTAGACAGTGATAGGGGAGAGTCAGTACATCACTCTCTTAATACGTGTACCTACCTGTTGCTCCTGTTCCTGGTTCTCTAGGGAAGAGTCATTTATTTGACTCTCAGAAGACATAGCGGAGTCAGATACAGCTGAAAGGCAAGAGAGGTGGAGCAGTTACAGGTCAAGAGCACAAACTCATTTGACTAACGTTGCAGCTTAACAACATTCACATCAATCATCGCTTAAGAACTACAAATATCTAGATTTACTAATTTTTACCTTTTAAATATAATTTACAGACTATTTCTCACATATGATATAGGATTCAGATTCTCTGAGCAGTCACATTTGAGAGGAGTTCTATTTTACAAGACTTTAGTCTTAGTCTTACATATCAGGCAGAAAAGAAAAAAAGCCAAAGCTACCAGCTATAGATCACAGTAAAGAAGCCCCAACTTAATACCGCCTCTCTCTCCCCTATCAGGAAGGAAACAGAGAAGGAAAAAAACCACACAAACCAGAAATACAAACCCCATCACTCACAAATTTTAAAAAGTAGCATTTTACTATATATTTGAAACTAAGAAATGCATAAAGAAAACAATCAAAGTGTTTTTATTTACCATCATCTCATCTATAGTAATTATTTACCTGGCCTTATCAGCTGTACTTGATATTCCAGTAAGTCCTCACATCAACCTACTCACCTTTTATGTACCTGTGGTGATGTTTTTGGGGAGGAAGGTGGTCAGGAGCTGAAGACTGACAGTTCAGCAAACCTGTGAGAAAGAAGTACTCTCTGCTGTGACCAATGAGGATAGAATGTATGTGGGACAACATGCAGGGGTTCTTGGGAAAGTGAATAATTGTATACACATGATTGCAATTGACCCCTTTGGTTAATTTCTTAGTAGTTCAAGATGAACTCTCCTGTGAGCAGTTTGGTCCAGAGCTACAGAGGTCTTTAGGCACTTAATACTCATTGCTTTCAATCAAAGTTAGGAGTCTAAATAACTTTGAGGAGTTAGGCCTTACTGCTCTGTGCAAGTGTTTCTTATTAATGTAGAGCAGGCAGTGAGATAGCCAATCTGCATGGACTCACTTTGGGTAGTTTAAAAGCTACAAGTGTATTATTGTGGATTTTTTAACTTATTTGCTATAAGGTAATATTATAAGTAGTATAAATGAGAATCAGAAACCTGGGTCCTGAGTAACTTTCCCTTCCCATCATCTTACTGCCTAATGAGCAGCAGGGTTGGGAGAATCTTTGCCCATAACTCATCCTAAAATATAGCTTGCTACCAGAAACCATCTCATGGTATAACTTGTCATTTTTTATTAGTTATTGCATAATTGGGTAGGACAGCAAAGGGCAGGAGAGACATGGACAGAACAAAAGAGCTAGAGGTTCTTTAGTTTGTTCTTCGTCCATGTAGCAACTTCTCTTCTCTTCATTCTCCGCCCTTTATTATTATTTGTATTATCGTAGTGCCTGGGAACCCCTGTCATGGACCAAGACCCCACTGCGCTAGGTGCTGTACAAGCAGAAAACAAAAGACAGTCCCTGCCCCAAGGGGCTAACAGTCTAAGTAAAAGACAAGAGACAACCGATGGAGATGGACAGATCGGGGAGTACAAGGAAACAATATTATGATATTTGTCAGCATGATAAGCTGTGGTCTCAGCACAGCTAAACACTGAAGTTTTTTGTAGGCCCACACCTTTTGAAATTCAGCTAGCCCAGGGCAAATCTCCCAGCTACAGGAAAAGGTCCCTGATGTGCACTGATCTGTCCATGTTGTCTCCAAAGGAATGGGGACACTTTCCTGCAAATGGTGCTCCCTGTATGATGATATCCTTATAGACGGCCCCTTGGTCATTGTGTATCAGAACCCAGATTTCTTTGCCTAAGCCTGTTTTCTTGTGACAGATCCTTCTCCTGAGCTCACCTGCTTCTAAAGAGTCCTCATCCTGCATTCCTCTCAAGAGGGCAACTCACCCAAATGCAATCTCCCAGGCAGCTCATTATGGATTGGGACTGTTTATGTACAGATCTTATGATCATGCCTCAGTTAAAAGTTCAGCAGATGGTCTCTAAGGAATCCAGTAGATATGTTGGGAGTGAAGTGATATCAGGGAGATGTTATGCTGACACAAAGTTTGGCAAAATGGTGCTCAGCTGGTTCTCTGTGTTACCAGGCAGCAGAATGCCCCTTTATGAAAGGCCTCATTTGAGCTCCAACCTAAGACTCCCCTCATCTGGTGGAAATGGAAGTATAACTGTGGGTCACCATGACCCAGGACCCCTGAGGGGTCAGAGGGCTCACTCTAAGCCAGCACATACCCCCTCACCTCCCATTTACCCTTGTAGCATATCCCTGGAGTGTAGCCCCTCCTGAACCCCTTTTTATTACTTTGTCATGACTGTGTTGATGGAGTCCACCTATGTGCTCTTCCTTTCCTGAGACTAGAGCCTTCTTCGCCTCTCAGCCATAGGGAAAGGTAGAGACATCCTGGAAGCTAAATTTAGACTGCTGGATAAAAGATTAAAGTCCAGGACCTCTATGGTAGCGTTCTCTGAAATGCTTCCAGTTCCACATGCAGGGCCAGACAGACAGGCAGAACTGCAGGATCTCACTGCATGGTTGAGATTGTGTAGGGAGGCAGCTGTTAGGTTTATTAGGAGCTGGGGAAGCTTTTGGGAAAGGAAGAGCCTATCCAGGAAGGACCAGAATTGCTGGCATATAAAATTAATCAGGTTATAGAGGAGTTTTTAAACTCTGGCTATGGGAAGACCAACAGGGTAAGAGGAGCACACTGTTTGGACAGATACATCCCTTAGGGGAGGCTCTATTAACAGGGATTTTTGATATCCTAGTACAGAGGAGAGGATAGAAGTTGATAAAGTACAAGTAGAAGCTGAATAGAAACAAACAAAAAAGAGAGTCCCCTTCAATTACATTGCATGAAGGCAGACAACTAAATATGGACAAATCTAATAAGTGTTTGTATACCAAATGCTAGACATCTAAATACTAAGATGGGGGAACTTGAGTGCCTGGCCTTAAATGAGGCTATTGATAAAACAGGCATCATACAAACTTGGTGGAATGATGATAATCAATGGGGGACAGTAGCATCAGCATAAGGTATATAGCAGTGGTTCTCAACCTATTTACATTGTTGGCCGTATCCAATACTACCTGTATGGCCCTGATGATGTCACACGGGCCACGGCTGCATGCTGATTTGGCTGCAGGTTGAGAACCACTGCTATATAGGAATGACAAAGGAGGTTGTGCTGGTTGGGGAGTGGCACTATATGTGAAAGGAAGCATAGAGTCAACTATACTAAAAAGCTTAAATGAATCAAACAATACCATAGAAGTTCTGTGGCTAGAAATTCCATGCTTTATTAAGAAGAGCACAGCAATAGGAACATACTACTAACCCCATGACCATGAGAGTGATTGTGAGGTGCTCAAGGAGATTAGAGGCTACAAAAATAGAAAACTCAATAATGGGGGGTTTCAACTATCGGGATGTAGAGAAAATTTCTAGACAGCATGAATGACTGCTTCTTGGAGCAGCTAGTCCTAGAACCCACAAGGGGAGAGGTAATTCTTGATTTAGTCTTAAGCGGCGCACAGGATCTGGTCAAAAGTAAATATAGCTGACAGTTCAGCAATAGTGACCATAATATAATTAAGCCCCCGACAATAGCATTTAGCTTCAAAAATAGGAACTACACAAAAGTGAAGAAGCTAGTTAAATGGAAATTAAAAGGAACAGTCAAAAGAGTGATGTGCCTGCAAGCTGCATGGAAACTTATTAAAAATACCGTAACAGAGGCTCAAAATTTAACAACAACAAAACAAACAAACCCCACAGTAATAGGACCAAAACAAAACAAAATAAAAATTCCACCATGGCTAAACACAGTAAAAGGCAATTAAGAGGCAAAATGGCATCCTTTAAAAATTATAAGTCAAATCCTACTGAGGAAAATAGAAAGGAACATAAACTCTGACAAGTCAAGTATAATTAGGCAGGCCAAAGGAGAATCTGAAAAACAGCTAGCAAAAACAAAAACTAAACAGCAAAAAGAATTTTAAGTACATCAGAAGGAAGATGCCTGCCAAACAATCAGTGGGGCCACTGGACAATCGAGGCGCTAAAGGAGCACTCAAGGAAGACAAGGCCGATGTGAAGAATTTAAATGAATTCTTTGCATCAGTCTTCACTGCACATGAATGTGATGAAAATTTCTATACATGAGCGATTCTTCTTAGGTGACAAATCTGAGGAACTGTCCCAGATTGTGATGTCACTAGAGGGGCTTTTGGAACAAATTGATAAAATTAAACAGTAATAAGTCACCAGGACCAGATGGTATTCATTCAAGAGTTTAGAAGGAACTCAAATATGAAATTGCAGTCATGGGATAACAGGGAAAGTCCTCTCATGGATCAGTAACTGGCTAAGAATTAGAAAACAAAGGGTAGAAATAAATGGTCAGTTTTCACAATGGAGAGCAGGAAATAGCAGGGTCCCCCAAGAATCTGTACTGGGATCAGTGCTGTTCAACATATTCACAAATGATCTGGAGAAAGGGATAAAAACAGTGAGGTGGCAAAATTGTGGAAGATACAAAAATTATTCAAGATAGTGAAAAAGCTGACTGTGAAGTGTTACAAAGAGATCGCACAAAAGTGGGTGATGGCAACAAAATGGTAGATGAAATTCCAAGTTGATAAATGCAAAGAAATGCACATTGGAAAATGAAATTTCAACTATACATACAAAATAATGGGGTCTAAATTAGCTGTTACTACTCAAGAAAGATTTTGGAGTCATCGTGGATGGTTGTCTGAAAACATCTGCTCAATGTGCAGTCACAGTAAAAACAGGCTAACAGGCGAGGAATCATTAGGAAAGGGATAGATAAGATTTATTGGAAAAGGTACAGAGAAGGGCAATAAAAACAATTAGGGGTATGGAACAGATTCCGTATGAGGAGAGATTAAGAAGACTGGGACTGTTCAACTTAGAAAAGAGACGACTAAGGAGAGATATGATAGAGGTCTATAAAATCATGAATGGTGTGTAGAAAGTGTTACTTATCCCTTCACATAACACATCAACCAAGGGTCACCCGATGAAACTAATAGGCAGCTGGTTTAAAAAGAAACAAAAGGAAGTACTTCTTCACACAATTCAATCAGCCTGGGGAAATTGTGAAGGCCATAAGTAAACTGGGTTCAAAAAAAAAAAAAAAAATTAGATACGCTCATGGAGGATAGGTCCATCAATGGCTCTTAGCCAAAATGGTCAGGGATGCAACCCCATGGTCTGGGTGTCCTTAAGCCTCTGACTGCCAGAAGCTGGGTCTGGACGACAGGGGGTGGATCATTTGAAATTGCCCTGTTCTGTTCATTCCCTCTGAAGCATCCAGCAGTGGCCCCTGTTAGAAGGCAGGATAGTGGGCTAGATGGACCATTGGTCTGACCCATTATGGCCATTCTTCTCTTCTAGAAACCCAATTTTCTGTCAAAAATAATTTGCCAGACCATTTTTGACCAGCCCCAGTGGCAAGTGCTGTAGTTATACCACATATTAAGCTCTGTATTGGCACTAGCCCCTTCAGTCATTACTAATGTGTGCTAAAAATACCTTAGTTGTGAGGTTCCTAAAATGTGGCCTGAAGTATAAATGCTGCTGTTGAATTTCAAAGTTTAGAAAATGCCTTTCATTGAAGTGGTGGCTTTATGGTTATTGCAATTTTTTAATCTGATTTGCAGATTCTTAATGTAGGTTTTTTTGCATAACCATCTTTTAGTTTGGTTATTTAAGAAAGGCTGAAGACTGCTTTTTGTAGCTCAGTAAGCCTTTGGTGTAACCTTTGTACTGGCCATCCTAATGAGGAATGTTACTACTATAAATTTAGACAATCAAATGGAAGTCTGCCTAGATTCAAGTTCCTCTGCAGGAATGCCCCTTGAACTAATCAAAAATATGCTATACCTTGAATAAGACTGACCTATTGCATTGTTATTCCATTTGTTGCTAATTTTACTAGAAACAGCAAATAGCTACATTTTAAAAAGTTCCCCCATATAAACAGAATACAATCGCGTTTGAGTGTCAAGAGGCACAAGTACATTAACGTTTTGGTTAGTCGGGATATTACACTGTACTCATGTGTTTTTGCATCAGTACCAAGAAAGCTGCAGATCTTTTAAGGATAGCAGGTTCTGCATAAGGCTAGGTCCACACTACCCGCCCGGATCGGCGGGTAGAAATCGATGTAATGGGGATCGATGTATCGCGTCTCGTCTGGACGCGATACATCGATCCCCGAACGCGCTCACATCGACTCCGTAACTCCAGCAGGGCGAGCGGAGTTCGCGGAGTCGACGGGGGAGCCGCGGACGTCGATCCCGCGCTGCGAGGACGCGAGGAAAGCGCGCCTAATTCGAAATAGGATACTTCGACTTCAGCTACGCTATTCTCGTAGCTGAAGTCGCGTATCTTATTTCGATCCCCGCCCCTAGTGTGGACCAGCCCTAAGAAGTTAGTATGAAAGTGAAGTGAGCTTTCTGTGTTTAGACACTAAGAATGATTTTCTATTCTCTTGTTTGAGGGCTGGAGACAGCTGCACACAAAGGGGCAGCTGCAGAACTACTGTCATGGCAATGCTGAAATAATCTCATTACACGTAATAACTAGACAACATTTTATTACAAGCGAAGAACAGTTTTATATTGCCAAAAAAGCTCCATTGTTTGGGAGAGCTGCACAGGTAGCAAATGTCCATACTCAGAAGTCAACTGGCACTTCAACCTGGAGTGAAGGCAAAGGAGTGTTCCATATACAGGAATTTAACAGACAAGGCTTCAGAATTGGCTCTTCCAAATGACAGCAGTCTAACCCTCCCAGCTGGGAGCAGAGACTAATCTCAATCACATTACAACCTGTTGTGAAACAGTGTGAACCGAGAATTTGAACTACTGTATTTTCTGTTCAATTTGAGCCAATCCCAGCCAGCCATCTTGGCAAAAACACTCCCATGTAATAAGGAGGTCAAAATTATATTCAGTGTTTTGATCTTCAGACTCCTTATAAAATTTCCTTTGAGCACATACACTGTGCTTCTATGTTGGCTACAGAAGGATAGCTGCAGTGCAAAAGACAGCTATTGGGACAAACGAACAAGTCAGAGGTAACAGCAGAAGTGAACCACTGCCAGGGGCCAGGAAGGATGGCAAGACACCATCAGCTTTAATACTCAGCTTTGAAAGGATATTCCTTGTGATTTGTGCACCTGAGGAAGAGGAAAAGAAAAAGAAGGAAGGTTATTCTGAAATCTGAATTAAACACTACTCACACGTTGGCATTGGTGCCTTTTTTTGGACTGAAGAGAAGGGTCTGAATGGTACACAAGCAGTCCGCACAGGCATTAAGTTCCTACCAGCCTCAGAAACATATCCAGTTTATACACAAACTTCCCCAACCCCTTTGCATTTAGACATTGAGAAGTCACAGGCAGGGAGATCTGAATGCCTTTTAGATTAAGTGTTTACATTTGTGCTGTGTCATTCAAATGGTAAATTTTCAGATTTTTCAACAATCAGTTTTGATGTCTGAGCTTGATATTGCAAGGTGCTATGATCTCTAGAAGTATTAATACTTCACACTAAACACTTCAAACTTCAACACTCAATATCCCTAATGAGATCGTGTCCATATTTTAAAGATGGTGGGGGAAAAAAAAAAAGTCTGGCAGAGAGATCAAGCGAGTTGTATGTGACAAATAAGCTAGACAGCCAGGCTCAGGATTTGGGAATTTAACTCCTAATATTGTGTTCATTTCTCTATATTGCTGTCTCTTTAATTTCATACAGACAAATGCAAGATTGCTTGCTAAATTTGTTATTGTGTTAGAATTCTATTTACAAAAAACCCAAAAGACCCCAAAAAACTATCACTCAGTTTTGAAAATTTAAGCTTATTTACATCATTTACCTGTTCTTCAGATGGGACATTAGTAATAAGAATCTGAGCTATTTTAAATTCACCCAAGGCAAAAAACAACAAAAACACTATTGTTTAGGCTAAAACAACCTTACTCAGAGCTCTGTTTGACACTTGATTTGAAACAGGTTTACTATCCATTTAGGACAGCACCCTTTAACACACTCAGTTCCAGAGATCATTTCAGAGTGTGCAGAAGAGAGAGAGAGTACTCTGTGTGATTCTGGATTGCCTAAAGTCTGAGACTTCCCACTCCAAAAACAGACTTAGTTGAAAAGAAACAAACAAACTAAACAAAATCCCCCACTACACCCCAGCAACAGATAATCACAACTGCCTGATTTCCTCACACCCATCAAGCAAAAGGGAACAAACGGATAATTTTGAAACATCATGATGAGCAGGGACATGTTCATGCACGGCTAAGTAGGAATGCAGATCTATTTGGATGAAAGAACACAAGTTACTGGTTTCATCCTGGCAGGTGCTAAAAATCTATTTAAAATTATTTCATTTTATAATGTGGGCTGAAAACTCAACTGACAGCACAGAAGCTGATCAACGCATCTGAAGTTTTAGGGCTTCCACAGGCAATGTAATTCCTTAATTCTCCATTGGAATTAAGTATTTAGCATGCTAAACTCCAGAGAGGTAGGTATCTCCATTCTACTGACAAAGCGTGAGGCAGATAGTTAAAAGGCTCGATCAATATCACAGATACAGTCCCACGTCAGAGCTAGCTTTAGAACTAGATACTAAGAACTCCTGTGTTTAGGCTCTTACTTCTTGATAAATAAGTGAGTTTAAATCAAATGTAGGTATTAAAAATAAGGCCACATGTTTACCACTGAAGATGTTAAAAACCTTCCTGGAAAAAAAAAAAAAGATTTTTGGACAGACCTGTTTGTCAGACAGATCTTAGGCAAATTTCAGTTTGCCGAGTTTTTTTTAAATCAATCACACACACACGCACCCACAAATTGAAATAATTCCCGGATATTTTTTTTAAGCAATCTGCACAGAATACTTAGCACTCAGTGTTTTCAAACATTGTCACCTACATGGTGAATGCACAGGCTCTCCAGTTCCTATTAAAGCTGAGGATGGTTTCCATCTCCTCCTTAGTCAATTCAAAGTCAAACACCTGACAAGAGAAAACTTTTAGTTAGCTTTTCAAGCAGTGTAGTCAAGACTTGGGTGATCAAAGATTCACAAGACTGAAGAAAAGCTTCATAAACACTCCCAACTTGACCTGAAACAAAAAAATCGGTGCTGGTTAAAAGCAATGATTGCTTTGTACAACTAAAGTATTTCCCTTTGGACAGCTGCAGTCTATTGGTAGAGAAAGGTGTAAGCTGAAGTGATAGACATGTCAGCTATACTGAAAGTTTTTGTGAACTCTTATAAAGACAATTAGCTACACATTCATCCTGCACTTTTGTTCATATTCATTGACAGCTAATGCCTCTGAGTATGGGTAATAAGTTTTACCGGCCTGTTAAGAATTCAATGCTTGAAAACTTCAGTGTTCCAGTTAGGGTAACCAGACAGCAAGTGTGAAAAATGGGGACAGAGAGTGGGGGGTAATAGGAGCTTATATAAATAAATTAAAAAAAAGAGAGACCCAAAAATCGGGACTGTCCCTATAAAACCGGGACATATGGTCACCCTAGTTCCAGTTAATCCAATGTGTGTGTTCTCACAACTTGTTTAATTTAGCAAATAATCAAAGTGTTTTTAATTCACTGGTAATTCAATAAAGTACCACTGAATTAAGAACAATTATATGACAAATTGTGCAGTTAGTGTGTATATATAGGTGATATCAGAGACTGGATCTGAGTAGAGGAAAGCTATTTTCTTGACACTGCTTTGTATACTCAGAGGTTTTTGTGGCACTTGACTCCACTCAGGTATTAGGCAAGCTTTACTTGCTGGTTGTTCAGCACACAAGAGAAAGGAAACACTAACTAGGACCCTGAACAGTCACTTTGTGCATTTATTTTTAAGCCAGTTCTGCTCACTTTTGCCCTTAATCCTGAGTGTTAGTTTAACCTTCATTATACCGTATATAAAAGTACTAAAGAACCTTCCACCTCCTTTTCAGGGTAACCTGGGAAGAGTGAGAAAGTATGGCTACCTTCCACATAAGAAGTTTGGACTCCATCTAGTTACTATGCTTCAAAGCCAACCTGAATGTTATTTGCAATCTTACCTTAAAGTTTTCTTCAATACGATGTTGTGTAACAGACTTGGGAATCACAATCACATTTCTCTGGATATGAAACCGGATCAAAACCTACATAACAGATCAGCAGTGTTACTTGCAAGTCATTCATGACCAGTAAGAGACCGAAACCTCCCTGTTCTAAACAAACAGTACTATTAGAGCTAAGATTCAAGACACACTAAGATGCAGTTCATCAGAACCACTCCATTTCTAACGCACCTCTTTTCATCACTGCAGTACTTAAGGCCAAGCTGACACTTATTGAACCGCAATGAGTTGAACAGTGGTGGCCAGGTGAAAGCTGGATGTTTCCCTTTCCTCTGTTATCCAAATACCTGGTGATCATTCATTCCTTACCCTTACAATGAGATTTTAAAAATGGAATCAGATTGCAAAGGATGCAGAGTCTACACAAGATTAGAATGCTGAAACGAGGACACATTATAAAGGAAGCAGCAGATATCATGCAGCGACCTCACTTGCTGGGCACAGATACCTGAGCTGGGGTTTTGTTGTGCTTGGCTGCAATCTCCTTAATCTTGGGGTCATCCAAGAGGGAAGGGTCCTCTGGTTTAGCCCTGTAAAAACAAGAGAGATAGAAAGTTAATGGTGGCAAGTTTTCGTAAGATGACTCTACATACTAACAGAAACATGTACCCATTACAACTGCGTTACTTGTTCAACTTGCCTCAGAGTTTCAAGTTCAACATTCACATTGTCATTATCAGGCAAGTTAGGCTGCAAAGCATTCTTACCATGGCCTGTCAGGAGATCCGAGGGGACTGTATGCTGTGACAGAGATTCCTTTGGATTGGCAATACTTAATCAGCTTTTCCTGGGTAAGGTATGGGTGGCACTCAATCTGCGAGCACAAGGACATAAATTTACTCAGAGGCAGACTGCACTAATGCTGCTGTGTTCCAGGGATCATTTCCTATTCCACTTACAGAAATATCTTTGGTAGGTTGGCAAATTGTGACTAATTATGCACCCTGTGTTTGTTACACAACTTTTAGTTGTTTGGTATTTTATGAAATTTTCTTGTTTTTGTGTTTTATCTGTTGGGTTTCAATTATTACAGGATATTGCAAGACGGGAGGGGATGGGGAGAACATACCTCACTTACGTTTCAATTATCAACTTTGTTCTCCAAAGATTTACAAAATAGTCAGCCTCAGAATTATACAACTGAAGTAGTACAATAAAGTTCATATCTGAACGTATAGCATAAAATCAGAGTAATCTAATTGAAGTGAAATTCAAATGAGTAGGGCTATTTCTTCCAATTCAAAGTTTTCTTGTTTAGCTTCCCTAATTAAAGATACAAATATTTTGGAAACTACTGCAGCATCAATACTATGAACTGCAGTGTTCCAGACGATTACTTTAGATTAACGCAAGACTGTTTTGATGTTAAAGGGTAAGGTACATTTCAATCAATTAATTTATAGGGAAGTTTCAATACTGGTTACTGCTGTACATAAGTGCTCTTGTTGAAAGTGGCCCTATTCAACCAAAATGTAAATACTGAACACAATTTTACACATTAGATCATTGTCTGTTATGGAATTTCTTTTCTAGACAATACATGTGTGTGCTTACCATTAGTTTTAATGGGATCATCAGCATCATCTGCACACCAGGCAGAGCGGAGGAAAGACTACAGAACCCTTAATGTTGGACCCACATTCTGGTAACCTACTGCAGTACAACCCACAATACAACCAGGATTATCACAAAGTCATGGGGCACTGGCTCAGTTTGGACAATTGAGGCTTTGGATAATTGAAGGGATTTTCAGGGGACCTACATATTGGGGAGCATAACCTTGTTTAATTGAGCCTATCCTGTCTGTCATTCAAACCATCTGGATTGTTGCTTTCAGACTGAAGGCCTTGAAATCTCATGCTGCTGGCCGGTGGACCAAGCCACAGCACTGCACGGGATGGGCTGCAGCCTGCAGTTTTATTTATGGTTCTAGCTGCATCGCTGCTAGGAGATGATCATGTGGCAGTTTCCCAAAACTCCTAAAATAGTTTGGAATATTAGTCACCGCACAGCTTATGGCTGGGTTCAGCTGGATAGATGCTGCATGGCTATTTTGTTTCCTCAGCACGCAGAAATTCAGCTGCTCGTACAGTATATAATGGAAGTTCCTGGCTGGGTTGTCCCTTTTGGCCCAACAGGCAGAGTTTGGGCTATATTTCGTATGAAACGTGAATCGGAGACATTCTTGTGTCTCCAACATGACTATAGACAGGCTCCTGAGACTTTTTCTTCAGAGCTATGCTAGTCCATCTGTTACAACTGGCTCAGGGTGAAAGGCCTAACAGAATATATAGAAACTACTTTAAACAATTGCTACCCCCTGTATACAGCAACGAGCGAGTATTCGGGTTAAAGGAAAAGACCGTCCCTCAAAGATTAAAATTAGGATTTTTTCCAAAATGAATTGCAGATGGAACGGTTCATGTGTGTTTACAGAAGAATGTTTGAAAATATCTACAAACAACTGAGTGGGAATGTCATCCTCTAGATTTTATGGATCATTGAGCTATGCATGCACTACACATCTATTCTTGGGAATAAACACCCATCAGAATTATTTCTGGCTTGTGTTAAAGAGATTTCCAGTTTGTCTTGTAAAGTAAATTGCTCCAGAAGATGTTATGTAGGCCAAGGGGTATCAACACTCAATTGCTGTACTTCTTAATCAAATGAAAATATAAACCGGGGCAGCATTTGAAATGGAGCTTTTTCCCCTCTGACATGCGGTGGTCTAAGCAATAAATGAATCCACACGATCTCCCTTTCAGTTAAATATAGTATTCCTTTGGCCTTCCCCCTCCCTACCACTCTAAGTTCTATGCTACAGAAATTCCAACTTAACATTCCTCCCCCCCACCCCCCAAAAGAGACCTATTCTAAAATATTTTGTATTGAACTAGAAATATGCTAAAAATATTAGTCTTTGCTCTGTTAGCTGGACAGGGGCTCTAATTTATGAGCAGAAGACTATAGGATGCCAATTCCTTGATTTCCAACTTCTACAAAAAAAACCAAAAGCTAAATAAAAAAAAGTTGCTTTTACAATGAAAAACTTGAACTAAAAAAAGTCATTATTTGACCAGCCAACCCATTACTATCTTTGATTGTTTGAAAGAAAATTAATTTAACTGAATTGGTGAGATACACTTTCAACATCCATAGGAAAGAGGCACATATTGATTTTGAAATATTATAATTACTAATAAGATACAAGAATGAGGTTCAGATTTTATTCTCCATTTTCACTTAGGTATTAAAGTAACCCTCCCTTTTGGTCCTTTGATAAGAAAACCATTATTGAACTTGGATCATATACACCATGGTACCAGAGAAAGGGGATAACCACAATCTACTTATTTTGTATTTGAGATTTTAAAAACAGACCAGTCAAGCAATTCAGTTATTTATCCTACCACAGCCATTACTTAACCCCCCTCCATTATACCATAGCTGTTGCTAGTAGCTGAAGTATAGGCAAGATGTTTCTGTTATAAACACTTGTATTCTCTCATGTATGGCTTAAGCCTGGCAACATCCTCTGAAGTCAATGGGAATGGAAGGTTCTCAGCCCCTTGCAGGATGGTGCTTTTAGCTTTCTTAGGGGTTGTCTACATGGCAGCAGTGCGGATTACAGGGTGTGTGAATTGTACAGCATGCTAAAGTGCTGCGCTCTAACTGCCCTGGTTAGACCCTGGTGGCGAGAACTAAAAAAGTACCTAGTTCGCATTGAGGTAGTCCCATTTCAAGCAGGACTACATTAACATGAACTAGGCACACTTCCCCACTCTGTGCCTCGGTTTCCCCACTGTAAAATGAAGATAATGATACTTACACCTCTGTTGTAAAACATTTAGTGCTTTTCATCAGGAAATCATTGTAAGAGCTACGTATTTATGAACTTTCACTCCCTCAAGTGCCCCTTCAGAATTCTAGAAGGACTGAAAATGCATTCCACGCCTACCCTATTTGCCCACTCCCTACCTCCCCACTGTAAAAGAACTGACATGATCAGATCCTCATGATCCCGGAGACACTGAGCTGTTACCTTTAAGCAGCTTACCTGGTTGTTGGCAGGCCTGTATTTTAACCCAGGCTTGTTCAAGAGTCTCTCAATCTGTCCATGGTTAAAGTTGGAGATTCCAATGGCTTTCACCAGACCTGCATCCACCAGCTCTTCCATAGCCTAAGGGGACAAGAGAATCTGAGTCTATGTAACCAGATACACAAGGTAGGGCCTAAATAAGGCATTCTTGCTGCCAACATAGTATATTTCTTTGACGATAACCAGTGATAGGACACTTGGTTGGACTCATCACATGTTCTGGAGTCCAACCGGGAAAAGGGATGCAAAGAGAACAGTGCTTTTCACCCTCTTCTCTGAGATTTCTTTTCTGGCTGTGAGAGGTTTTAAATGCATTTTTATTAATAAGAGAGTTAGAAGAGACCCAACACTGGCAGAATAATGGACTATCCTCAAGATTGTGGGTAGTATATAAACCTACAATTCTCCTTTTACTTCTGCAAGTAATAAGCAGAGCTGAGAATTTTCAACACAATGTTAAAATTTCAGTGAATTTACTTTGACTATGTCCTGACACATTGTATGTTTGTTAGTATTCTAGCAAAGAAGCTTTTCTAGCCTGAATTTTAAGTTTGAATCTGAATGAACTGAAAATTTACATTCACATTTCCTGTGAGCTAAGTTACCCAAGGCAGCCAGTCAGGGAACAAAAATATCATCTGACTTACATAAATACACAGTGCAAATTTTGGAATAGTTACATAGAATTCTAAGTGATGAGCAAACCAAGAATGAAGGTATTTACAAATAATTTTGAATGAATTCTGGATTCTTTGCAGAGAAATCAAATAGAAAATAGAAAATCTAAATCACAGAGCCAAAATGAATCTCAAACTGTAATAAGACTCACCTCCCAAGTGTCCAGAATATCTGTGTTACTGGGCAAGACCATGCCTTTCTCATCCGCAGGAAACAGCTGCTCTCCAGCCTGTCAATGCAAGGCAGAAAGTCTGAAACATTCTCTGTTGAATTTTCTGCTGAAAGACTAGAATTCTTGGGGAGTCAAACTGAACTCAGATTCTGTATAGTAGCTCGAACTGGCAGAAGAAGAGGAATAGTAACTCCTATTTAAGTAGTTACCTTACTCATTCCGGCAAGGTCTCCCTCCCTCATGCTACACATTCATCATTCCAGCCAGAGAATCCACCTCAATAAATATGGTTAATTCTGTGGCTGGTCTGCAGTTCAGTGATAGATCCAGCAAAATAGAACAGTGACCCCACCATAGTACAAGTACAGCTGAGTTATAGGTCTATTACCTATGGGTGTAGCAAAGCACACAGTTTTTACACTTTGTCCCATTATGTACATAATGGGACATTCCTTTATTAACCCAGATTTATATTTGACTCCATCTGTTGCATGAGTGATGGTGTGCTGTTGCAGGCCTTCAGTTGGAAACGGTGTATAGATTGCAGGGAATGGGAGAAAGACAATGGAACAGACTGTGTGCATAAGTTGCTGTCTATGCTCTTGCAATTATGAAAAGCTCCCTTGTCTAGACTCCTTTACAGCCTGCCTGCAGAACTGTGATACCAGCACAGCCTCATTTCATCTGCTTTGTCCACCCTAAAAAAAACAATTAAAAGATACTGGAGAGTGCATTTGGGAGTTGCACAGAATACCAAGGAGAAGGTATTTTTATCAGGCTCTAACAGAAAAGAAGAGCCAAGACAAAAGAGTCAAAGTGAGACATCACCAGCTTCAACCATATCTTTAATCTGCATATGGGCTTTACAATGAAAGTTGCCACTTCTGAAGGCCAAGGATTACAGAACAACAAGGCTCTTTTATGGCAGATGGTAACTACAAGTTTGTACTGTGCTTAGAGATTCCAAGGGCAGGGGTGGGTGTCAGAGAAAAGAGAAATTAAGAGCTTATTTCACTGCCTGCTGCTTAAGTAAGGCCATGTCTACACTACTGGTAGATCAGCGGGGTTCGATTTAGTGGGTCTAGTGAAGAGTGCTCTCCACCGGAACGAGAGGAGTAAGGTAAGTCGATGGGAGACGCGGTGTAGACACCGCAGTAAGTCGACCTAAGTTACGTTGACTCCAGCTACGTTATTCATGTACCTGGAGTAGCGTAATTTAGGTCAATTTACCCCGGTAGTGCAGACAAGTCCTAAGAGTGCTACTAGCAACAAAGAAAAACAGACTTATTGTTAAGAAGCAAGGGATATAGCTGTCCTTCCCATAAAGAGGAAGACAAACCAATACAGAAGGAATTGGTAATCAAATGGTTAAAGGTATAAACTGCCCTGTCAAGTGGGAGACCTGGATTTGATCTGAGATTCATCTCTCCTTGGATCAACAGGGGCAGGGAATGTGGTAGAAGCAGCATGCTCAGCTTCAGGGAGGAAAGCCTTGTTCACACACCCATACAGTAAAGCTGAATAAGCAGCACAAAAAGAGTGATGCTGAGATACCCTGGAGGAAGCTCAGTCCTCCTTGAGGGTAAGAGGGTTGGGGCTGTAACAGGATAGCTTACCAGGAGGACAGTGCTTCTCCAGAATCTGTCAGGAAAAAACTAAAGTATTAAACACTACAGTACCTTAAATCCCAAAGGCCAGTGAATGAGATACAGATCCAGGTAATTCAGTTTCAATGCATCAAGGGTTTTCTGGCATGCTCCCTTCACCAGAGATTTCTCGTGGAATGTGGACCACAGCTACAAAAGGAAAACCAAACAAAGCAGTGACCTCACAAGCAAATGCTCTTACAAAGCTCTCCCAAACAGGACAAAGTCATATCACACCTACAAGAAGCAGGTCTGGGAATATTATTACCCCCATTTACAGGCTCAGTCTGTGAGCAGAGACAGAGGGAAAGTNGCGGGATCGACGTCCGCGGCTCCCCCGTCGACTCCGCGAACTCCGCTCGCCCTGCTGGAGTTACGGAGTCGATGTGAGCGCGTTCGGGGATCGATGTATCGCGTCCAGACGAGACGCGATACATCGATCCCCACTACATCGATTTCTACCCGCCGATCCGGGCGGGTAGTGTGGACCTAGCCTAAGTCACACGCGGGGCCCAATCCGGCAGGCATGTTCAGAGGCCCACCACCAGAGGCCCACCACCAGATCAGGTATAATTCAAAATTTCACCAAGGGGCACTCACCTGGGACGTGGAGGACCCAGGTTCAATTCTCCCTTCAGACAGAGGGGAAGAAAGGATTTGAAGAGAGGTCTTACCTTTCAGGAGAGTGCTCTAACCACTGAGCTTTGGGATATTCTGGTGTGGGTCTCCAATCCCTAAGGAAGCTATTCCACTCCAGATAAATGATGGGCGATCACTTGTTACTGAGTATGATCATCTTCCATGGGAGTTATGGGTCCTCAGGTGGCTAATAAGACCAATCCTTGAACCACAAGTTCTATTACAATGAGGGCAGATGTTTTCAGGCTCAGCAGGAGGCCGTTGACCATGACTGGAGACCAGTCTCTCCTTCCTCCTGCACCTCTTGTCCTCTTCAGCTTGTCGGCAAGCAAGTTCAAAATGCAGGGGACCATCACATAGGACTTCACTCCATATTAAGCGATCCTGGGCAAGTGTCTCCCAAGTGTCAATATTACACTTTTTTAGGTTGTCCTTCAGCAAGTCCTTATAACGCTTCCGTTGTCCACCCATGTTACGGGGCCCTTCTTTCAGCTGAGAGAATAGGACCTGTTTTGGGAGGCAATGGTCTGGAATCCGGACAACGTGACCAGTCCAGCAGAATTGCTGACGGATGATCATTGCCTCGATACTTGTAGTCTTTGCCTCTTCCAGAACACTAATATTGGTGCACCTATCTTCCCATTTGATCTTCAGAATCTTACGAAGGCAGCGTTGATGGTGCCTCTCAAGGACTTTCAAGTGGTGTCTATAGGTTGTCCAAGTTTCGGACCCATACAACAGTGTTGGGAGAATAATGGCTTGATAAACAAGGAGCTTGGTGTCTGTTTGAATGTCGTGATCTTCAAAAACCCTGTGCCGTAAACGAGAAAAAGCTGCACTGGTACAGTTCAGGCAATGTTGAATTTCTGCATCAATATCTGCCTTTGATGAAAGATAACTTCCAAGGTAGAGGAAATGATTGACATTCTCCAGTACCACTCCATTGATTTTGATAGATGGGGCATGTAATACCTCATTTGGAAAGGGCTGATAGAGCACTTTAGTCTTCTTGATATTAAGAGTGAAACCAAGTCATGCGTAAGCATTGGCAGACACATTCAAGATAGTTTGAAGATCTTTCTCAGAGTGGGCAAAGATTGCGTTGTCATCAGCATACTGAACAGCTTTCCATCCATTCTGTAAAGGATTTCAATGCAAGCTGTAAACTTCCCAGCAATTAGGTAAAGAATGATGGCAATAAAAACCGCAAACATGGTTGGAGCCATGACACAGCCCTGTCTCTCTCCTATTTGTACTTTGAAAGGTTCACTCTGGGAGCCAGTGCTGCTCAGAACAGTCACTTTCATGTTATCACGAAGCAATTTTAGGATATTGGATGTCCTGATAAATACATCAATCTTAGAAAGTACAGTCCAGAGGGCATGGCGATTCAGTGAATCAAAGGCTTTAGTTAGATCAATAAAAGCCATGTACAGTGGTCGGTTTTGCTCCCGACACTTTTCTTGCAGCTGCCGTGCTGTGAAGATCATATCCACAGTTCCAAGACATGGTCAGAAACCACTCGGTGACTCTGGTAAAATTTCTTCTTACAGGGGCAGAAGGCGGGTTGCAAGGACCCGCACCAGAACTTTTCCTGCAATGGCTAGGAGGGAGATACCACGATAATTTCCCCAAACCACTTTATCCCCTTTCTTGAAGAGGGTGACAATCAGGGCATCCCTCATTTCACTGGGTATCTCCTCCTTTATCCAGATTTTAAGAATAAGCAGGTAAAGCTGCCAAATTAGCTCTGGTCCATCGTCTTTAAAGATTTCAGCAGGGATCCCATCTAGACCTGCTGCCTTGTTGTTCTTCATCTGCTTGGTGGCATTGTGTACCGCATACAAATGGTCGTTGAGGGATTTGCTCAAGGACTTCATCTGCAACCACAGAATTACGGTTAAGGAGATCTTCACAATGTTCTTTCCAGCGAGAATTGATGGCTTTGTTGTCCTTCAAAAGTGTGGTTCCGTCCTTAGAGCGAAAGGGATTCATACCATGGCAAATTAGCCCATAAATAGCCTTGGTGGCACCAAAGAAACCACATGTATTGTGGATATCCGCGAGATGTTGGAGTTCTTGTGCTTTCTCAGTCCACCATTTGTTCTTGAGTTCTCTAGTTTTACGTTGGACTTCCGCCCTCGCCATGGCATGGGCTTCTCTCTTTATATTACAATTTATGTCCAGATAAATAATGGAAAAGCAATTGGAGCAGAACGACTGGACGTTGGGTCTCCCAAGTGGGCATCCTAATGACCATGCTACAGATTCATTCTTACGTGCACACAAAAAAGTCCCATAGTTCAAAGGTTAGCCCACCCTCCTGAGAGATGGGAGATCCCTGTTTGAATCCTTTCTTATCCTCTGCCTGTGGGGGAGAATTGAACCCACTGGACTAGTGATCATACAGTGGATAGCATTACCACTTTGTGTGGTGTTAGGCACCCACCTGATTCATTCTCACAAGAAGCAGTTTAACTGCCTAAGGTGCTTGACATCAAGAGAGCAGTTCCTATTTGTCAATCACTAGCAGAGACTGGTGCCTATTTCAGAGAGAGGGGTGGGGCTTAGCAGACATCTCTCAAACAACATCTCCCATTGGTTAGGTTAAACGGCTCCCCATCTAGCGGGCTAGCTTTTGTGAATCACATTCTTAGCTGTCCATTTCTCCCCATTCATTGCACAGGAGTCCAGGCACTTCACTCAGGCTTTGTGAATTGCAGTGTGCTCCTGTGATTTTCTAGGTGCCCAAAAGTTAAGTGTTGCAATACTGAAATACCTTTCTGAATACAGGCCACAGTATCAGCAAGCCACAACCTGGTTCTCCTTCCAGCAGCAGAAATGGAAAGAGACCCAAATGGTAGCTTGCTGCATTGCCCCCACTCTGGAAGTTGCACTGGAAATGGGGGGGGGGATCTTGTAGCCCCTAATGCCCACCCATGATTCGAGGACTTCAGTAACTCAGCGAGAGGTTAGGGGTCTATTACAGGAGTGAGTGGGTGAAGTTCTGTGGCCTGCAATATGCAGGAGATCAGACTAAATGATCATGATGGTCCCTTCTAGGTCCTAGGTCCAGCTCTAGGTTCTACATTATAAGCTCAGCATGCCAGGCAAAAACAGTTGTCCCTTCCTCAATCATTGGAAGGGCACAGTATTCCCACCTCCATTGCTGGTATGTTCACTAGAGAAGAGCCACTCCAAACAGGAGAGAATCCAAGACGTCTTTTATTCTTCCCTGTGCATGCCCTTTATACCCATCCCACATGAACATGTGAATCAGGAAACACAACTCAAGGGTGAAATGTACCATGTCTTGAATTGCTTTATCCCACAGAGTCAGAAAGGAGTGAGGTGTCTGATCTTCCTCCAACACCCTGGGTTCACTGAATCGGCCCCATGACCTTGATCTTCCTGCCAGAGCCATACCTTACTGACGACAAAGAGGTCCTCTCGTTTCACAACCCCTTCTTTGATTTTCTGTTGGATCCCATCCCCTACTTCATTCTCATTCTGGTACACGTAGGCACAGTCAAAGTGGCGGTATCCAATGTCAATGGCGGCCTTCACTGCATCCTTTACTTTCCCTGGTGGAGACTAATCAAAATAATAAATTAAAAAAACCCACAGACACTCTAAAATATCCCATTTTCCAGTTGGTGAGAGGCTCAGAAACCCCAATAAAGTTTATTTCTTCTATGGTGTTCACCTCCCAGGCATCTGGGCACCTTGCAATCACAACAAAAAATGTCTCTCTGTGGTTGTCTAGTAATTGTTATTGTCTGACTTAATGACAGCAGCCAATAATGCATCTAGCAATCCATCCTGCATCTTACATGGATAGTTTAGCAAAACAAAGCTGCCTCACACCATGACCCTACTCTGGATAGCTGTCAAGGAGCTATTTCTATGTGAGAGGGCTCTTTAGCAACACCCTTCAAGTGGTCCTAGGAAAAAAGCTATCCTGGGAACTAGCTGTCAAGGCTGATTCCCCACTCTGGCACTCCGAGTGCAGAAGGTGGGGGCCCGCAAGGATTCTAAAAATTAATACTGGCTACTCCAGACTTGTATTAAACTCCCAAGGTTACAGATTTTCTCTGACCTTGGATAGGTACACCCAAGTGCAAAAAACCCTTCTGGAACCCAGGAAGGCGCACTTGGGAATTCCTTCCTGTGGGGTACCCTCATGCCCTTTCACCCCCCTCCTTCCCCCGGGAAGAGCTGAGAAAGAAAACAAAGGATATCAGTGGTTGCCACCAGCTAATTAAACAACAAATGCACAAACCTCTTAGGGACACAAAAATTCAATCCTGTTCTTAAAAAAGGTAAATTTTATTAAAAACAAAAAGAAGGAAAATACATCTGGAACTTAGGCTTTTTGCTAGGTTTTTAAAAACACAATTACAAGTATTAAGCATCAAGATAGCTTCTTGAAGTCCAGCTTAAAGGTTACAAGCAACACAAAAGCACCTGGGGTTAGAACAGAGGAGTCCACAAGCCATAAAGAAATAAGAGATAAACCTAATCGCATCTTCCTAGACATTTCCTGATCTACTTACATATCTGGGGTTTCAAATGAGTAGTTTCTAGGTATGATCTGATGATTTTTCATACCTGGCCCAAAGCTTTTTACAGTATAGTTCCAGCCCTGTCTCTGCTCTGTCCCCTCTCTCCGGAGAACAGAGACAGACAGACAAAGGGGAAGTTTTTTCCCAATTTTAAAAAGTTCTAGCCTTCCCATTGGCTCTTTTGGCCACTCCCTTCCTTTTACCTATGGACTTTAACCCTTTACAGGTAAAGCAAGTAAAGAACAGCTACTAACCGGGATTTTATAGCTAACTGGCTGGCTGGGTGTCCATAAAAGGGAACTTCCCCCATCTTCATTTATCACACTAACAGAAGAAGCATCCCATCTGAGCCTATGAGCAGCAGTGTGGTGCATTGGGAAAGGCAAGGGACATAGTCAGGTGACCTAAGTTCTGTGTGATGCTGGGCAGATGACTTGACCTCTCTGTCCCTCAGTTTCCTCATCTGTAAAGTGAGGATACTAATAACCACCTTCTTTGTAAAAGATTTTCAGCTCGACGGACAAGAAGCGCTATAGAAGAGCTACGTATTAATGATCAAACAGGAAAGCGTCCCATAAGAGGGGAGGCTGGGGAGATTCAGAAGCTTCCTGATCACTAAAAGAGTGCAATCACCACTCTGAAAAGGTAGCCAGAAGTAATATGGCAGATACACAGACTGCTGAGGGGAGGAAGATTTCAAATGTTACATAAAGCATGATAAAAAAAAAAGAGGGCTTTTCCAGCAAGGATTCTTAGAGCTAACCTCCGCACCTCAGAATGCATTCATCTCACAGTACAGCAGGGGAGTCACTTAAGTACCAATGACCAGTCCTACTGTCTTGAACCCCTGCGCTTTGGGCATGCAGTTGAGATTGGTCTCAAGGGAAGCGTTAAGCATTTTCCTACCATGCATGGGAAGTGATCCTAGATCCTATGACAGCTGAACTATTGCAAATCAGGAACTTGACACAGTACCAGAGCTGCAGCTTTGTCCCTCAGGGCACATGACTAGACAACAAGATGTAGACCAGTCCACTGACGGACATCTATGAACCAATATTAGATTTCGGAGTCTGCAGGGTATTAGACAAAAGAATTAGAAGGAGAACATTTTGCTCAAGCAAAAAAAAAATATAATAAAAAAAAAAAAAAAAACCAGATAGCGCCTGCATTTTCAGGTATTGCATAAATCCAGCTGTTGCTGCTGATTGCTATTTGATTTTGTTCCAATTCTGCTGGTCAAAAGTTGCTTGAAATACCAAGGTTGACTAACACACTGGCTTGCTGCTCTCAAAAGGTAAAAATAAGCAGACACTGGATCTCAGGGTATGCTATGGTATATCCAGCACTTGGGGTCTGCATAAGGTAAGTGCTCTGTGCAGGAGCAGTATGTGATCCTCGGCCTGTAAGAGGCCAGTGGGAAAGAAGTGGGGAGAAAGAGACGTAAGGAAATTATTTATATGAACACACAGTGCACAGGGACTTCTGCTCCCGCCGGTGGGTGCTCAACCCCCCTCTGCCCCTGCCCCTCCCATCCCTTCCCCAAAGTCCCCGCCCCAACTCCGCCCCCTCCCTGCCCCTATTCCGACTCCTTCCCCAAATCCCTGCCCCAGCCTCCTCTTCCCTACCTCCTCCCCAGAGCACGTCACATTCCCGCTCCTCCCACTCCCTCCCAGCACAGGGCGGGAAGCTGGGAGATAGGCAGAGAAGTGGGGACACAGCGCACTCAGGGGAGGAAGAGGTGGGGCAGGGGGGAGGGGAGCTTGGCTGCCAGTGGGTGCAGAGCACCCACTAATTTTTCCCCATGGGTGCTCCAGCCCCAGAGCACTCACAGAGTCAGTGGAGGAGGGATAGCTCAGTGGTTTGAGCATTGGCCTGCTAAACCCAGGGTTGTGAGTTCAATCCTTGAGGGGGCCATTTAGGGATCTGGGGGAAAAAAAAACCTGTCAGGGACAGTACTTGGTCCTGCTAGTGAAGGCAGGGGCCTGGACTCGATGACCTTCAAGGTCCCTTCCAGTTCTATGAGATAGGTATATCTATGGCACAGTGGCCACTATGATATATTGTTCAGCAAGTCACCTATTCTGTTCCACTGTAGCATGCTGTTTGAAATAGCATTTTACAGGATCGTATGAGACACTGTCAGCTTTGTGGGACCACATAATGCAGAGCTCTGTCATAAGGCATACTTACAAAGACATACACTTTGAAGTTGCAAGCCAGGTTGGAGTTTGGGCTATGAACCCCCCTTCCTAGGCTTCAGAGCCCACGCTCTAGTCTAGCCAGTGCTTCTATATCGTGATGCCAACTTTTCCGAACCTAGCGCTAAAAATTTCCTAAATGTGGTGAAAAATTCCCAGATAAAGTTTTTTACAGTGCTTCTATATCCTGGGAATTTTTTTCCCCAAACCTGGGAATTTGTGAGTAAAATGTTTCAACTTGGGAAATTGGGAATTTTCATTCAAAACATTTTACTCAACAATTCCCAGATTTTGGGAAATTTCCCAGGATATAGAAGCACTGGCTCTAGCCTGAGCTGCAACTTCAAAGCGTTAGCCCTGCTACCCCAAGTCAGTCAACCCAGGCTGGCAGGCTCACTACCGCAGGCTATGTAGACACACCTTACTTTACAGATACCAAACAGATTAAAATTTTGGATCACCACCCTGCATTAACTTAGTATTGGAACCAGCATATCAAGCAATGGATAGCAAAACCATTGCACAACGCTGACATAGAAAAGTGCTTTTAAAAATGTAAAAATAGCTCTGTTTACCTATAAATCTGTTTGGAACATATAATGATTTCACAGACAGAAAGCATGAGTAAGTTTAATGACATTTTAACAAGACCCGCTGTCACAAATTTGCCATATCTCCAATAATAAGTGCAATACTGCTTTGCGCTTCAGTAGGACTTTCCAAGAGAGGATGCTCTTTATGAACATTAAACCTCTCAACACCCTTGTAAAATAGGTTAGTAATATCCCTGTTTTACAGACAAAAAAGCAAGGCATGAACATTTTCCTCAAAGTCACACACAAGTCTGAAGTCAGAATTAGGAACAGAACCCAGAAATCTAAACTCCTGGCTGTACTAACGAAAATTATAATTCTTTCAGTCCCCCCGCCCATTGTATGTGATGCTAGTTATGAATCACCAATCACATGCTGTACAATGTACCAAATACAGACAGTCCCTGCCCTGAGTTTTCTAGAAACTACCCTTGTATGTTATTTCACTTTTAAAGTGACACTAACAAACTTCATGAGACTTAAGGTGATATTCTTTTAAAAAACAAGTAATAAAAAAATTCTAAGGCCAATAGAAAACTTTTTAAAGAAAAGGCTAATAAAAACAGCTGTTTTTACACAAAAGGGGTTCTCTTGCAGTGTCTGAAACTCAAACATTGCAGAAGAGTCTAAAAGTGAAACTGACTTCTTTGGTTTTTAATCGATTTCCATCCAACCAGAGAGAAGTGTTAAACGGAAACTTGGGCAGTGACAAGGAAATTGCGTTTTTAAAATGCAATTTTTTTAAACAGGGGAAGTTAACTGTAAGAGAGGCAAAGAAATTAGGCCAGAATACACTGTTTTAAAATTGACAGTGCCTCTTTAAATAGGCCAGTCAATTTCCTAGACAAATTTTGGAGTGCAAGAAGCCGTTACACTCCTTCCTCCCCCCCCCCCCCGAAAAGATGCATGAATTACACAAGAGGCACCATGTGCCCAACAACTTTTAATAGCTAGTCTCAGACGCAGCAAAGGCTGGGTATGGAAGCGTGACACACAGCGACACAGTATATGTGTTACATAATGGCCAAGAGCGATTCCGGGGGTGAGCACACTGAGCGCATACAGACACCCCCCCTCCACCTCCCCAGCCAGGGGACAGGACGCTTTCCATGGCGGGGGCGGCGGCAAAGAAAACCAAATCGTTTGCAAAGGAACTACCCAGTGCTCAGGAAGAGCCGGGGGCGGCCAGAGCTGCCTGCCCTGTAACAAGAAGCCAAGCCGAGGCCGGCCGTTTTGGGCACACACGTTGCAAAGGGAGGACCAGACACAAACAGATCAGCAGTTCTAGAGGCAGCGATGAGGCACGGATGCCGTGCACCCGAGCGCAGGCGCTGGTGGCCGCTTGGTACCATGCCCTAGATCCCCCCCTTCTGCAATTCCTGTACCTTCCAGGTGCCAAGCCCCAGGATGGGCATCTTTGCCTTAGTGTTCAGCTCCAGGTAGGTCCCCATGACTTCAGCTCTTCGGCCCTCCCTGGATCGCGGCCCGGGAAAAAAAAAAAAGCAGCAGCCACCCTCTTTATAGAGACTGGCCCCGCCCCAGCAGCTGGTCTCTGAGTAGCGAGAGCAGAGATTGGGAAGGGCTCCGGGAGGGGGAACGCGGTGCAGAGCAGCAGCCGCCTGCCTCCAGCAAAGCAGCCGAGCCGAGCGCCGTTGAACTGTGCACGGCTCAGTGCACGCTGGCCTGGGCAGGCTGCGGGCATGTGTCTCCTTGCAGCATTAGCTGCCTGCAGGTGCTGCACAGACCGTGCCTAAGTTGCCTGCAGCCTCCCCACTGTTGCATGGTCCAGCTCGCCTGTTGGAATTTTCTGCAAAGAGCGACACAGAGCAGCTTGCAGATTCCTCCCTCCCCCAGTTCACTCAAACCTCCAGGGCAGCCAGTGCGGGCTATTTTCTGCTGAGGACAGAGAGCTTTCAGGGACCTGCAACGGCCAGACAGTGTGTGTGACGCCAGCTTTCCATTCTGGAGGGCAAAGACAGCAGTGTGTGTGGCCATCTACAAAAAAGTTGGGTGGGATCAGGAATGAGCATGCACCAATCCCGCAGCAGCATTGAGGGCAGGCAGCATCAACACGGGGGGGTCGGGGGTCTAATCCCTTGAATCTCTGTCCCACTAACCCCATACAGATAAAATACAAATGAAGTGGAAACTGGAATGTGACCCATCATTCATGTTCTGCACTAGGGGATGGAGGGAGGGAGGTCTGTTCATGGCTAGCTAACCTCTCCTTATCTCCCATTCATTACTCCTCTGAGACCTACATTTTCAGAAGGGCCCTCTCATTTTAGGTATCAGAGGGGTAGCCGTGTTAGTCTGGATCTGTAAAAAGCAACAGAGAGTCCTCTGGCACCTTTAAGACTAACATGTATTGGAGCGTCTGACGAAGTGGGTATTCACCCACGATAGCTTATGCTCCAATACATCGGTTAGTCTTAAAGGTGCCACAGGACTCTCTGTTGCTCTCATTTTAGGAAACTCAATTTTGGGGGACCCAGTTATAGGAATCTCAGACTCTCAAATTAAGGCCCCCAAATTAGGGGCCACTTTTGAAAATTTGAGTCTGGTAGAGGCAGTGGCTAGCCTGCTGCTCCTTCACTCGCTATTTTTGTGCTGTCTAGTTGCAATGGCAATGAAATGTAGCTGGTGCTTCTGAAATTACATTGCTCTGGATTGAATTTTATCTTTTTAAAAATTGTAACAAATCCACGGCCACCTAGAATTCCTTAGTTGTCACTGTGCTGCACAGCTTGGTCAGTCAGAACTTCAAGGCAACAGACTGCAAGAGGAGGTTATCAGGCCACTAATATTCTCTAGGCAGCGTGAAAGGTCATTGCCCAGGCTGATTGAACCCACCAGTCCAACTCGGGTATCCAATGCTGTAAACGTTTCAATGCAGCTCACAAACCTGTTTTGTACAGGCGGGATCCCACTCCTGACCAGCAGCCTGACACAATCTGTCCCTTTCTTTTCATCTTGCCTCATTACCACAGCCCTAATGTGACTCTTTCATAGTAGCGAGTAGTACAGTTGACTAAGGAAAGTGTGCAGGGGTGGCAGGTTTGTATAGTTTTTGGTGGTGCCCAGAACGGGTCCAAGTCCCATCTCCTCCCCCCCCACTTGCCTAAGGCGCTGGGAGGGAGTTTGGGTGCGGGAGGGGTGCAGGCTCTGGGTGGGAGTTTGAGGTGCAGGCTCTGGGAGGGAGTTTGGTTGTGGGAGGGCTGTGGGCTCTTGGAGGGAGTTTGGTTGCTGGGTGCGGGCTCTGGGCTGGGGCAGAGGATTGGGATGCAGGAGGGCGTGTGGGGTGCAGGCTCTGGGAGGGAGTTTGGGTGTGGGGTGCGGGCTCTGGGCTGGGGCAGGAGGTTGGGGTGCAGGAGAGGGTGTGGGGTTTGGGCTCTGGGTGGGAGTTTGGGTGTGGGGTTGTGGGCTCTGGGATGCGGCAGGCGGTTGGGGTGCAGGAGAGGGTGAGGGATGTGGCGCTTACCTTGGACGGCTCCCAAAAGTGACCCACATACCCCTCTGGCAGTGGCTCCTAGGCGGGGAGGCTGGGGGATCTCCACACACAAGATGTAGACCAGTCCACTGACGGACATCTATGAACCAATATCTCCACACACCACTGCCTGCAGGCACTGCCTCCACAGTTCCCGGCCAATGGGAGCTGCGGAGTTGGCACTCAGGACGGGGGCAGCGTGTGGAGACCACCCTCCTCCCCGGGGCCGCAGGGACGTGCTGGCCGCTTCCGGGAGTGGCGTGGAGCAAGGGCGGTCAGGAAGCCGCCTTAGCCCCACTGCGCTGCTGCTGCTGGTGGCGGTGGCCCCCGGGCCCTTTTAAATCACCCGGGGGCAGCAGGCGGGACTTGGAGACACTCCAGGGGAGGCGCGTGCGGGCAGCAGGCGGGGCCTGGGGAGAGACCCGGCCCTGAACATTGGTGGAACTGGGTCCCCATGGCCCTGAATATTCCTGGAGCACGGATACCAGGGTCCCATATTACCGCCCCTGAAAGTGTGGGATCTGGAGTGGGAGGTTGAGAGGGGAGATGTCCATGAAAAGAATCTATAATTTAAAGCGAGGCCTACAATACGATTTTTTGAAATATGTGCACACAGTTCTGCAAGAGTCACTTTAAGAAAAAAAGGTGAGATTCTTTAATAGCACTAAGCACTGGCCTTGCTCTGCTCCCACTGAAGTGAATGTTGACATAGGGAGCAGAATTTGGTCTACTCTGAACGCCTTCCAAAATCCTACTCAAAGGCCTGCTTCACCACTGCATTACTCCCTGTTTTTGCTCTTGTGATGCCATTAATTTTAATGGAGTTACACTGGTATTAAATTGGAGTGATGCAACGGTGAATCCGGCCCTAAGACTGCTATAGCCTCCCACTTCCATCCTCACATACACTTATTTTCTCATTCATTGAATGCCAAGTTAGTGCAAGTTACACTTCTCTACCACTTAGACCCTATTTCTGACCATTTTATACCTGGCACATAACCACATTTTACACCTGGCACATTCAGTTTACATGACAGTTGAATTTGGCTCCTTTTGAATGTAGTCATAAACTGAAAGGCACAGCCCAGTTATGCAAACAAAGGTAATAACTTTTGTTCCACTCTTAGACTCATGCAATTCTGTTTATGCTTGAAATGAACCATTTAAAAATCAAGCAGGTAATCACTAATGTCAAGTTTCATTTGCAATGTTTTAATAACCTTCAGAACCTTTCCTGAGGATTTCATTTCTTATCAAAATGCTGACTCACTCTGTGTAATTTTTTTTCATGTTTGTACAGTGCTTTGACCATGTAAAGCAAAGTGCTAAGTATTATTTATATGTGGCTAAATGTTGAAAGGTTTTGAGCACCTGCAATTCACTATCAGCATGTCTTGAAATTCAGCCCATATCTCATCACCCTTTCATCCAAAGGTCCCATAGTACTTCACAAGTTAGGGACCCAACCTTGCACCTTTGAAGTCATTGGGAGCTATGCCATTGACTTGAAATACTGTTATGGCAGGAGCCACTCTACAGCACACATTGTCTTCCAAGTTCATTTTCTTAGTACGTGAGTAAGTGTCCTTTTCTTAGTAAGTGTCCTTTTTCTTTTGAGAAGTGCTGTACTGCAGTATTGTCACAGTGTTTCTCTGTGGGGGAACTACTGTAGGCCACAGGAGAGCTTTTCTCTGCCTAAATCTCTCTAAGTAGAGTTTGTTCTTGAGGAAGAGTTGCTCCCCAGGAACGGGGCTTTGGCATTTGGGCTGCGATGCCTGAAAAAGGAGTTTGCTTGTGTGTCATTTGTGAGCACTTTTGTTTAAGGACATATATAGAGAGTAAAATAAAAAAGTTGCACTAACACTACACCCAGACTCTATGTCCTCCAGTGGGAAGCTGGTCTGCAAAGCCCAGGCATCTGCTACTGCTTTGTAGAGGGGTGACAACATATGCAAAAAAACACTATAGAATAGTTTAGGGCAGGAATTAAGAAGACTTCTGTATGCACTGAAACTTGGAGGCAGACTATGATTATCCAAACTGGAATTTGCCCAGGTTGCTAGGATTAATCTCTCTGACTCAGGCGAAATGTGCCATGGAAAAGTCAGTGCCTACACACGGGGCCTGTTCCAGCTCCCAGAAAAGTCAATAGGAGCAGGATCTGTCCCCTGGGGCTTAATCATGCACTACTGAATTCAATAGGAGTTTTGTCATTGACTTCAGTGGATGCCAACATCAGACCCGAGGTGAGGATCTTGGCTTTTCCGTATAAACGGAGAGACTAAGTCTGGCCTATCCATAAGCAAAGTACCTCTTAACGCCATCCCCAATGTTGGGAGCAAACACATATTTAGGCCTGACAAAAGCCTGCAGTGGTTTTTAAGAGTCTGTTTTGATAATATTTAATAGCTTAAGAATAAGTAGAACTGTGTATGTGTAAGAAATTGCAGATTAATCATGTTTGTGAGACCAAGAAAAGAGAAAGTAACTAAAAAGGTAGAAAAGACCCGTCTGAACTAACACTAAACCTGTACTGACAGAGGGAGATAGTTAACATAGAAACGAGAGACTAATACATAGGTATAAGAAATGGTAACAAAAAGTTTTTTATATATGTTTGTGTTACAAAGGGAGATTTAAGCTGTATTGTCTGGTGCTGGAGGTGACTGTGATGAGATCATCCTAACGAGCTCCCTCTTGTAAGTAATTGATTACTACTTGCTAAATGTTTTGCCTTAATAAATATTTGTTAGCTCCATCTGTTGGGTAAGTGAATCTCAATCCAATACCAGAGTATTTTTGAGTAGTAAAGAGGGAGGAATGGCACATATTGAAGCACTCCCTGCAGCACCTGTGTCTTAGTTACATGTATGCATGGCAAATTTTAATTACATTTAGGTTACACCATTTTAAAATTAGAAGATCACAATTAAAAAAAAATCTATATGTTCTTCTGTGTTGTTTTAAATCCCAAACTGGACTTGCTTTTAGCCATCATTGAGGCTGGTAACTTGGACCATCTTAAAACACCTGCCTCTTAAACTGACAGTGAGATCCGTCATTCAAAGTAAGGAATGAAACATGCATATTTTATTATTTACAGTATGTTCAAATAATCTAAAGTACACCTATTTTCAACAAACATGTGACCATGGATACGATGTAATAACGCTGTAAAATGATTCCATTTGTCACACACCATTGTAAAAAACCAGAACGACCAGAGAATCACTGAATTATTACATTATGTAAACTTAGCCAGCAGCAGCTTAGAGAGGTCTTGCTGCTTTTTCGTCTCTCAGAATTTCTTCATCTAAAAATACTTAATTGTACACAATCTACAAAGATTATGTAGTCTTCTCTTGGTGTCTCTCCTCTGCCCAAATACCCGCCCTCTTTGCAGTTGCATATTCTTTGCCCCTGCTTGTCATGGAGATGAACTGGGAGTGAACAAACTATTTACATTTTTGTTTTAGTTTTCATCCTCCCATTGTGTCATTGCCACCAGATATTTCCTCTACATCTCCCGATGGCGTATTTCCATGGGATCCCGTAGACAGTTGTATAACATGGTGCTGTACACTTTCACTGGCTAGATTCCCTCTCTAGAGATTCATCTCTAACCAGTCTTCCCCTCTTTCAGGGCTGATTCACTGCCCACTATAGTCAATGGAAGGAGTCCCATTGATTCAATGAGCACTGGATGTTGTGTTCACCCCCACACAAGGCAGAGCAGGTTAAATTAGGTTAATTAACCTGATAGGCTGCCCCTGGGGGAGAGCCAAGGCTTGAAAGGCTGATTGATGATGAAGTCCAGCTGAGAAGGAACAGGTGGGGCTGGAGGTGTATTTGAGGCTATGATGTTAAGTAGTCTGCAGTTACTCTCTGGGAAGAGGGAGTTTGAGCTGGTACTCCCAGAGAGGGGTGCCAGAAGCTGTAGGAAGGACTCCCAGGAAAGAGTAACAGAGTCTGAGGGAAAGCAGACCACAGTTGCTAGCCATACAGTTCCTGGACTGGAACCCAGAATAGAGGGCAGGCCTGGGTTCCCCTACCAGCCACTGGGGGAAGTGCTGCAGACTGGGCAGTGGAGCAGAAGACTGCCTGGGACAGTTGTCTGATAGGACTTTGATACCTCAGAAGGGGAGGACTATAGCCAAGTCCTTAAGAGAGAGTATGTTGGGTCACAGAGAGAGAGAGGTGGCAGGGCGTGCGAATGAGTGACTGAACGGGGTGCCAGACCTGGAAGGAGCTAATCCCAAGAGCAGCCAGGAAAACATGCCCTAGCGGGGAGTGGAGCCCTGTGACAGTTGGATTGGGCCCTCAATCCACTCCACTAAATAAAATGTTAGAGATAAAGTTTGTAAACTGTCAGTGCAATGGGCCACAATACACATTCCTCCTTCCTAGTCCAAGCACCTTCTCATTCCCTCCCACCCAAATCAAGCAATATCCACACTGGGCATTCCCCTGCCCAACATCCCCTTGCTCGTTCAGGCAGACACCCTCCCAATTCTTCCCCACACTGCAGGACGTCTATCACCACAAGTGCTGGCCCTGGGTGCCAACAGGTATTCTTGGTGAATGGTTCTGGTTGCAGGCGAGCACTAGTGTTGAGGGTCATGGCTGTGGGTGCCTGTGAGTGCTCCTGGGTAGGAGGAGGTGGATGGTGGTTCTGGGACTCAGAAACCTTTGCAATTTCTTTCTGATCATTGCTTCAGGACCAGTGCTTGCAAAAGTCTGAAGACAAAGGCATTTGTACTAGTCCTGCCAAAGAGTTTCTCTGCCTTGGTAAGTCACCAAATATTGGACCTTCAAACATGAATATCAACACACTTATTAGATCAGCATGTTTTAGTGTTTTGGTTGTTGAATGTCAATTATGGAAAGTGTACATATTTTCACAAAACTTACAGAAAAGTTAGAATTTGTCCCCTGGTTGAGATTCTCTTTCAGCAAAGTCTGAGAGCGCATTTGAGTTCTATGTTGCTGCTGCTCCTGTCATAAACAGATCCTAGCTTCATTGGACCCTTACAGATTCATTCAAATGTGGAAATAAGTGGAACTCACTGTCTTTTTTTCTTCCAAGTACACTTCACTTCAATTCATTGGGCAGCTACACATTTTCTTAATTATGGACACAGGAACTGCTTTTAATGTCAACAGGACTCAATCTTAATACATTTAAGTGACACCTGCACTTTAATGTCAGGTCATCCTTATTATCATCTTGCTTTCCCCATGACTACTCAGTTCCACTAGAACTGAAGTAAATAGTCTCATGATCTGCAAAAAACAGAGATGAATGCCATTAAAAGTTTTCATATAATGCATTGACTCTAGGTCTAACCAGGTTTCCCCATTCAGTAACGGGGGACGTTAACTATCGACGCATCTGTTGGAAAAGTAATACAGCAAAACGGGCGTAGCCACAGGGAATCCAGGCCCACCCAAATTTGAGCAGGGGACACCTGGCAGCCTGCATCCTTCCATCCCCGCCGATGACTTTCAATTCACCTGCAGGTGGGTTGGGTGGGAGCGGCATGGAGCCCTCCCAGCAGGCAGCGGCACAGCACAGCGGGAGGGGCCAAGCGCCCTGGCTGGAGGAAGCCCCGTCTGTCCCTCTCTCTCTCTCTCCCCCGCTCACCGGTGCACTCCGCTCGCCTGGGCTGCTCCACAACTCTCCCCGGGACTACAGTCATTGTGTCACCGCCACCCTCACCATGTGGGGAGCCACCAAGTAAGTGGCACCGAAAGTTTGATACTATCCACTCTCACCCTGCAAAACGGTTGGTGCTGCAATGTAATTTGAGATGCAGATTTCTCCTTGTAGGTTCCCAAAGTTTGCAAAATATCCATAAAAAGTGGCTGTTTTTTGTTTTGGGTGGTGTTGGGTTAATTTGCCTCCCCCCATACAGCAGCACATGGCAGAGGGAAGCCTTGGACACACACGTGCCTGGCCTATTCCCACCCGCCCCCTTCCCTGCTTCCATGCTCACCTCTGCCTGGCTCCCTTCCCTTCCCATGGCTGCCAGCCCCCTATCTACAGGCCAGTGCCATAGCTGGGAGTGGAAATTTGGATGGTAGGCACAGCCTGTCATTGCCTGCCCACCTGAAAGTCAGGGCCCACCCCAATTTCCAGTCCTACTATGCCACTGCAGCAAAGCATAAAATTTCTAAGAAGTTCTTGGAATGTATTAGGAATAGGGTGACCAGACAGCAAATATGAAAAATGGGGACAGGGCGTGGGGGGTAACAGGAGCCTATATCAGAAAAAGACCCCAAAATTGGGGCTGTCCCTATAAAATTGGGACATCTGGTCACCCTAATTAGGAATAACTTTTTGTTGCAGAAAGTGCAGGAAGTAACCAGAGGGACAGCCATTTTAGACTTGATTCTGTCCAACAGGGAGAAATTGCTAGTGAATCTAAAGGTGGAAAGCAACTTGGGTGAAAGTGACCATGAAATGACAAATTTCATTATTTCTAAGGAAAGGGAGGAGTGAGAGCAGTAGAATAAGGACAATGAAGTTTAAAAAAAAAAAACACCCCAGACTTTATCAAGGTTACAGAACTGGTAGGCAAGGTCCCATGGGAACAAAATCTAAGGGAAAGGAGTGCAGGAGAGCTGGCAGTTTCTCAAGGAGACAATTTTAAGGGCACAACAGCAAACTATCCCAACACAAAGGAAAGATAGGAAGCATAATAAGAGGCCAATATGGCTCCATCAGGAGCTTTTTAATGATCTGAAAATCCTAAAAGAATCTTACAAAAAGTGGAAACATAGACAAATTGCTAAGGAGGAGTACAAAAGAATAACACAAGCGTGTAGGAACAAAATCAGAAAGGCTAACTCACAAAATGAGTTACACCTAGCAAGAGGCATAAAAGGCAATAAGAAGAGATTCTTTAAATACATTAGAAGCAAGAGAAAGAAGAATGACAGTGTTCATCCTCTGTTTAGTGGGGAAGGAGACCTAATAACTGTCTGATGGTATCAAGAAGGCTGAGGTGTTTAATGCCTATTTTGCTTCAGTCTTCACTAAAAAGGTTAATGGTGACCAGATACTCAACACAGTTAATATTAACAACAAGTGGGAAGGAACACAAGCCAAAATAGGGAAAGAATAGGTGAAAGAATATTTAGATGTATTCAAATTGGCAGGGCCTGATGAAATTAATCCTATGGTACTTAAGGAACTAGCGGAAGCAATCTCAAAACTGTTAGCAATTATCTTTGAGAGCTACTGAGGGATGGGTGAAGTCCCAGAAGACTGGAAAAGGGCAATGTTAAAAAGAGGAACAAAAAGGACCTGGGGAATTATAGACCAGTCAGTCTAACTTTGATACCTGGAAATATATTGGAACAAATTAAACAATCAGTTTGTATGCACTTGGAGGATAATGGGGTTATAAGGAATAGCCAGCATGGATTTGTCAAGAAGAAAAATCATGCCAAACCAACCTAATTTCCTTCTTTGACAGGGTTACTGGCCTAGTGTGTAATTTTAGTAAGGCTTTTGACACAGTCCCAGATGACATTCTCATAAGCAAGCTGGAGAAATGTAGTCTAGATGGAATTACTATGAGGTGGGTGCACAACTGGTTGAAAGACCGTATTCAAAGCATAGTTATTAATGGTTTGCTATTAAACTGGGAGGGCTTATTTAGAGGGGCCCCACAGGAGTCAGTCCTGAGCCCAGTACTATTCAATATTTTCATTAATTAGTTGGACAATGGAGTGTAGAGTATGCCTATACAATTTGCAGATGGCACAAAACTGGAAGGGGTTGCAAGCACGTTGGAGGACAGGATTATAATTCAAAATAACTTTGACTAATTGGAGAACTGGTCTAAATTCAACATGAAATTCAATAAAAAAAGTGCAATATACTTTACTTAGGAAGGAAAAATCAAATGCATAATTACAAAATGGGGAATAACTGGCTAGGTAGTCCTACAGCTGAAAAGGATCTGGGGTTATAGTGGGTCACAAATTGAACGAGTGAACACTGTGATGCAGCTGTGAAAAAGGCTAATATCATTCTGGGGTGTATTAACAGGAGTGTTGTATGTAAGACATGGGAGGTAATTGGCACATTCTACTAGGCACTCGTGCAGCCTCACCTGGAGTACTGTGTCCAATTCTAGGCTCTACACTGTAGGAAAGATGTGGAGAAACTGGAGAGTCCAGAGGAGAGCAACTAAAATGATAAAAGGGTTAGAAAACCTGACCTATGACAAAAGATTAAAAAACTGGGCATTGTTAGTGTTGAGAAGAGAAGACCGAGGGGGGACCTGATAAGTCTTCAAATGTGTTAAAGGCTGTTATAAAGAGGATGTTGACCAATTGTTCTCCATGGCCACTGAAGGTCGGAGAAGAAGTAATGGGCTTAATCTGCAGCAGGGGAGATTTAGGTTTGATATTAGGAAAAATTTTCTAACTCTAAGGGTGGTTAAGCTCTGGAATAGGCTTCCAAGGGAGGTTGTGGAATTCCATCACTGGGAGTTTGTAAGAACAGGTTGGACAAACACCCATCAGGGATGCTCTAGGGTTACTTGGTTCTGCCACAGCAAAAGGGCTGGACATGATGATCTCTCAGTGGCCCTTCCAGCCTGACATTTCTGATTTTTGGAACAGCAACTGCTAAAGTCAAGTCAGATTTGCAGCAGAGTCTAAAAGGTAGGATTTGGATGTCAGAATGATGTGACTTTAAGGTCCAATATCTTGCTAATCACTAGGGCTATGTAGCGGGGTGGTCACCCCACTCCTGCCCAGAGGGGTTAAAAACAGCCCTTGAAGAGGGCAAAGCTGCTAGGCTGATTGGGGAGGTAGCCGCAGCTGGGCCACGCCCCAATCAGGCCTCAGCTGGCCCTATATAAGAGGCTGGAAGCCAGGAGCTCAGCAGTCTCTCTGTGTTTAGAGAGAGAAGGGCGTGGCTGTAGGGAGCTTACACAGGGTACCTGAGTGAAGCAGGGCTGGGGAAAGGCCAAGGGAGCGCCGTCCTAGGAAAACCCTAGGCTGCAGGCCTAGCATAAGGCTGACTAGGTGCAGGGGGCAGCCCATGGGTAGGCAGAGGCAGCAGGTCTGAACCCCCCTTTGCAGTATAAGCCACTTATCACAGGCAGTCTGCCCCAGTGAATGGGGGCTAGATGGAGACTGGGCAGTAGCCTTATACTGAGGTGAAGTGGGGACAGTGGGTGGGGGTTCCCTGAGAGGGGGAGACCCAGAACTGTGGGGGTACTGCCAGGTGGCAGCACCCAGTTAAAGGGGCACCGGGATCCAGGAGGGACATGGGGGCCAGAGGACAGGTGGACCACCGGCCTGCAGAGGGTGCTCCAGAGCTGGAATGAGCTAATTCCCTGAGACGACCAGCAGGCGGTGCCGCAGGGGTGAGTCCGCTCTTCTACAGGCTAGTAAGATGAGATTCCTTTGTTAGAGAAAAATCATCCTTCCTCTTTCCTTTCCCTGTGTGGAGCCTCACATTGCTGTTGGTGATATGCTCAGGGAGCACAAAGACTGCTTGAGGCTAAGAACAGGGATTACATCTGCCTACAGAGCAGGGCTGTGTAGAGGCTGAAAGGCAGGCTGTCTCCTTACACCCTCACATGAGGATAAATGCAGTCTGGCCCTTTTGTTTTTCTTCCAAATTTTCAATGTTTTCCTCTGCAGCCTGCTCATTCTCTCACATCACCATTCACAGAACCAAGTGGCCTTTCCATTATGAGTTTTCTCTTAGGAAAGATATCTCCATCTTTTTAAAAGGGCTTCCTTTTCATGCAGAAAATCTGGGAGTTTGATTTCACACTTTCTAGAGTGAAAAATCCCCCTGCTCCCTGAGAACAAACTGTCTCTTAGCCACTTGTCTGTCAGCAAGGACTAGCTGTGCTTGTTGTTCAACTGGTCCTTGGAACAAGAAAAAATACTGTTTACGTAACTGGCTCAAATCCAGACAACTTGTGAGGAAAAGTTGGTAACATCATCAGCCACTAACATACATAAATTGTGTCCTTCAGGAAAGCTCCAAGGTTCTTTTATAATGTAGTACAAGATGGATGAGGAGCAATGCTCATGTAGCTGTTTAATGTTAGTCACTTTGAAAGATTACTGTAAAAGTGGTGTCATGGGGTTTCATGTTTGTCTCAGTGACTCCAGATTAAACAATTATAATACACACTGAAGTACTGTCAAACTGGTAATACAGTAGGAAACTTCCCAGCTACTAAAACCTGCTAGGCCAGATGAAGTAATAGGGGAAAAAATACATAGGTTAAAAGGCAACATGATCACAGTCTTATCACCTACAACAATGGGGAGAAGACATCTGATACTAGAAGATTCTTTAGTCTAGCAGACAAAGGCATAACAAGATCCAGTGGCTGGAAGTTGGAATCTGTAAAGTTCACACTGGAAATAAGTAGCTACACTTCCAGTTAAAAATGTAATCAAAATTTACCAAGGGATGTGGTGGATTCTCCATCACTTAAAGTCTTTAAATCAGAACTGGATGACTTTCAAAAAGAGATCTAGTAATTGAACTAGAGCATGATGGGCTAAGTTCAGCAATAGACAGCATGAAATCTCTGGCCTGCAGTATGCAGGAGGACAGACTTAGAGCCGTGTCTACACTAGGAGCACTTTTGGTATTAGAATACTGGTATATTACCAGCAAAGCACTCCTAGTGTGGATGCAGCTATAATGGCAAAGCTGTACTTTATATCAGGAGAGTAAAACCACCCTCCATGAGCAAAACAAGCTATACTGATAAAAGCACAGCTTTCCTGGTATGATCTGCATCTCCACTAGAGACTTCTACTGGCATAGCTATGTCAGTCAGGAATCTCACCTCTTAACATCCCTGATTGACATAGCTATGCTGGCAGAAGTCTCTAGTGTAGACATAGTCTAGATGTTCACAATGGTTAGGTCTAAATATCAAGTCTATGGTAACAGTAAACTGAATTTTAATCCATGATGCAGGCCTCCAGTTTCCTCCTCTTTAGAATCTGATGAACAAAGGACTGACTAGATACCCTATGCCAGATACAGAATCTAAAATTTTGCTCCTAACTCCATCAGAAAATATTGGTATCTCTGCACAGAGGAAGGGTAATCTGGATAAACGCCAGTGTGAACAAGCATCAGTGTCTCAGTTCTGCCTTACTCCTGGGGGTATTCTGCACCACTGCACAATGCAGAATTTTGCAGAAATTAACTTTGTGTGTGCAGAATTTCCTTTCCCCTACAGAAATGGGCTGCAGTGCTGCTGGCTGCCACTAGGGGCTGCTGAATTCTGCAGAGCCCAGCTTGCATATAGAAGACAGTGCCAGGGGGAGGGAGCTAGAGGGTTCCTGGCAGCTGCAGTTCCCTGCACGCCCTGAGGGAAAGAGACAGCAGTGCGCAGGAAACTCCATGCAAACCTGGGACAAAGCATCAGGCTGTTTCTCCCTCTGGATCCCTGGGCTCGGGGGCGGACAGGTATCTGGGCTCTGGGGAGGGGGTGCAGGTATCTGGGCTAGGGGTCCCTGCAGCTAGGCTCTGGGGGGAAGGGAGTGTGGGTATCTGGGCCAGCGGGGCCCTGTAACTGCTCTGAGGGGAGGGGGTTTGGGTGTATTGGCTGGGGGGGCACTGTGGCTGGGCTCTGGGGGGAGGGATTGTGTGTGTCTGGCCCCTCGGCTGAGCTCTGGGTGGGGGTGGGAAGAGGGCAGAGAAACAGAAACTGGGTTGTCATAGGGGTTTCTTTAACTCTCTACTCCTGTGGGAATTGTTGTGTGTCTGTATTATTGCAGGTATACTTGCTGACAGGTATTTTGAAATATTAGCAAACTAATTGAAACTGGTGTGATTATGCAGTGTTATTTTGACAAATACAATTTGCAGAATTTTGCAGAATTGTAAAATGTGCGCAGAATTTTTAATTTTTTGGTGCAGAATGCCCCCAGGAGTAGTGCTTGCAGCAGAGTTATTTACTGCAAAGATTTCACAAGCTGTAAGGCCCATCTTGAGGAGGCTGGGGACCAGCAGGCATTTTCCCAAGGGTATCACTTGGCAGAGATTAATGTAAATTGGGAGCCTCTGATATGGTCCCCATTATTTCTTAGGCTAACACTTCTCAAAGACACAATTCTCCACTTCTAGCCATTTCACTCTCTGCCTCTTGCCACCATGAGGAAGAAGGTTCCACTTTACAATCAATGGAAGTGGCAGGATTTTGCAGAAAAACCTAAATTCTTATGGACTAAGGGCCAGATTTACAAAGATATTTAAACATCTAAAGATGCGGATAGGCACCTAGAGGTATTTCCAAAAGCACCTAAGCAGCTTAGGCACCTAACTCCTATTGAAAGTCATGGGGGGCTAGGCACTTAACTCATGTAGGCATATTTGTAAATCCCCCCAGATGTTTATCTGCAGCTTTAGGTGCCTAAATACTTTTGTAAATCTGGCCCTAACATCCTGATTCAGCAAAGCAGTTGATCAGATGCTTAACTTCGTTGTCCCATTGACTTCAAGTTAAGCACATGCCTCTGTGCTTTGCTTCATCAAGGCTTACAGGCCCAGGCCAACTATGGGTCTCATCAAAACTAATGAGTTTTGCCATTGACTTTAATGGGACTAGGCTTTGATCCTAAATCCAGTACAAAAGCAAAACTGTTTATTTTAAAAACAAAGTGACGTCAGTGTAGTTAACTCTCACTGGATGTACAGACACACAGCACGTAAATACAAAGAAATGAATTAAGGACATCATAAATCTTGCACTGCTCACACAACAAATAGTCCTCTTATGTATAAAGAAATGCATATGTGATCAAAGCACAACAAACCTAACTCTGACCATGGATTGTTGAGGGTTTTATGTATTGTTTTTGCTATCTTGACTTCAGTAGCTAAATATTTTCTTTTAAGTGATACTGTTAAAAGAGAACTGATGGCAGAACTTCTTGAAAAGTACTTATACTTGCTGCTCTTTGAGGAGAGCGCTCTTTATTTATTTTAATAGGAAGATTGTACAACATTATAGATTTTTCGGAAAACTTGCCCTTGGGGTGGTTATATTCCTGGCCAGCCCCCAGAGTGGAGGAAACAAAGGAAGCAAGGTATAGGACTGATGCCAAAATGGAGGAGGTAAAATGAGTCTGAGTTAATGACCTTATGATAAAAGTTGACTTTTGAGCATTACCATTTTAAAATGCAACATTATCATATAATCAGGTTTGGGGGGGTCAATTCTCCATTACCCTGCCCTTTTGTCATTTTTCTCCAGGTCAAAATTAGTTCATAATGGGTGTAAAATGCTATCAGATATGAATGGCAGCATTTTACCCCAACGTGTTGCTCACTGCATGCAATCCTCAGATCTGGCCAAGTTTTGTTTGGTGCAAATCCCAGGGAAGAGGGACAGAGATGGTTGAAGCAACCACCACTCTCCCCCCAATCCTGGGACCAGCTGAGCTGCTCTAATTTGTGCTGGGCTGCAATGACTCCAAGGGGCTATTCCAGCAGCAGGGAATTGCCAGGGTGTAGTAGTGCTTTGGCTGTGCTCAACTACCCTGGCTGCCCCCTGAAGTGGTGTTCTCTATCCTTGGTGCCGTGCTGGGGTGGTAGCAGAGAGCTGTTGTGCTGGCTCTACACTACCCAGGGATTCTGCCATACCAAAGGATAGGGTGACCAGACAGCAAGTGTGAAAAATCGGGACGGAGGTGGGAGGTAGTAGGTGCCTATATGAGACACAGCCCCAAATATCGGGACTGTCCCTATAAAATCGTGACATCTGGTCACCCTACCAAAGGAATCCTCCAGTGGCAGGCTAAACCCACTGTGAGGCTACTCTGTCTGATGGACCAGTTCAACCCAGATGCATGGGAGCGAGGAGCTGGCTCTCTTTTCACAGGTGAAAGTGACTTTGTGTAGTGAGAAGAATCAGTTCCATAATTTTGAGGATCTTACAGACTATTTCCACTTTGTGCAGATAGCACTGTCTTCCTTCTGATGGTACTGCCTGACCTCTAGTGGCAGTAGAGGCAAGTTACTGAATGATTTTGCTAACATGAAATAAATACAGTATGCCCCGTAAGCAGTTAAGTGTGACCTGGAAATAAGTTTTTTCAAAGAGGCTAATGTGTATTAGGTTTGAAAAATGGAAATGAATACATTTTTGAAAGATCTGAAACAGAAGACAAAATAAAATGCAAGAAACCACTGTTAAATTCTGATGATTTATTTTTGTTTATTTCAGATAAATCTGAGTTTACAAAAGTGTAAACAAAGTCTGTGTTTCAAACATCATTGTTTTCAGGGTACCGTGTGGTGTGTAATGTATTTTTCCATCAGATTTGGTTGCAAATATTGTATGATATTCTGATGGGAAATGCCCGCGTCCCTCTGGTGGAAAGACTAATGAGCTTTCCTGCACTCAGTCAGCACCAATTAAGAGCACTTGCAGAACATTCTCCACCTGGAGAAGGAGAACGTAAAGGATGAGACTCGCCACAGAGCAGAAGGGTACAAGAGAATTTTTCTAGGAACAGGGGAGCTGCTAGTGAGCTCCAGTAACAAGGGGAGCTCAGCCTGAGGCAGTTGCTAACCTTTTCCTTCAACTGCCCCCCATCTGAGGCAGGCAGATGCTACTTTGCTTGGTATGAGCAAAAACCCTGGAGGGCAGCTTCCAGCCAGTGACCTATGGCGTTTCCTGAGAAGAACCACCAGGGGCTAGAGACTGTACACTGGGCTCTAAAAAGACCCAGGACTGAGCAGAACAGTACAGTTGTACTGGGAACAGTGCAATTGTCCAGGAGTGAGGCTCCTGTAGGGAACCTGGGGCAAGACACTCAAAGACACTATGGTTTGAGACCAAGCTGAGGTTTGGCTGACTACAGATATTAGCACATAAGAAGTGCAAGATGCATTTTAGATGTACTCGACATTTTAGAGGGTTAAACAATCTTTGCTTACTAAGTTTTCTCCCTAGAATTACCCTGGTTCACTGACTAACAATGAAGGTCTGTTGGTACCTGAATTCATCTCCCTTACACGGCTCCCGTCACTGTTGTGTCTGGACTAAATCTGGCCAAAATTTTCCCATCAGAATGTTGTGTTTATTTGTAAATGGAAAATAGCTTTTTGATTAAACAGATAATTTTGAAAAATCTGCTTTCATCTAAAATTTCTGGGTTTTTGATAAAAATTTGGAAACATTAAAATGAAATTTGATTCAAGTGAAATGTTAGTTTACATCGATTTTTCATGGAGAAAAAATTATTTCTCAACCAGATCTAATCTAGACATATCAAGTATTTAAAAAGATACAACTGTCTGTCCCAGCCCATAGTGTGCGTTTGTGTGAGTTTGAAGCACTTATTGACGGTAGTGATGCTAGAACAATTTGTATAGTTGGGGTGCTGAGAGCCATTGAACCAAAGTGAAAACCCTGTATATGATGGAAAGGACTTCAAGCCAGAGGGTGCTGCCATACCCCCAGAATCCCTGCACCTGTGATTGAGAGGGCTAAGTTAAAAAATGGGGTTTTTTATTTAGTTCTGAAAGTGGTCGGGCCCATGGTCATTATCTCCTCCAGGAATGAGTTCCACAGTTTAGGTCCATCTGCTGTGAAAGTTCTGTCTCCTATAGTCACAAAGCCTCCCCAGTTTCATTGTGCTAATGGAAGCTCATGATAGATGGTCATCTCATGGGCCAATCCATGGAAGGCTTTGAAATAGTAAGACAGATCTTGTACTGTACTCTGCATTCAACGACGAATCTGTGAAGAGAGCAGAGCACTGGAATGATGTGTTCATGCTGATAGTGTTGCTAAACAGATGGGTTGATGTGTTTGGTATCAGAAGCCTTTTTGGGGAGTGTAGTTTCATTTCTAAATATAAATTGCAACAATCAAGATTAGAGGTTGCTACTTGTATCACTGTGGCCAGGAATGTATCTGATAAGATGAGGTACAATCTTCAAGCCCGTTGCTGATGGAAGTGGGGCTTTTGTTTTAGGGTTGTTGCTGCTGTTTCGCCTTTTTGAGTATTCTGTAGCCTTGAAGTCCCGTAAGCCCCCAAAGGCTGCAGAGAGCAATTTCCTAGTTCAGGTAAGGCAGTGGAATTCATTTCTAGAACCCCCTGTGCAGGGGCGCTGGAACAATTTGTATAGTGGGGGTGCTCAGAGCCATTGAACCAAACTGTAAACCCTGCATATAATGAAAACCACTTCAAGCCAGAGGGGTGCGGCAGCACCCCTAGTTCTAGCACCTGTGCTCCCATGGAGCCTGAAACATGCCAAACAAACGATCATCAGATTCATCAGGATTCCATTGTGGAATACTATAGTAGTAGTGCTGTAATGTTAGACTATTTTTAAAGCACTCTCATGCTGTCATCCTCGTTGCTGTTATTAGAAACAGACTTAGTTAAATTGGTGCAACTCTTTTGTGTAGACAATTGTTTCAGTTTGTGTTTTATACTGATTTAGCTTAAGTCTATTCCTTACATATTTATGCTAAGGCTATATAAGGCACCCTTAAACCAAAACAAGAGTGCCACACAAAGGGGTTGCAACAATTTAACGACATCCGTTTCTAAACAGATGTCATTATATTAGTTCCACTTTCTTGTGCAGAGATGGCATGCGACTAGTTGCTGGAAGAGGGGAGCAAGGCAGGATCTATCAGGCCTTTGATCAGTCCAGAAACAAACATTCTGAACATAAACCAGAGAGTTGGGCAAATAGGGGAGTCTCATGATCACTTAACATCTTCATTTAATGTCTCCTGGCCAAGCCCTGTGAGCAAAACAGGTCCTGCAGAACTGGCATGTGTGCATCAAATGCCTTATCCTGTTTCTTAATTGCTTCTGTGGAAGGGTAGGCTAGATACCAAGGTGATAGGTATCTGATGAACACAATGTACATTGAAATGCAACAATAACATCTGGCCAACCCTGCAAACTGCCTTGGACTCTAAATGGAAAGTGTGTTCATCCCAGATGTATATTCATGCACAGCGCAGGTCTAATGGTGTGCACACAACATAACGAAAATTTTCTGTTGCATGTGCTCAGCTGCAGTTTTCCAAGGCTCATAACTCTATGAAAAACAAACTGACGTCTTTCACACCAAAGCAAAGACTCTTGTCCTCAGTGAAGAATATTTTCATGCCCACCTTCAGTCTGTTCTTAGAAACTTCTTTACAAAGGGGAAAAAAGATTTTCACTCTTATCGAACACAAATGTTAAATATTTTGCTCAATCTTAAACAATAATCTGGGTCATAGGCACACATGAAAAGTATCAGCCCAAAAGGTGAATGTTTGAGAAGTTATGCAAACAGATGGTTATAATGGAAGCTGTTTTGCAGCCTTAACTATAATATACAGTGACCAAGGGTCTGCTGTAAAACTAGAGGGAACAGTTGGCACTGGCATGCATATGAACCAGCATTTTAGTGTGTGGATATGTAACTATTTGCCACTTTGTGGTGATGCCTTTTGTTGAATCATCTTCAGTAGACTTATATGGCCGAGGAAGAAGTCCCAGATTTCTGTGAATTGTCTAGCTTATCCTGTGGGGTGGCATTTAGACATTGGTGAGATTTCTCATTCACGTAGCCATTGTGCATGCAAGGGTGTGTCCTTCCCATGTCTGATTACAGGTTGGCATACAAGCATTGACACCATCTCCCATTTCTCCAGAGGATCTGAAACATAAGGATCCTCAGTGAGACAGGATAGGCTACATTTTGTTGGTATCTCCCTAAAGAAAACCTTAGTGCATATAGTTACATGGTCCTCATTTACATTACAATACAGTAGCTCATCTTCCAGAAATTGAGTGTTTAAAATCAGATTATGGGATTTCTGCAAATATTTTCTTACTAATAGCAAAACCATACTGGACAGATTTTGCTATCAGACAGATCCATTGGGTTGATCTCAATTCAACATCTTATCTGGTGTATCCTGGGGCGAGTGACTTGTGACTGGGAATCTATAGGATTCTCTCACACTTGAGCTAAGTGTTAACTGTAATAGTTAGCATTTATGACACTTATGAAGTTACATCAGTATAAAACTAGTGTGAGGAGGATCAGGCATGCTGTGTTTAACATACAGTTGTAACAGGTACAAAAGCATGCATATGCAATACACAGTAATCAGGAACTTGCTGTCTACTTGTGTTTCTGAAATCAGGCTGTCTCTGCTACAGGGGTTGTGTCCGAGCACTGTCATAGAAAAAAATCATTGACATGCAAGGTCAACTTCTGTGCTTTTGACCACATTCAGGGGAAAATATTGTAATAAATCCATGGACAGTACTATACGTACTTGCCAGAAAGTTCATATTTAACCCAGATTCCACTTTTTGTCGTAATAGTAAAGTAATCAAACTTTTAAATAACCCTCCCCATAATGGATCACTATTTTGTGGTGGAGAGAGATGAGTGCAGACAAGCCCTTATTTTGTCCTTTGTGGGTTCCCCATCTGCCACCCCTGACACCAAACTTCATTGGAGTTCTCTTTTCTGCCTTTGTTTTTATTTGCCCAGATTCTAGCATTAGAGCACAGCAACAATATATCAGTATTATCCAGTCTGTTTTTTACCGACTTATCATGTCTAGACTCAACATTATCCCCTCCCTTTCTTTGCTCAGAGAAGCCCCTTTTAAGCTTATCAAGCCTCTGACAGTCTTTTACTGACGTCTGGATGTTTTTCAGAGAAAAAAAGTTGTCAGAAACAACTGAAATAAATTCACTGTGTTGTGGCACTGGAAATATAGAGATGCAAAACAACTTTTTTTTTTTTTTTTTACATTTGTTAACACCTCTGACCCTTCAAAATGGTTCCATTTCTGGTTCAAAAAAATGGGCAACAATTTGGTCTTGGTGGTGAATGTTGGTTTTCCTCTGAATTAGTTCACTTTTACGTAGTGTTGGACTACAGTATCTCTTATTTTATATTGACTGTCTTGCAGTTGCTTTGGAATCTAATATCTAAGATTATAGGCCCTGATTCAGGAAAGCATTTAAGCACATTCTTAAATCTCATTGAGGTCAATGCTTAAAGTTCAGCTTGTGTCTAAATGCTTTCTGGAATGAGGGTCTTATTCCACACACATCACCCTACTATCTGAGTCCCTGTTATCCGCATCATATACAGGCATTTATTTGTCATGGCTCCAGTTCTGCATTCTTTTACCACACTGGCAACTTTGTGCACAAGGAATGTAAGTTTTGCCCCACGTGTCTATTTTTTGCATGGGGTATGCAGAAATGGAATCCTTTTCAAGTTAAGGTTTCAGATTAATACTGTGATACAGCAGGGCCAGAGGGCAGCAGGAGAGTGATCTTATTGGGTGCTGGGAAGTGGGTGGGCACAAGCCCCAGGATCAGAGCCTTATTCCCTGTAGACTAAGGAGAGGTTATTACGGGGGGAGGGATAGCTCAGTGGTTTGAGCATTGGCCTGCTAAACCTAGGGTTGTGAGTTCAATCCTTGAGGGGGCCACTTAGGGATCTGGGGCAAAATTGGTCCTGCTAGTGAAGGCAGGGGGCTGGACTCGATGACCTTTTGGGGTCCCTTCCAGCTCTATGAGATAGGTATATCTCCATATATTATATTATTATATTACAGGTTAATTAGAGCACCTGGAGCCAGTTAAGGCCCTGCCCAAGACCAAATGAAAACCCCTGTTTCAGTCAGACAGGAGGAGGGAAGGAGAGCTGACCGTGGTTTGGAGATGTACTGGTGTTAACCAGAGGATTAGAGTACCAAGGGAAGGGAAACCCTGTCCAAGGAGGACAGAGGGACTCCCCCAGCATAGAGGACTGAGAGAAACCCTGCTCAAGGGGAAAGAGGGTAAGAAGCCTGTGAAACTGAAAGTGCTGGGACCAGAGTAGGGGGCAAATCTGGGGCCCTTTGCCTCTCTCTCCCCCACCAGGGCACTTGTGGAGCCCAAGAATAGGGTCAGGGGCGGTGCCCTGACCCACCACACCAAGGAAAAGCATGGGACCCACCACAATAGCATTGGCCATTTACCACAATATGTTGCGATGTCTTGGATATTTTCAAGGGGACTTTTTCATAGCAGAATGAAGTTTCCATGGTAACTTTAGAACTACCTCTCTCTCACCAATAGAAGTTGGCCCAATAAAAGATATTACCTTGCCCACCTTGTTTCTCTAATATCCTTGGACCGACAGAGCTGCAACAACACTGCATACTTGTCCAAGTTTTACAAATATATGCTCTGAAATCTGCCTTGGTAAATATTAAGGATGTTTTAAATAAATCAGAAAATCCCTAGTCTCATGTTTAAATGGTAATAACAATTTAGCTAGATTCCCATTTATTTGAAATTTTCTTTTGGAAGCTCTCAGACTTGAAATATGTCTCAACTGCATTAACTAAGGTTTTAAAAATGATCAGATTTATTTATTTTTTAAATCAAAGTTTAACTTTAGTTAAACTGATGCCTTGTGCCAAAATGTATTTATACTGCCTGACAAAAAATACCTGTGGCATGCATAAAATAGGCTGAAGGATGACCTCCTTCCATGAATGCATGATGCAATGAATTTATATTATATTTATAGGAATAATTGTGAAACTAGAACTAGATTTTAACGTTTGGATTCAGGAACATACCTGATTTAAGATATGGGTGTTTCTGGGGCTTAGCTGTTATAATTAATAAAACTATTAGTCTCATATTGCACAGACAAATTCTGCTCTTAGTTATGTTGATGTAAATCTGGAAATACTCCACTGAAATCAGTGGAATTCCCAATTGTTTACACCAGATTAACTGAAAGAAGAATTTAGCCAGCGGTGGGTAGAATCCTAGCTTTACTCAAATCAGTGGGAGCTTTGCCATTGACTTCAACAGGGATAGGGTTTCACCCTGTGTGTATTGTTTAGAGATTAGCTCAAATGGCAGAATCAGCATCTGGATCAAGACTATTAATCCCCTGAAGTTCAGAGTTGCAAGAACCTGGGGTTTTAGGTAAGCCCCAGAGATGGGGGCTCACCTCTGAAATTCAATTCCAGATTTGGGTTCAGATTCTAACATGTACATGCAAATATCAATGGTGATTGGATGTGGGGTCTCACTGAATGTATCTATTTATTACTTAGTCTGCTGTTTGGTAGAGGAGATGATGCAATGAAATCTATATTGTTGCCTACAAATATTAGAGCTGCAATCCTGCTAACAAATGCAGGGCTGGTTTGACAGTTTACTCACTCGCTTTTTGTTTTGTTTCAACTGAGATTGGCCTGATTTTAACCTCACACTTAGATGAATTTTTAAAAAGTAGTTGTCACAAGGTGCTGCACTCACTGCTGGAGCACCTCCTACTGGCTACATGTAGGGATTAGCTCTGCCAGGCCACTGCCCCTTCCTGTGGTTGCACTCCATCACTCAGACTTTGCGTTTCAGGACTCAACTGTTCCTGCTTTGTGGCTTGGCCCTCTGGCCAGGTCACTGTACTTTTCCCCTTCCGGGATGTGTGCGCATCTATGCCCTGGTCTACACTACGAGTTTAGGTCGAATTTAGCAGCGTTAGATCGATTTAACCCTGCACCCGTCCACACAACGAAGCCATTTTTGTTGACTTAAAGGGCTCTTAAAATCGATTTCTGTACTCCTCCCTGACAAGGGGATTAGCGCTGAAATCGACCCTGCTGGGTCGAATTTGGGGTAGTGTGGACGCAATTCGACGGTATTGGCCTCCGGGAGCTATCCCAGAGTGCTCCATTGTGACCGCTCTGGACAGCAGTCTCAACTCAGATGCACTGGCCAGGTAGACCAGAAAAGCCCCGCGAACTTTTGAATTTCATTTCCTGTTTGGCCACCGTGGCGAGCTGATCAGCACAGGTGACCATGCAGAGCTCATCAGCACAGGTGACCATGGAGTCCCAGAATCGCAAAAGAGCTCCAGCATGGACCGAATGGGAGGTACTGGATCTGATCGCTGTATGGGGAGACGAATCCATGCTATCAGAACTCCGTTCTAAAAGATGAAATGATTAAGCGCAGCCAGACACCAGGGTGGTTAGAAGAGCGCAGCAGGGTGTGCTGCGCATCAGAGAAGCTTTGAAAACCAGTTTCATGACTGGCCAGGCTACGGTGTGAAAGTTCTGTTTGTTTCTCCTTGATGAAAACCTGCCCCCTTGGTTCACTCTACTTCCCTGTAAGCCAACCGCCCTCCCCTCCCCCCTTTGATCTCCGCTTGCAGAGGCAATAAAGTCATTGTTTCAAATTCATGCATTCTTTATTATTTCATCACATAAATGGGGGGATAACTGCCAAGGTAGCCTGGGAGGGGTGGGGAAGGAGGGAAGCACAGGGGTGGGATAGTTGTAGGTGCACCCCCTAGATTGGTATGCAGCTCATCATAGAAGCGGGATGTCTGGGGCTCTGACCCGGAGCAGCCGTTTGCCTCTCTGGTTCTTTGGTAGGCTTGCCTGATATTCCAGGCAAGACTGAATCTCCATTAGATGAAACTTAAAGAAGGGAATGACCTGGAGTCACTCCCATTTATGTCCAAGCGCCCCCGACTGACCTCACCGAGGCTGGCCAGGAGCACCCATGTCTGCCCAGGAGCCCCCGACCGACGTCACCGAGGCCGGCCAGGAGGAACCAGGAGACAGCAGCAGACGGTACAATACATCTTTGCTAACTTGCGAAGGCAAGGAGCTGCTGCTGTGTAGCACTGCAGTACCGTGTCTGCCAGCAGCACCCAGGAGACGTACGGTGACAGTGAGCTGAGCGGGCTCCATGCTTGCCGTGGTATGTCGTCTGCCCGGGTAACCCAGGAAAAAAGTCAAGAAACGATTTTTTGCCATTGCTTTCACGGGGGGGAAGGGCCTGATGACGTACCCAGAACCACCCGTGACAATGTTTTTGCCCCATCAGGCATTGGGAGCTCAACCCAGAATTCCAATGGGCGGCGGAGACTGCGGGAACTGTGGGATAGCTACCCACAGTGCAACGCTCCGAAAGTCAACGCTAGCCTCGGTACTGTGGACGCACTCCGCCGACTTAATGGTCTTAAGTGGGGACACACACAATTGACTGTATCAAATCGATTTCTAAAAAAATCGACATATTAAATTGACCTAATTTTGTAGTGTAGACATACCCTATGTCTCTCAGGACCCACTGTCCCAGGCAGCTATCCTCTCACTGAGCCTTAATGATGCAGCATCCCCAGTGGCTGCTAGGGGAACCCAGGTCTGCCCTCTACACTGGGTTCCAGCCCAGGGACCCTACAGCTAGCAGTCAAGGTTGTCATAGTCCTATCCCTTACTGCTGTATCCATGGGCTGCTTCCTATCTTACCCTGCCAGTGACTGAGCCTGCGCCTCTCTCTCTGCAGCCCTCTTCTACTCTCAGCTAGTGGGCTTTATACAGGCCCCTATTCCTTTCCAGCTGTGCTTCCTCTTTAATTAACCTTCATTACTCCCTGGCTCCTCCTCCAGGTGAAGCCAAGGTGGCTAATTGGTCCACCTAGCCACTTTAACCCCTTCAGGCCTTGTGTGGACTGAGCACCCCATCCCAATCTGGCATATTTTATTGCCTTCTGAATGGATTTATTGTATTGTTTTGTTTGAGGCATAAAGCAAGTCTGTTAAAGTTGTTGACACCACATTTGTTATCATTATTTTATTACACCAACATGATCAGAGTCCCATTGTGCTAGGCACTCTGCAAACGCGGGCTGAAAGATGGTCCCTGTCCTGAAGAGCATACCCTCTAACTAATGGAAGACAATGGGAAAGCCGGTGGTGTGCGGAGACCGCTGCCTATCTTGCTGACCAGTATTGTCTGACTAGTAGCTGTGAGCCTGTGCTGTCACAATTTGTGCAATTTGTAAAGTGTTGTGTGAGTGGTTTCAAAGAACTGTGGCAGTTGAGCCTGTAATTCACCAGCTGTGCAGTCTCCCTCATACAGCCAATGACACAGTAGCATCCAAATGAGCTGTAGTGAGGGTGCAATTGTTTGCATTACCTCTGATGATATAGTGGTCTAGGACTCTTGGCCTGGCATAGGTACATGCCTTGCTACTGCATTGGTGTCATTTGTAAAGTCAAAATGGCTGAGAACTTAAAAATTGGACAGTAATAGACTGCAAGTCCCAGTGATGATTGAACCTGGTGATATTCTGAACAAAAAGAGCCTTCAGCCATGCTTGTAGTTGCTCCCATCGTTTCATGCTGACTTAACAGACGTTCTAGGCTTCAGAGTGACAAACCTGGAATCTTATAATATAGATTGTTTCCTTATACTCCTCCCTATCTGTCGGTATCCATCCATCTGTTATCTCTTGTCTTATATTTAGATTATAAGCCCCTCAGGGCAGGGACTGTCTTTTTGTTCTGTTTGTACAGTGCCTAGCACAATGGGGTCTTGGTCCATGACCAGGGTTCCTAGGGGCTATGGTAATAAAATAGTTAATAATAATAATAAATTTAATATGTGGATGTAACAAACAGAAGAAGAACTGAGGCAGATCCTGGTGCTATGACAATATACACCAGCTGAGGATCTGTGCCCACAGAACGGAGGTGCATTTGCATAGGTCAGCTGTGTGCTCAGCTGGATGAGTGGGTTTGGAAGAAGACAGTGATGTTTTAGTCTAATTTGGGAACAGCGTTCTGGAAGAAAATCATGAAGGTGCTTGTGAGAAAAATGAACAAATGGGTGATTTAGGCTGGTTTCAATAGCAGGGCAGAGAGGTGATGTAATAAGATACAAGAGTGCATAAATAGGGAGGTGCAGGGACTTAAAGGTAAGGGCAAGAAACTTGTATTGGATGTGGGAGAGAAGGGGGAACCAGTGGAAGGGGATAAGATCAGAATGATGGGGCAGGGAGATGATCTTAGCCACTAGTATTTTCAGTGGAGGTGAGGGAAGTGAAGGGGCTGTCAGGAAGTCTGGATAATAGGTGATTATAGTAACAAGGAGGAGATGACAGTGACTTGGTTGAGAGTTTTAGCAGTGTGGGCAGAGAGAAAAGGCTGGGTCTTAAAGATGTTGTTGAGGAAAAACTGCCAAATGTGGGACACTGCTTGGATGTGCAGTCCAGCAAGAGATGGAGTCAAAGGACTTGTCTACACAGTGAGTTGGGGCACAGCAAGCTAGGTGTGAATCCACAGTGCACCAGCTTGTCATGCAGCAATGTCCTGTGTGGACACTGCGACAGAGCAGTGAAAGTTCCAGAGTGCGGCTGGCTTACTATTGAAAGCTTTGAATGCCAAGCCATATTCCAGGACTTTCAGTGCACTGCACCAGTGTCCACACAGAATGTTACTGCATGGAAAGTAACTGCAGATTCACACTCTGGCACGCAACACAGTACGGTGTTGTGTAGACAAGCATGAAGAGAATGCCTTCGTCACAGGTCTGAGTGACAGGGAAGATGGGAGTGTTTAACTGTGCCTGAGGAAAGAGGGAGATGTGGAAGGTTTGGGAGTGAAGACCAGGACTTGGTGGCAAAAAAATCCAAGAGATGTCAGAATGAGAAGGACCCAGAGGCAGGATTTGGGCAAAGAAAGCCCCTTTTAAATTGGAAACTCTGTACTGATGACTGTTCATGTGTCAAAAATAGTTTGGTATCTAGGTACAGTGCGTTCCAAAAATAACTGAGAAAATATCAAGGGGGTAGAAATTAGTCAGCAGAGAATGGTGAATATTTTGACAGATGTGAACAATATACCACTTATTCTACTATTTTCCTCCTAATTTTATTTCCTTCTATTTCTACTCTACTTCATTCTTCTCTTACTACTCTTATTTATAATATGATTGCGTCGGTATCTGCATGAAACATGATCTGATGAGAAAAGGACTTTCCTAAATCATTTGTACCCTAAAAATTCCAAGTGAGAGAAGCTCTTATGTCCTGGAAAGGTTCTAGTTTGGAGACCTGGGGGCGGAACAGTCTAGCTGTTCTGAGAGATAATGGCCACCAACTGAGTGAAACTGGGTGGAGCAAGAGTAACGAATGGCAATACGGGCCAGATCCTTGTGCAAGTAAAACTCAAATTGAAGTAAATTGGTTATTTTTATTATGTTAATGAAATTATCTGGTAAAAAGGTTGGTAATATGCAGTGATAACCATTTTATATTTAATGGCTGAGTAGGTCCTGGCTAATGGCATGAGTTGATGTCTAACTAGTTGAGATTATGATTGTATATGGCATATAATGGTTGCTTTCAATTGTTTATGTAGTCAATGGTGGCAGTATATCCCATACAGTGTATAAACACAACCTCTTGTATATATCCAGCCTCTAGTGTATTTCTTCTTGCAAAGTGAACTGAGCAACTTGAAAGGTGCACTGCAATATTAAAAATCTAAGTGCTAATATGTATGTGCACCGCTGTCCTCTCTGAGATGGATTCAGAACTGCTTGGCTTTTGTCATAGGCCCTATCCTTCTCCATGGTTAATGGAGATTCAAGTGGGGTAGCCGAAGAGGTGTATGGAGAATGCACATCTTACTACCTCCAGTTGTGTGGAAATTAGTCAGAAAAGGTACAACAGCAGCAAGCTTTATTATCCTTTCCCAGCAGCTCCCACTCTTGGAACCAGCCAAACAAGGGGGAGTACCCGGTACAATGGCTTCGTTGGAGCCATGCTTCCATGGAGCCAAGGGGGTAAGGGATTGCTGGAGGCCAGAGTTGGTGCTGAGGCACAGGGACTCCAGGCAGATAGCCCTCATCTCCCATGGATTTGTACAGATGCCTTGGCATCTGCATGATTTGGGGATGGGGCCCCAATGTCTTTTCCAATGAAAGGTTTGTATAAAACCCTACTTGTGATGTGAAAATATGGAGGTGATCTCAGTGAAGGATTCTAGTGGAGGTTTCCTCCCCGTGATTTGTGTCTCGTGGGTTTTTGCACATGATGGGATGATTGGAACCCAGGAGTTGGATCTGTTCTCTTTCTATCACTACTCTGCTCATACTCATGGATGTTCCCTTGGCATGCATCCCTCGCTATCTTTAACTGGCAGTAGGACATGTATTAACACTTTGATACAGCAGAGGGATCTGTGTGAGCAAACTTGGGTTCCCCATAGAGCACCACTGCCAGGCCCAAGGTTCAGCCCGTGTGGAACTGACTGAAATCAGGGCCTAGATATGTGCATAAATGGGTCTGCTCGCCACGCCTACATTCTGTTGCTTTTATTTGGGAGGTGTAATGTCATTTTTTGGTTTGTTTTTTTAACATCCTCATTGCAGTTATGGGATGTAAATCACACTCATCAGCATCCAGATGGAAGGAGGGAAGAGGCTGGTGTTGATTTGCATTCATTGGGTTGTTCTCTGGAAGGGTTATGATTTCTTTTCTCCTTTCAGGTTGTTTGTTTGTTTGTTGCAAGGTAAGGTTTGATTGTGCCATTTAGACATGACCCTGCATTAGGGGCCGTGCAAAGTAGCCCTGCCCCACTGGCAGTACTGGAAACATTCTCCCCAAGAGAGCCAGAATCCCTCCCAGAGCTCCCCCGTGTACAGTGGGAATGAACACACTACAATACCCCTTTAGAAGGCGTAGGATGCTCCCCAACTCAAGGAGGCTGGCCAGCTCCACTGGCTGGCATGAAAGGGGAGGGTGGGGTTATGGCGCTGCCTCTTTGGAATGCTGTGCACCCCCAGGGAGTAGTTAGGGGATGATTCATGTGCTTCCCTGAGACTGCATTTCTGCCCTGTCCTTAGGCAGACTACCCAAAATGGGGAGAGGTTCTTTACTCCCTTCCTCTTGTACCCTCCCCCCCCCACCACGGCTGCACAGACATATAAGGGCCAGTGGGGGATCTAGCCCTCAAAAATGTCAAAAAATAACCCCATCTTTTCTTCTGAGCCCACATTAGTCCCCACACCGCCTTTATTTGGCTGGCCCCAGATCTTTTTCTGCAGCTTCTTGCCCTGCTTTGACCATTAGGGATCTGAACTTTCTCTTTTTCAGTTTCAAACATTTTTATTTAGCCTGGGACAAATCCAGCGTCACTTTTATCTCTCTTGTGCCTCTATGTCCTTAGTTTACAACAGGCACAGCCAACCAACAGCTCTTGAGGCTTTAAAATGTGGACATTCAAAGGCTTCTGTCTTAAGAAGAAAATGTGCATTTGATTCCAAATGGAAAATGTGTCCTGCGGGTTTTAATGGGCAGTGTTTGAATCAGGCCTACTATTGCTATGGAGATGAGGAAGGAGGCACCATCTTCCTGACAGCCTCCCAGCGTCCCTGCTGTTCCTTCCTTGCTCCAGCTGCTCCATTTGTTTGTTTGTTTGTTTTGATTCTGAATCAACAGTGCCTCATGGATACGAACTGCTAAGATGGTGTAACTGGTAACATTCCAAACCACTGTTGCCAATTCTGGAGATTTTGGTCTCCGCTGGAGCCAGTCTCCCATGACATGAAGCTCCAGCCCTCAAGCAAATGTGAGCTCTACTTCGGGAAAACTCCCCCTATTCTGTTGCCTTCCCCAATTCCTAGCCTGAGCTTCCTGGGCAAGAACAGCCAACTAGAGATGCTGCAGGAAGCCCTCAGAGCTTTCACTCTGTCCTTGTTCCCCTGGGCAGGGGCGTGTGTGTGTGTACCCAATACATTCTCACAGCAGGAGAGGAGGACTTGCAAAAAAGATCCCAGCAGCTCAGGGTAGTTGGCTCCATTTTCCCCATCTCCTGTGAAAAATGGGTAGGTCTCCTCCCTCCCTCTCCAATCCATCCCTGCAACTCCAGCCCTGGGGTGGGTTGGGATAATCCCTGGAGCTGTAGGAGGGGCAGAGGTAGGGGCAGATGTTGGGTGTACAATTAATTACTAGTCTGAGGGGCACAGAATGAATGACTTTGAATTTTGGGGTTTGGGGAGAAGCTGGAAGCTTGACGTCATCAAACAGCATTTCATACAAACCCATGTTGATTTTAGGTGGGGCTTCTGCAGCAGGGGCCATGTGGGAGAGATGTCAAAACTCTGACTGCCCCTCACAAATTAGGAGTGGGCGGTGTGTGTGTGTTCAAAAACCAAAAGACAGACCAGAAAACACAATATCATTTTGGGGCCAATCTCATGCATTTTGTGGGGGTCTGACTCATGGCTTTTGAACTCTTGGGATTGGCAATACTGCAGATTCAACTGGAAATTAACAAATTGGTGGGTGGGTGGAGGGGTAAACAATTCCAAAAGTCATATTAAGAGGCTAATAAGGCAAGACAAGTTTTGTATTGGGGCTATAGGATAAATAGTTAAAATATTCAGTGTGGCCTCCTCGTCCTTTTGAAATAATATTTTGGCTCTCAGGCCGAAACCACTGGTCTACATAATGTCTGTAATTTATTAATGCTATGCCCTTCTTTGCCCTCTGCTTTTGTGTCAGGCGCTTAGTTCTAGGAGGATTTTTTTTGCTGTTGATCCTTCCTTTCTCTTTAGTAGTCGTGTCTGTGTGTGTGTTTTTAAACCTGTGAGTGACTTGTTGCCAATATTTTACCAAGGATTCCCCACAAAAATCCCCCCTTTGTCTGTGATAAACCCCTTGTACTGGGGTGAGTATGCTTGCAGGGAGGATGGGTAAGAAACTGGGAAACCTTACTTGGGCTTCCTCTGTAAACAAAAGCTCTTTCTCCTAACCCAGGAAGGAGGCAACACAAAGAGATATGAAGTGATTTTGCATTTGGTTCTTGAAAAATATGGGGAGTGTACTGTGCTGAATTTGTGTACTTTCAAACGTTGCAGGTGGGTGTATAGACACCTTGGCAGAGGCCCTGGAGTGATCCTCATCTTGGAAAGAGTTTGGAAAGTTCCCGATACCTGGTGCAATTTGGCATATTCCAAAAGCAAACAATGTGTTTTACAGAAATCGCTTTTGTGCCAGCCCGAGGGACAGGCCGTGGCAGGCAGCTGGTGTACCAGCGTCCAGAGAGAGGGGGTGGCAATGGTTCCATCGCAGAGTGAGCAATCACCCCAACTCCCCACGTCACACGAGAGCAGCTTTCACAATGGGGTCCCAGAGCTCCCGCCAGCAGCACGTCCCAGAAAACAAAACCCTGCTTGATCCCATAGCAGCCAGTAAACCAAATCCGATTGGCTTTCGATTACGTTTATCTGGTCCACCAGCCAATCAAACTCTCTTCCTCCCACAGCATCACAGAAATTAGAGCCGGAAAAGACCGATTAGGTCACCTAGTCCAGCCCTAGGCCCGGCTCTGATAGGGAGCGGCCCGGCTATTTAATGAGTGACAGCTCAACATCCCGCTCACACGGGAGCTCTCTAGGAGCCGGTTTGAACCTGTTAGCGTGTGAGGCTGCTGCTGGCTGCCGGAAGGCGCTGCATTGATAGTGCTGGGTGGTTTAACTCTTCTGCGCTCTGCCAGGTAACATTGTTTTGATTGGGGGAAAGATTTAATTAACACAGCCCGCTAGAGAGGGATTGCATAAGGCATTGGTAAACCCAGAGGGGTGAACTGCTCCTGCAGAGGAGGGATTTGCTGGCACACTCGAGGCTGGTGCAAATGCAATGTCCCGTCCCCCCCCCATCCAGCTCTGCCAATGCACCTCCGTATTCCTGGGCTCTTCGTGGTCCGAGCGGCTTGCCCCGAGCCGGCTAGCCGTGCGGAATGCAGGCGAAGCGTGTGCTGGTGACGCCAGCCTGCGGGGAGGGGGGATGGCTTGTAGGTTCTCTCGACTTGTGATGTGAGTCAGGATTTGAGGTCAGCTATGCAGTACTGAGGCACGCTGGCTCACCGAACAGAAGTGGTCATTCTTAGCGCCACTGATCTCTCTAGCCGCATGAAAGCCACTTGGGACAACTTAATTCCCCCCAGGGCTGTTAAAACCCTTTTGTAAAAAAAAAAAAAAAAAAATCAGAAATGTAGGCTGTGCAGTGTAAATGATGGGGCGGGGGATTGGTGCTTGGAAAATAGCATTTTAAAAAAGTTGCTTTGCTGAATGAGCAATCTCTGAGGTGCTGTTCAGTAACACCTTTATGGATGGGGAGTGTTTTCAAAAGAAACAGATATGCCATTCAGAACTTGATTTTTTTCAGAGGTGCTCAGAGCCATAATGTCATCTGGTCATGTTGCCATGTACAATAGTTACCTTTCGCTTCATTGTGTGGCACAGCCAAATATGCTGTTCTACAGTAGGCCTGATCCTGCTGTCCTTATGAAGGCTAAAGTCTGACTTCAGTGGGACTGGTGTGTGCATCAGGTCTGCAGGTTTGGGGCCCCAATGGGTGCAGTTGGGGGAATAAACAAAAGTTATCAGTAAAAAATATTGGAGGGGGGGGGGGAGGATACACGTAAGGGCTATCTGGGAATGAAACCTGAGCATTTTGCAATGAGAACATTCTTAACTAATCAAAGTGATGTTGAAAATAGGCTGAAAAGGTAGAGTGGGACGTGAAACCATCTATGAATACTTGAAAGGTGCAATATCCAAAGAGGAAAGAATCTATTCGGTGTGGCACTATAGGGTATCAATAGCAGGACATTATGAAGGGAGGAAATTTTGAGTAGACATCAGGAACAATTTTATCAGACTGAGATCAGTTATATTGGGGAATATTCTCCAAGGGAAAGTGGTGGAAGCCCCATGGCTTGAGTCACTTAAAACTTAACTAAACAAAGCAGTGGCCCCGTGGACAGGTAAAGGATAACATTTTCAAAAGTATCTAAGTCTTATTCTCAAAAGTGAGTTAAGCACTTAGGCACCTTGTAAATCTCCGTCTAAGGGGTTAGGTAGGTTTGGGCACCTAACTCACTTAAGATGAAATGTTCAAAGGTGCGTGAGTGAGTTATGTGCCCAAATCCACTTAACTTCTTTGATTGGGATTTACAAGGTGCCTAACTGCCTAAATCACTTTTGAAAATAGGATTTAGGCTCCTTTGTCGCTTAGGTACATTTGTTAAATCATCCAAGGTAACATTTTTTCAAGTCTTTTTTTCCCATCTCTGACTTTTATGACGGTCAATCCTGAAGCTTTCAAATTCAGCTACCTTTAAATTTTTTTAAATTCTGATAAAAGATCATCCAGTTAACTGAATCTGAAAAGTGCATAACTTCACTTGTGACAAATGGTAGTGTTGTGTATTTAGATACTAAATATACCTAGGTGCTTACAGAAATACAGAACTGATCTGAAAATATTGGAAAAGTTCTCTGCGGCTTAATAGAGAATGTGCGTTATTTTGTGTTGGTATCTCTTCATAGGAAGTAATGCAGTGGCCTTTTAAAAGAAGGGAATAAGGAGAGAACACAGTTTTGGAGAGCTTAAAAATGCAGTTTAATTTTATTTGTTTCAAATAGAGGGCCTGATTCACTTTTGTCCTTCACTTTGTGTTAAGTGTGTCTAAAATGCTACCAAATCGGAATGGCAACAGTGATGAGCCCATTTGACCCAAATGTGTTCAGATCTCTGCAGTGGGAGAACTGTGCAAAATGCATGTTTGCCTGTTATGTAGGCAAAATCCTGTATTTGTTCATGTAATCCAGATAACTGCAGGTGCAGAATACTTTCTGAGCAAGCACAATTACCTGACTTTCTCTAACCAGTGCAGAGTTTTGTCTCCACCACTGATGAGTATGAGTACTCTGCAATGCACAAACCGTTTACTTTTAGTCTCTTTATAGCCTCTGGGATATTTTGCATGTGAGTGGTTTCTAAATGAACAGCATGTAGCTGGGCACAGAGGCAGCTGATCTTTTCTCCACTTTCTGTCATTTTCGCCAGTCTCCTTCCCTACAGGTGATGTTGCCTACTTCACCCAGGGAGACAGGGTCAGTGTCTCCCAGAGAAGAAGCCGATCAATAACTTCCATCTCTCTGAACCCACATGTAAGGATGTCAGGGATCTTGCTCTAGAGAGCTAGGGTCATCAATTTCTTGCTCAGCCCCAGGAGGTGGGGTTCAGAGGCTTGGTTTTTGGTTCCTCTTTCTCCTTCACTTCCTATATAGAGGTTTCTTCTAATTATGAATTGTTGATCGTTCCTCTGTTATCTTGTCTCTACATTCTATCCCTTTCTGTTCCTGCTGCTATAACTTTGCTTCATTACATGGTTGCTTCTGATCTCTAGTACTGTAACCTCCTGCTCTGCAATGCACTTCTTTCCCTCATCCCCCTCCAGGCTACAGCTACATGACTCCCAAGATCATATTTATTTTCACTGCTCCAGCCACATCACTTCTCTTCTCAGTTCCTTCACTAGCTTCTGTTCTTCAGCACTAAGTTCAAGCTTCTCAGATCTGATTCCCCACTCTTGTCAAAGCTGTTTTAGTCCAATGTAACTTCATTGGCTTCACTGTGTGTAGCAGAGTGGAACAACAAACCCCTCATCTGTAAGATACTGCTCCATCCTTACATCTACACCCTAATATAATTCTCCTCCCAACCCCAATTGCTGCTTAAACTCCTCCACATCTTCTAACTAGCCTCTTCTCCCCTTGCGCTGGGCTTTGTGCCTTCTACCATGCTGCCCTCTTCACTTCGGACAGGCTCCACATGTGTCCAGCCCACTTCTTCAATGAAGTCTTTCTACATTGGCAATTATCCCCTTTATTGTTGTTTCCTACCTGTATCAAATTCGTCTGTAAGCTCTTCAAGACAGAGACTGTGCTGCCTAAACAAGTCTCTGGAGAGATGGGGTTAGTGGCTTCTTGGAATATCTGGGAGGCAAGCAGATTTCTCTTTTCCTAAGTGCCTGATCTGTATATCACACAGCTGGGAGGTGATTCCCAACCCAGGCTGACAGATTCACACCAGCTCAGCTCAAGCAAGCATGCTAAAATAGGAGTGGATGTTGCGGCACTGGTGAAGGCTTGGGCTAATTACCAAAACTCAGATCCAGGAGATTGTGTGGGACTGAACTTGGGTAGCTAGCCTGAGCTGTAACATCCACAGTGCTATTCTCGGCGCACTGTCTCAAGCAGAGCTAGTGTGAGTCTGTCTGCCTGGTCTGGGAGCCACACACCCAGCTGCCATGTAGACCTACCCAAAGAGGCAGGGTTGGTGGCTCACTTTGTTGACAGCATTGGCATGACTATCCGTCAGTGTAGTTCCTTCCTGTGGCAAGACTCTAATTGCCTTTTCTTTTCCTGCAGATAGCTTCATACTGAGGCCATGATGTTCTTTTGACAGCAGCTCAAGTCTCTGTGCCTGGGGGTTTGTGCCAGTGGAATGCATTTGCAATAGTTCAGGTGAGGACAATTACTTCCATATGTCACTCTAACTTTTTAGCTAATTATTTCAGTATTGTGCTGATATTTAAGGAAACATGTTTCCGCCCCTCCCCTCTTAAATATAATTACGAGAATAGTGGTCCAAATCTTGTATATAATTGTACTGAAGGCCATAGTTATGCCCAAGACAAATTTACCTCTGGGTGGGTCCATCTCCCCCTTCCCCATATCCCTAGGTGACTTGTGTTGGGCTCCCGTGGTGCCCAATTCAGAACTGATGTAAGGGGATGCAACTTTCTTGCCTTTCTGGTCACATCAGGCCTGAATTTGGACTTGTAAGTCAGTTGATCAGTTCCTGTGGATGATACAATCCTTTGATTTCAACAATAAACGTTCAGTATCTAGACAATGAACCTTCTTTATAAATTGTGGGCTCTTTGTGAGGTTATAGTGCTACAGGAACTTGCATGGTATTTTGTTGTGGGTAGCATATTTTTAAAGTCTCTGTGGGAGGAGACCACTGAAAGGGAGGCACTTTTTTTTTTTTTTTTTCCCCCCTCCAGAGGGAGAAATGCTTTGTGGCATTTTTTTTCTTAGAACACTGGGCTCTCAAAGAGATGGCTTAATACTGTAAGCATCTTGCTTGCAATTTATGTAGTCACAAGCTTCAATCCCATCAGGGTTGACTTGAACTTTCTGTAGTACACACCTGATTTCTATAAATTTAGGGTGTGTGTGGAGTAGGACACGTGTTGATGAGATTCAGAACTAAGTTCTCCTGATTCTCCATGGAGACTAAAGATCTGTGGCCCTTTTCTGTAAGAGCAGCTGTTTTACTCTGTGACCTTCATCTTTGTTTTCCCTTCCCACTTGTCCACCTGGCTTCCATTCTTTGTTGAAGAGGTCTGCAGGTTTCCTGTAAAATGCTTTGGGACTCTGTGGCAGCCTGCCTGGAGCTGAATGGCCGATGCTATGAGCTTGGCATCAGATAGTGGGTTACTACTGAGGAGCACCTCTCCTATGGCAGCCTCACCCAGCACTCTCCCTGAGAGGGAGCAGGCAAGCTGCCTTCACTGGCTTGCTGGCTCCCAATTGGTCAGTGTCTCCTCCTGGCTCTTCTAGGCCCCCACAGCAACTAGTTTTGTTGGTAGCCTGGCCTGTGTGGGTTTTCCTTGAGCTGAGGGGTGTCTGGATGTTGATGTCTTCAGCGGGGTACAGAGAGAGCCCAATAGACCCCCTCGCAGATGCTTTGTAAATGTAAGGTAAAATTGTAAGATCTTTAGTACAGGGACTTTCTTGTTCTGTTTGTACAGCACCTAGCACAGTGAGGTCCTGATCCATGACTGGGGCTTGTAGCTGCTATAGCAATACGAATAGTAACCAAACTGAACTGTGTAGCTGGAAGAAGTGCTTCATGGTATCATTGTGTTATGTCTGTACACTTTGTTCCATGATGATGGTTGAGAATTCTAGCACACTGTTCAGTGTGATCACACTGTTGCAGTCAGCAGCATCAAAACACTGATTCCATTCGATAATTTAGCCCCTCTGAATAGCTGATGAAGACCTAGACTGCAAAGCTGACGTGTTTTGTGCTGTTCAGAAGGCAGTGGAATGCATGGTCCCTGGCCCCCACCATTCATAATGTAAGACGAAAAAATGGCTGGAGACTTTTGGGGTTCCTAACTTGAGAGACTTAGGGGCTGAGCCCCCAAAATTCCAGTCAGTGTTCATGGAAGTTGCAGATGTTCAGCACCTCTGAAAATCAGGTCCCAGGTATCTCAAGCTGGGCACCCAAAAATCTGTGGCCACTCTGGAAAATGTTAGCCTAACAGCACAATCCATCTCCCACTGAAGATAATAGACTCCTGTTGATGAGGCAACAGATTAAACAAAGAGAAAATGTGCTGTGCTTTGATAGCTTTCCTCTGGATGTCGTTGTTAAAAACCAATAACCCCAAATTTGCCCGATGCTGTACAAGAAATGAAAGGGCTATGGTCCCTGCATGAACATCTTGCAGTCTAACCCATGGACACAAAGGAAATGAGATTCACTTAGAAATCAAGAGGAAGGAATAACCAGAGTGTCTTCTGTGGGCTCTTAAAAAAAATAAATAAAAAAAATAAAAAAAAATTATTTATTATATATAGACTCACTAGTTATGTGCATCCTAGAATGGCCTTAATAAGGCGCTCAACTGTCGAGAATGTGGCTGGATGAGTGGGATGGGGAGGGTGTTTCATGTGTAAGGGGAGTTGTGGACAAAGTTACAGAAATGGGAGGAGAGTGAACATAGACTGGCATAATGGTCAGAATGAAGGTTGTCTGGGGAACTGTGACGAAAAACGATCAGATCTGTAGACCAAGGTTGCACTATACAGGTCTGTCTCATCTTATGCTGGGGTTACGTTCTGTGGTCAGCGCGAAAACCGCGTATAGTCAAAATTACATTGAGTGTAATGGCGGGCAGAATCGCCCGCACTACAGAAACAGTATTTAAATTGTTGTTTTTCTTTTCTTTTCTTTTTTTTCGCCGACCGCATAAAGCTGAAATCGCACATGTTAAATGCGCCTAAGGTGCGACAGACCTGTATAAGGACTTGAGGGAAGTCTGCATGTCAGATCTGATTGTATCTCTGCTGCTTTAGTTAGTGTAACAGCATGACCTAAGTGGGCTAAAAATTACAGGTTGAGTGGAAGAAGTGAACTCTAAGGGAAGGTGGTGGTCACTTGTTATGTAGTGGGGAGGAAAGGAATGCAAAGGCTAGCAATCCCCATGGAGGACACAAAAGAACTTCCTTCAGTGGACACAACACTTAAAGTACATACAGCTTAATTTTACTTTACTCTCTAGTGACATACTCATTTCATATCTCTTGTTTAGATGGATCAACATTAAATACTAGACTATAAGCTGAGTGAAGCCAGAATCAAAATGACTAAGTGCAAACTTGTTCTGTTAAGACACGGGGAAGGAGCCTGGAACAAAGAGAACCGCTTTTGCAGCTGGGTGGATCAGAAGCTGAGCAGCAATGGGATAACGGAAGCTCGGAACTGTGGGAAACACCTCAAAGCACTAGGTTTTCAGTTTGACCATGTGTTTACATCCATTCTAAGCCGTTCTATTCAGACTGCTTGGCTGGTGTTAGAAGAGATGGGGCAAGAATGGGTTCCCACTCAAAGTTCGTGGCGTCTGAACGAACGCCACTACGGTGCACTGATAGGTCTCAACAGAGCCGAAATGGCTCTGAACCATGGTGAAGAGCAAGTGAAAATATGGAGAAGAAGCTATGATGTTACTCCACCTCCCATAACTGAATCTCATCCTTACTACAAAGAGATCTATAATGATCGCAGATATAAATGCTGTGATGTGTCGCAGGACAAACTCCCAAAGGCTGAAAGCTTAAAAGAAGTTCTGGAGAGACTCCTTCCCTATTGGAATGAAAAGATAGCACCAGAACTGAAAAGCGGCAAAATGGTCCTCATATCTGCTCATGGAAACAGCACTAGGGCACTGCTCAAGCATCTGGAAGGTAAAGATCTTCACAATCTTTCTGCTTTAGTAGTAACAGTAACCAGGCTTCTGTTTGTTTAAAAAGTTGTCTTGTATGCTGATCCAACCCTCTTTTTTGCATTCGATACATAGAGCCAGTTTTGCCACACTTGCAGCAGTACACTGACAAATGGCAAGCAGCATTTGATCCCATATAATAGTTCCATAAAACAATGTAAGAGCTTTCATATCTCTGGTGTCGAAGGACAAAATAATAGGTTGGTCTCTTGAACAAAAATCAGATGGGAGGAAGGCAGGGCCACACAATTAGTCTGCTTTATTTCTTCATCTTTTAAGAGATTAGATTTACACCAGTGTAAAAAAGAGGAGAGTAACCAATCCAGCTTCGGTGGAGTTAATAGACACCAATGTGACCAAGATCAGAATCTGGCCCTGTTTTGTTTTGTTTTTCCCCTCTGTCCCCTATTTTACTGTGATGATTGATACAAACAGATTTTATACTCTGTTTTTCCACTCACCATATCATTAAAGTGCCTGGCTATAAGTGTGTGAGAGGAATACTTATCTGTTACTGTGATGTATATCTTCTTTTAAGAGTAATTGCTTGTGAAACATCACTGATAAGTCAGTGTTGTATTGACATACTGTGTCAGGTAGATGCTTGTTAAAACATTCATCTATACATATATTATCCTTTCCCAGTGAACAGCTAAACTTGCATTCCTGGACCTTGCAAAGGTTTGCTGATTACTCTAGGGGCTGAGGGGGTGTGAGCTGGGACCAGGGCCAATTTTGGGACAGGCTTTTTTATACAGACATGGGTCCAAGTTTAGGTCCTCCATAAATTAGCACAATCCACCTTCCAGTTCTTCAGTTACGAATGTAGGTCCTGGTCACAGTATGACTTTTTTTTTTTTTTTTTTTTTTTTTAAACCATGATTTTTGTAATCTGCTAGAGGTGTAGTCACCTGCTGGTTGCAAGTAGATAGAAGTGCTGTGTAACACAGGCTTGTATCATCAAACCCAAGTTTGTGCATCTGCACATACTGCACTGCCCAACATCATTTTCTTTCTGGGACAGTCTGGGCAAGTATTGTCTCACCGAAGTGTGCAGAGAACATACACCTAGAGTGGTATCCAGAGATCAGGGAGTGTATTCTGGAATGTACTTCGCAGAGCTGGGAAGAAGATTGCTAAACCAGTTATACTCACATGGTATGGATGTCTTGTGGCCATTTAAAAAAAAGTGCACTGAATCAGTTACAGGAAAACAGCCATGTGCCAGCCAAGCCCCCTGGCAAGGGGGATACACTGCTAGCTGAGCACAGTTCCTGCGTAACTTTTAACCACATTGTGTGCAGACACAAACCATGTTCAGAGCCAGCTATGTCCGTGACTAACCCTACAGACTATAGAATGAGTTTGTAACCAGAGTCTCTCCTGCACCAAGATCCACTTGGTGCAGGTGTGGGAGGAGAGTTAGAGCTCGTTACAGCGCCCTGATTCTGAAGCTGCAGCTGTCCAATCCTCAGCATAAGTTAGAGTAGCCTAGGGACTGCTCTAAGCATAAATCAGCTGTGTATGGTTCCTTAGGGACCATATGTACTACAGCAGAGAAATAACACAGCCGAGCAGAGTTGCACCCCTCTGGCCACACCCCGACATGCCACTTTCTTTTCCGATCTAATACTTAATCTATACGTGAGCAAAACTCCCATTGAAATTAAATGTGGCCATGGAGGAGGCCTTACCCGCTGAGGTGCTGACCCTTTCCTGAAAGGTGTTTGAGCCCCTTGCTCTCACTGGCTGGAGTCCCGCCTGAGTAGATCCTGATTCTGCTGTCTTTTAAGTCGCAGATGAATTTGTGTGGCCCAATGCTTTTGAGTGGCCACTGTCTTTTTGGGTGACCAACTTGGGATATCTTGGACCTGACTCTTTCAGAGGTTCCAAACACCTGCGGTTCCCATTAACTCAGCTGGAGTTGTGGGTTCTTGGTACGTCTGAAAATCAGGCTCACGATGTCTGAACCTGGGTATTAAAAATCCGTGGCCGCTTCTGAATGTTTTGGTTCTATTGACTGCTTTATCTTTTGAGACTATACCTTGATTGAAGCCAAGAGGCTTTGAACGGAAGTAAGTACTAACAGATTTTCCTTTCTTAGGTTAAGACAGGTAAAATAACACAGTTGTTAATTTCAGAGAAACTTTCCTAAAGAGGTTTCACTGACTCCTTTAAAAAGATCTTTGAAACACAGCTGCTTCTAAATCCAGGCCAAGTAGTTCCTTGGACATGAACATTGTTGTAATTAACCATAATGAGGGCAAAGCTTGAAAGGCTCAGGCTTGCTAACCACATTACCAAAAAAAACCTGCTCTGGAGCTGCAGACTTTTCTGGCTGACAGGGCTTTGATTGTGTGTGTTCAGTGCCAGGAATGGATTTAAGCAGGATGTGTTGAAATGCCTGAAAGATCTGTCATGATTTCCATGGAAGATGGTTTTTAAAAAACAAAAACAGCCAAGCAGTTCTGCTGAAAACAATATTTAACACAGATTGGGACGGGGACACACACTCTCTCCCCCCCTCCCCCCCCCACTTTCCTCCATGCATTTGGAGGGAAACAAACCCCTGCGCAGAGCGATGATTAGTGTTTCAGGCCCAATTTCATCCTCAGTGCAATTCTCCTGAAGTCAGTGACAGATAAATATGGCTCTGTGCTTTGTGTGATTCTGCCCATTAATGCAAAGTGGGATATAAAATTGTCCTCACTAGGAGCATGTGCTGTTTGTGCCCTGTTCAGATAATCTTTGGTGGTGGTAGTTGCCTTTAGAACTACTTAAGGGAGATTTCCCGATGCTCAGAGTGCAGCTAGGTGTTCGGCTCCCATTGAATGTCGTCAAGTCTTGGGTGTCCAACTTCTATTTATGCTTTTGAAAATCTTCCCCTTAAGTTCCTTTTTCCCTCTGTTTTGTGTTTGTGCTGCCTCTTGCAGCACCCTGGCTTCCTGTAACTCTGTATATCTACATTGTGGTTTTGAGAGGAGGGGGAAATAAAAATAGAAATTAATGAAAAGGACATGCAGCATGACCAGATCACATGTGTTTAAGGGCCAGAGATGGTGAGGCTAAGATTTAGTAGCACTACAGCAGTCTGACTTCAAAGGCTGGATTCCTTTCCTTGCTTAAGTGTGAAGCTGGGGTGCACCCAGGAGATCCCCTTAAATACTTCCACAAAGGAACCTGCTGCATTTTTCCTGGTAACTGGAGCTTCAGACTGAGGACCTTCTATAAGAGCCCCCACCATGGAAACACTCCCAGGTGCAGTGCTTACTACTGTGAGTAGTCTTACAGTATAATTTCAAGAGGACAATTTGCAGAGGGGCTTGTGGAAAAGAGACTGCAGCCCCAGGCTGTTAACTTTGCCGTGCAAGCCTTACATAAGGAACCTTCTACATCCCTTCCCAGCCGACACTCTTTCCTCCCCGTGGGCCCACTGAGTGCTCCTTCTGGATACAGGTACTTCAGGAGCAACTGAGTTTCCCTTCCATGTGGATGAGAGGGGGAGAGCCACATATGCTTCTGGGAGGCATTGTTCTCTGCTTTGCTCCCCACTGAAATGCAGCCTCCTCTGGGGTAAAACCCAGTTGCTGTTTAACAGTACTGTGCAATCATCAGGACAGGCAATGAAGAAAAAAATACTGTAGCCTGTTGAAACTGCAGGCATGACACAAAGCGGGCTGGGTTGCCCACTGTCAGACTGGGCCAGGAAAATCCAGCTCTTGGGCTGGGCTGTCACCAGGAGAGGACAGCAACTTACCAGAGTCTGAAGCAGTGCTTCTCAATTGGCAGGCAGGGAGCGTAGCACCTCCCTTTGTTTTCTTCTGTGCTCAGGACATGATGCTAATGGGGCTGAAATGTACATGCAGGAAGGGCACATGTGCAGGGAATGATCTGTGTGTGAATCCTGGCATGACAGAGTGCTGGAGGCTAACAAGTGAGCCAGCCCTCTGATCACTTAGGGTATGTCTGCACAGCAAAGAAAAACCCAGGGCTGGCCCATGCCAGCCAGCTCAGGCTTACAGGACTCTGGGACTGTTTCATTGCTGTGTAGACTTCCAGGCTCAGGCTTGAGCCTGGGCCCTAGGACTTGGTGGAGTGGGAGGGTCCCAGAACTTGGGCTTTAGACTTCTGGGCTCAGGCTACACAGCAATGGAACAGCCTCGCAGCCTGAGCGCCATGAGCCTGAATTTGCTGGCATGGGCTAGCCGTGTGTTTTTCTTTGCTGTGTAGATATACCCCTAGGCACCATAAGTTCCTCTGGAGAAGGCTGATTGGGGAATGGGGGAGCAGCTCCCTGTACAGGGATCCCTCCCCCTGCAGCTGAGGAGCAATGGGGGCAGGGAGGGAGAGTTTGCTCCTCCTAGAGACGGGGGCAAAATCTGGGTGTGGGTCTGACACAGCCCCGCATGCCATGCAGGGGAAGAGGAAGTCCCACCCTCTCCAGCCCAGCCGGGACTAGCAGCTGAGCCCAGCACAGGGTAGGAGCCACCAGCCAGCTCTTCCCCAGTCTGCCTCCTGACCACAGTGATTTACCTCTCTGCCAGCTGCCCTGGGCACCTGAAACATACTGCTGGGGAGGGTCGCATGACCACTCTTGTGGCTTCCCTTTGCTTCCCTGTCAGAGTCATTTTTCTGCAGGGAAGCAAAGAAATCTGTGGGGGACACAAATTTTGTGCATGTGCAGTGGCACAGAATTCCCCCAGGAGTATTAGAAATAGATCTCACTCCCGTCACCCATAAGATTTGTTTTTGTATCGGCTTGGAGGGAAGACATGACCCATCATTGTGCTGGGATGGCAGTGCTACCTTTCAGATGGACTGTGACATTGATGTCTTCACCATATGTGGTCATCAAAGAACCCATCATAGTACCACGACATGGTGGGGTGTTAACAATTTGCAGAATTTTAAAATATTTTATGCAGAATTTTTAACTTTTTGGCACGAGTGTTCTATGTAACTTGCTACATTAAAGTAAATATGTTCTTCATTTTGCTTCCTCGGTTTCACTGAAGCAATCTGAGTACCATAAAGATTAGTAGCCAGACTCTGCTATTATACCTGTGTAAATCCAGACTTTTTAATGGAGTTCTCTGTGTAATTAAGATCCAAATCTGGCCCCCTACATACTGCCAACAGGAATAATACATTGACGCCTCATTTAATAATCTAAACATCTTTGGCCAAATTCTGCACTAGCCTTTAATGGAGTTGCAACTGTGTGCAAGCTGTCAGGGAATTTGATTAGTACTGTGCAAAAACTGTACATTCTGTCTGAAGAATCATGTCCTGAAGATGCAGTTTGGGTGCAAGGACTGCTTAATTGGAGCAGATATTTGGTGTGGCTTTTATGTTTTGTTTTGCTGTGACCATAGAGATGGAAGGAAAGGAAAAGCTTGTAAACAGTAAGACAATGACCTCATAAGGGTTCTGAAATACGTAAGTTGCTTATTAAAAGCAGATGAGACAAGCTGGACTGACTCTTGAAAATGAGTCACTTTAGAAAGCCAATGCAATCAGATGCCCATCTACAATGTTTTCCTAAGCAGAAATGTTTCAGAGCAGTAATTTGTATGGGTTACCCATTAAACAAAAGTTAGTGAAACTCCTGTTCCAGTAGTGATTTCTGCTTATCCAGCAAGTGCTGTGTCCTTGTTCCCTTGCGGGGGGAATCCTCGGATGCCCCAATTACGCAACCTTGTGTTGTCAGAGTGATGTAAAGGGTCTGGACCAGAGACTGGAATCTGGCTCCAAGTGTGTCCTTAAGCCTGCAGGGTGATGTGTACTGCAAGGGGGTAAATCTCTTATAGGAACAAACCTCAAACAAAGGTTTATTTCTAGGACATTGTAGAAGGATAATGGTATAAGAAACCTTTGACACTTGTGCAGTCCGGTGGGTTTCAGTGGATCAAATTTGGTAGCCTAAATAAATGTGCTTGGATATTAGCTCTGATACAACATTGCAATAACTTATTAGACCTTCTCTTTACAAAGTGGGGATCACTTACTTCACCTGCTCCTGAAATGGGTGCTGAAATGCTGCCATCACTGAGGTGGAATGTGGTACCTGTTTAACAGCGTACAGAAACATCACACAACACTATGGGACAGGAAGTAGAGAATAGAATGTCCACTTGAAACTTTAGGAGGAATTTTAGGTAGGCAGAATGCAATTATCTAGGTTGGACTCTCCCCAAGACACAAGTGCTGTGCTGTAGGATTGCAAGTAGGGATGTAAATGACATTTAAAAAGTTAACCGTTTAAGCGATAAAATATTTTTTTTTAATGGTTAACCGATTAAAGGGCCGGCTGGAGCTGCTCAGGCCAGCTGGCGTGGGGGTTAACGGTTAAGGCGGGTTAACTGGTCAGACTAATGCTTACTGGCTAATATTTTACATCCCTAATTTGCAAGTGACCACGAGTAGGCAAAATCTTACTCTTAAGACTCCTGAAAGACCACATCTCCAGTAACACTGTACCCACTAACATTGTGCTGGGACACTGGCTTGGTATTAACTCTGATGAATGAGTCCTAACTACTGAATCATAAGTATTATTTCCTGCAGCACCTAGGTAGTCTTGGAGGGTCAGTGTTCAACTACTGACCTTATCTTACCCTGCTTAGATGGGGAGAGAGGATGGGATCTCAACATGGACTGGTATGGATGCAGAAGTGCAGTAAAAGGTCACTTGGCTTGTGTTACTGTGTGTGAAGTAACTGGATAGCAGCTTTAGCTGACACTTATGCTAGTCAGAGTGGCATGTTTCCAGTGTCTTGATTTCTGTTCAATGTCTTAGCCAGGCTGGCTGGCTGGAAGTTCTCTTGGATTTTATCTGTGCAGTTTTCAGCATGCAACTGAAATGGGTGCCCAATGTGCTTAATAAATATCTTCTTCTGAGTAAAAGGTTCCCATGTGCAAATACTCTCATTGTGGTAAAAGTAACCAAGCTGGTGTGAGGCACCTCTTGGATTTCTTCCTTCTCTCCTCAATCTTCACCTCTCTCCTTTGGCTGTGATCTTGTCAGGTGGCAGCATAATCTAAACAGTCTGGGCACTTCTTAGGCTGTGGAGTAGACCTAGCTTACGTTGGCAAAACTTGTGTCCACTCAGGGGTGTGAATATTCCACCCACCTGAGCGTTGCAAGTTACACCGACATAAGCGCTTGTGTGCACCGGGAGAGCTGCTCCTGCTGACATAGCTTCTGCTGCTCGCCGGAGGTGGGCTCTTTATGTCGACAAGAGCTCCCGTCAGCATAGTGTGTCTTCACCAGATGCGCTGTAGCTGCATTGGTGCTGAATAATGGCTGAATTTTAGAGGGGGACACACAGCAATTCCTCACTTGTATAAGGCCAAATTCTCCATGTCTGTAAGGAAGCCAGTTAATCTGCACAGGTTTACATCGGGGTGAATTTGGTTTATAGATTATAAAGTGCTTAAGGATCCTTTAGGATGAGTGCCATGTGAATTTTTGAAATCATTAGCATTACAAACACACAACCTTGAATATAAGACACATGTCCTACAGCCTTTATTTAAATGAAGAATACAGCAGCCCAGAGTTTCTGCATGGGAATTCTAAAAGTTTATTGACTTAAGAGTGTGCTCTCGGAATATAGTAGTCTCTTTGAGGTTCTTGGAGCTGTTGCTTAGAACTCTTCTGTTCTCAGCCAGTGTCATACTGTCTTACAGACTGACTTTGATCAGTTATAGGATAGTGAGTAAAGCTGTCAGAAACTTTGGTGCTTGCATTTTGCAAGGGTTTATAGGAACATCTCTCCAGCTGCATACGTCGTCCTGAATTTTGGGGTTGAAACCCAAATCTGTCATTTGCAACAATAGTCTTGCTTCAGTTCACACTGAAGCCACAAACTTAGAGTATATCAGGGCAAAATTATAAAATGAATGAGATTTGCTCATGAGATCTGTGAACTTTACTTTTTGTTTAGCTATTTATATTTTTTTTGTATTAAAGGAGCATACAGTTGTGGAGCGATATAAGTATCCTGTTAGGATTAATCTGCCATCCTGTTCCCATGGGCAAAGGAATTTTATTGTTTAACTGCTCTGAAAGAAACAATGGAGAGCTTTAAATGAAGTTAAACCTTCTTTGATCACAACTTGAACTATCAGTTGCTTTAATAGTGTTTTTCCTGCACTCATGGTAACAGTGCTGCTATGAATGTCTTGACTGTTTATATGTTGGTCATTCCCTTCCACCTAATGTGAAAATCATTTGTCAATTTATACCCCTTTGCTCTGTGAGCACTGTCTGTTTTCTTAGCTGCTCACCTGTACTTTGCCTCTTGTCCCTTTGTCCATTTGGCATGTTAATCTGTTTAGAAAGTTGGTTGTTTATTTTCTGAACTTTTATTACTTCAGGCTACCTAGCTTTCCAATTACAATCTGCTTCTGTCACCCCCTTTCCTAAAGGGGAACCAAGACATTAACAACTGAATCTCTTGCAGATTTTTGTGGGGAGGAAATGTATGTGTAGACATGGGGCAAAATTTTCACAAGCACGTACATGATTACATTAGTCCTATAGGAGCCAAAGGATATGTCTACACTTGGAGCTGGAGGTGCAAATTTCCAGCTCTAAAAATAGCATAAAACAACTAGTCCCTCCAACTGCTCACCCAACTGTGGCTACACTCTGTTTTTTAATGCGCTAGCTTGAGCAGCGCTAGCGTGGGGATGTCTCCTGGAGCTGGAATTTACACCTTCCAGCTCAAGAGTGTAGACACTGAAAGTCAAGGGTACTTAGGCTCCAAAATCACTCAGATGCTTTTGAAAATTTTACCCATTATGTAGAAACAACCCGCAATGACTCTCTGGCTACATTTAAATCCTGGTTTTCAGCTGTCTGGTGTGTGTGGGCCAGTGTGTGTTTTGGGAAGAAGGACTGATTGAGGGTTTTTTCCTAGTGATTTATGTGACCAGTACAATACAGCTTTATTGTGTAGTCTGTCTCATAGAATCTCTATCCCCAAAATGCTTTAGAATTAAAAACAGGTGGACTTCAATAAAAGTAGGAGCGAGAAATGGCCATCTTTTGTAGAGTCAACGAGGTGGAAAGAGAGAGGGAAAACTGCTCCAGATGGCGGCAGCTGCAGAAAAGACTCGTCACTGGTTGTCTGTGGCAGTCAGTGCAAACATGTGGAGACAGAAATAAGTCTCCCTTTACTCTAGCAATTTTCTCCCTGTTGATCTGGGAGCAGTAATGTAGGGTGGGCACAAGTGTTCTTACTACCATGTTGTCTAGGTCTGGCACAAAAGTCTGCGCCTGGCCTACACTAAAAAGTTAGGATGACCCAGCTACAGTTCTCAGGGTGTGAAATCCCCACTCCTGATGGATGTAGTTAAGCTGGCCTAACCCCAGGTATAGACAACACTAGGTCGACAGAAGAATTCTTCCGTAGGCCTAGCTACTGCCTCTCAGGAAGGTGGATTACCTTTGCTGGTGGGAGAACCCCTCCCCTTGGTGGCGGTAGTGTCTACACCGAAGCACTGCAGTGGCACTGGTGCAGCTATGCTGTGTAGCGTTTCAAGTGTAGACAAGCCCTGGTACTGGTAGCACTGTGGTGGAGCTGTATCAGTGCTAGGCCAAGGGTATGTCTACAGCTGTGCTGCTATCACACTTCACTGTAGATACCAGCAGTGCCTACTGGACGGGTTCTCCCATCAGCATAGATAATCTACCTCCCTGAGAGGTGGTAGCTAGGTCGATGGAAGAATTTTTCTGTCAGCCTAGTGCTGTCTGGGGTGGGGGTGGGGGGTGGTTGGGTCAGCTTAACTCCATCGCTCGGGGTATGGATTTTTCACAGCCCTGGGAGATGTATCTATGCCACTGTAAATTCCCAGTGTAGATCTGCCCCAGTAGCGAGAGAATTAAGTCTGTCTTTGTAGACAAGGTTTATGAGAGGAGCTGGAGCATTCAGGGCTTTGAAAACAAGGGGGGTAATCTTGAATAGTCCCTTCAAAGGGACTGACAAATTGGTTGTGTAGCAGGGGTTGTTTCATACTGCAGTTGCACCTTTGGGCACCAATTAAGGATCAGCACCCTGCCCTGCTGTGCACTGTGCAGATATGCCATGGAGGGCAGGGGAGAGGGAAGTCCCTGCCCAAAAGAGCCACCTTCAAGAAAGATGTGTGTTCTGCAGGCAGATTCTCTTCCCTGCCTCACTTACGTGGCCCAAAGAGAGAAGAAACTGATTTCATTTCCTCTGCTGGGAATTCCCCCGTTGACATCCTGTTCAGATCAGCCAAAACTGCAAACCACTGTGTTACTGCTTGTCGCAGTGCGGGACTCACCCCTGCGGCACCTCCCACTGGTCGTCTCCGGGAATTAGAGTTTCCAGCCTCGAGTGCCATCTGCAGTCCAGTGTCCTGCTGCCACTGGCCCCCCGTGTCCCTCCCAGGACCCAGTGCTCCTTGTCTTTGGGGTGCTGCCCCCTGGCAATACCCCCGCAGTCTCAGGGTCTCCCCACCCAGGGGAACCCCCAACCCTCTATCCCCACCTTGCCTCAGTCATGGGCTGCTGCCAGTCACCATCTAGCCCCCGCTCACTGGGGCAGACTGCAATATAAAAGCCATTTATCATAGGCAAGGGGGGTTTGGATCTGCTGCCTCTGCCTACCCGTGGGCTGCCCCCTGCAACCCCCAGTACCTAATTGGCCTTCCACTAGGCTGCAGCCTGGGGGGTTTCCAGGCCAGAACTCCCCAGCTCCCTTGGCCTTCCCCCAGCCCTGCTCCACTCCAGGCATCTTCTCTCAGCTCCCTGCAGCCAGGTCCCTCCCTCTCCAAGCTAGAGAGTGAGTGTCTCTCTCTGGCTTCTGGGGCCCCAGCTGTGGCTGCTTCCCTCAATCAGCCTAGCTTTTCCTTCCCTGCCACGGCCCTCTCCCTGGGCTGTTTTAAGCCTTTTAAGGCAGGAGCGGGTGACCACCCCGCTACTGTTACGTTTCTGGCTGCACTTTTCTCCTCACCTCCTTCTCTACGCACCCCTACGAAGTCACAGGACCTCCTGGTCAACTTCCTCCTGGCCCTAGCTAAAATGGCCATCTATGCCACCAGGGAGAGGAGGTTGGCCAATGGAGACTCCTGTGACTGTGGGGCCTGTTTCCGATCCTCTGTCCGTTCACGCATCCGGGCAGAGTTCCTCTGGGCGGCGTCCACTGGCCCCCTTGACGCCTTTGAGGAGCAGTGGGCGCTGTCCGGGGTTCTCTGCTCGGTGTCCCCGTCAGGTTCTCTTCTTTTGACCCTCTGACCGCACTCCTGTCCCTGTTTTTCATTAGTTGTCCCCCGGAATTATTTGGGTTTCGGTCTTGTAGATCCTCCCCTTAGGCTGGGGGGGGTCCTTTAGCAGTGGGTGGGCTTCCGCCCGCCCACATCCCGGACACCCAATAGGTACACTGCTCTGCCTCAATATGAGTGAGCTTTGCTGCTGCTAAGCTATGTATCAGCTCCCCAATGCACCAGCTTGTCTGCCTTGCCCAGCAAATTCTTCAGGGTGCTGCCAGTCCACACCTTGCCTTGCAGGTAACAATCAGTGAACCCCAGCTCCTAAGTTCCCCAGAGATGTCTCTGTAGAGTCCAGTCCCTCTCCCTGGACACTCACAAGAAGGTATTGCATTTGCTGCCTCCAAAGAGGGCCCATCAGCCCGTCAGGTGAGCTGGAGACACGCACTTCACTTCAGTGTAACAGCACTGTGAGAGGGCTTTGTAAGAAAACAAGAATAAGTTTATTAACAAAGAATATAGGTTTCAGTGATTTCAAGTAAGACTGAAAGAGAGGAAAGGTTACAAACAACAAAACATAATTTCTAGTGACTTAAAGTTTACTTCAGCAAGTTAGTCTTTGTCTAAGTAGGTTTCTCACCTATAGTCAGCCCCCGGAGACTTCAATCCCCTTGAGTGAAGGTTCCACCTTTCTCACATTTCAAGAGCTCTGGCTCCTTGTGTCTCTCAGGTGATGGATGCCAAAATGGCTTTCTGTTCCTGCTTACATTTCCCAACGGCCATTGTCTCTGTTTCAAGAGGCAGGCAGGCTTCCTGGAGGTACAGCTTCCCCTATTGTGATCATTAGTGGGAAATCTCTCCTGCACTTGCTAGTTTTGATGGCTTTGTTTACCTTCTGTGTAAGTGTACTTCCATTATTTTGTTTCTGGCCTCACCTTGCTCAGTTTCCACTGGAGATGCAGGCAAAACATTTCTTTGTCTAGGACAGGCTGGACTTATGCACTGTGTGCTGAACACACTTTAGGAACATGGTTCCAGCACGCATCTATAATTTCTTATACATCGCCTGCACATAAATCACGCAATAATATTCATGCCCAGCTTCTTACCAGTTTGCATATGACATCCTACACAGTGCGTCCAGCCTGATGTGAGTTAGGGTATGGTGTGCACTTTGCCAGTTGGCATTGAGGGGCTTTCGGGGTCACAGAAGGGAAGTTCCCAGTGTGCATCTAGCTGGCTCCCATGCCACCCCTCCATGTCATGTTCCAGCTGACTGAGAGTCTCCTAGGGACTGTTGCCAGCTCTCATAGGTTAGCGCTAACCTGCACTGGGGCTAGGGTTGAGCCAGGCAGATAATCAAGAAGCCATAATGGTCTCTGCACCTCAACTCCTTGCTTAGCTGAACAGATTGCTGCTGCAGCAGAGAATGTGGACCAACGTCTTTGAAGATACTTGGGGGCAATCTTAAGGCAGGAGGTTGCCTTGTGCTGGGTTTAACTGTGGCATTTTTTGTTCTCCCTTTTTGCAGGCATCTCCGATGAGGATATAGTTAATGTTACCCTCCCTACTGGCGTGCCTGTGCTCCTTGAACTCGATGAGAATCTGCGCCCTCTTAGCCGTCACCAGTTTCTAGGTGATCAAGAGGCTATCCAAGCTGCCATCAGAAAAGTGGAAGATCAAGGGAAAGTCAAACCTGTTGAGGAGAAATAATGCTTCCGGATGCTACCCCCACTCCCTTGTGTGTGTGTGGTAATAAGTAGTGCTTTGTGAGTGTTAAGGTGCACTTCGTGAGCTTGTTAATTTTAAATATGAATTAGGAGTGCTAGTTATGCGTTAAGTTATTACACCAGCCTTTCACCTTTGGAGACTAGAGTTCAAATCCCAATGTGGGTTACAGGTGAAAAGGAGGTGGCTGATTTCATCCTAAGCAGTAGTAAGGACAACATAAAATTGCTACAGTCTGACACAAATCTTTGCTCAAGAAAGGCCCAAGCCAGCGGTAGGGTAGGGTATATTACAGGTCAGGATTAAGAAGTATTGGCAGAGCTCTGTGGGGAAAGCTTGCACTGCAGAACACCTGGCTCCCAATAACATTTGAAGTCCCTCGCTTTCACAAGCACTAAATGCTCCCAGTTTGCAAAAAGTATGTATTTGGTAGTAAAGTGCCAGTTAGATTGTTCTTTACTGGAAGACCTCTTAAGAAGCCTGCCTGTGGCACTAGCGTATACATTACAGGCAGTTCTCTGTTTGTCTTATTGCAGTGACGCTGCTGTGGTTGAGAATGCACTTTTGCTAGCAGCTCACTTTTGAAGCACAAAAAAGTATCTTGTGGCTTGACTCTTCCAAGGCTAGTTCTTGCTCCAGAAAAAGAGCAATCCTACTATCCACACAATGGAGTGGGGTGTGCTTGGAAGAAGTCGTCTCTCTATCGTTCCCCCTTTGCCTTCCTTTCAAAACCAGTTTTTTAGGGCAAAATTCTGCTAGGTTGCACCAGTGATAGGTGAAGGATGGCCCAGTGGTTGGGACACTGGCCTGGGACGAGGGAAACCCAGGTTCAACTCCCTGCTCTGCCACAGACTTTTTTGTGTGTGACCTTGGACAAGTCACTTAGCCTCTCTGGGTACGTTGCCACAGCAGCGAGCTTCTGGGTCAACAGACAGGCTCATGGGGCTCATGCTAGTGCTCTAAAAATCGCCCTGTAGACAGCACTTGGAAGGGGTGGCTTGGGCTCTGAAGCCTTGGGAGTGGGGTTAGAGCACTAGTGTGAGCCCCGCTAGATTGAGTCTGTTGACCCAGGCTGGGAAGCTTGCTTCTGCAGGCTGTGTAAACGTACCTTTAGTGCCTCAGTTCCCATCTGTGAAATGGGGCTCCCAGAGAGGAGACAGGCACCCTGTGATAAAACCACCCATTGAAATGACACTCCTGCAGCCAGATTGTTCATGGGATATGTACACGTGCATGCAAACCTAGTGGAATTTCACTAATGTAACTCAGCAGACTTTAGCCCTCAAAACACAGAACACTAAGAGATTAGTGCATGAATAGAACTTCGGACTTGTCATGGACTTAGCCCTTAATTAGAACAGTAACCTGAATAGGTTTCAAGCACTTAACAGGATCTACAGGCTTGATCCAACTCCCATTAAAGTCACTGATAACACTGACTTGACTTGAATAGGGCCTGATCCAAACCTTTGAGATTCCCCACTTCCACCACTCTGTGGCGCTCCAGATAAGGGCTAGAGAGTGGTCTCCACTGAACTCTGCAAACATTTTTGCAAGCGAGATTACCATGGTGTTCCCATAATTAACTCCTTGCAAGAGCAATACTGAAGAGATTGTAATGGTGAGTAGTGTATGTATGTGCAGTGCCACTCCAGGAAATAAATACAGCTGTTTCATCGTGTGATCCTGTAAACAGTAGAGAACATTAAAATTTACTTCAGAGTTCATTCCTGTGAACCTCTTATCACCACTACCTACTGCAGTCTGTGGTGTCTTAATTTCCTTTTTAAAAACAAAAACCAAAAAACCCCAACTTTGTGGTTGGGGTTTTTTTACAGGCACTCTTGTCAGGAAATTCCACGTTATGAGGCCTTACTCTTGTTTCTCTTGCGCTGGTGTAAAACCGCTGTAGCATAAATCAGAAGCCATCCCAGTAACTGAACTCTTTCAATAGTCCTAATTCTTCCCTCCGATGCACAGAGCTCCCACTGATTTCAATGGAAATTGCATGTGCCTATTTGAAGGCAGAATTTGGCCCTTTGTATGTTCAGTGCAGCCAAGCTATGACTGCCAAGGGAACAACTGTGAATTCCCTGAGTGCAATGCCTGTAAAAATCTCACATGTCGCTGTTTGCAATGAGTGGCTTGTTTAATTGGTTTTTTATAGGTTCAAGAAAATGACCGCCTCCTGGCGAGTCAAGCAGCCTTGCACTTCTTTAGCGCTCTGACTTTCAGAGTGTAGTAGTAGCTTGTGTCACTAAAGCATGCTGATTGTAACAGACATATTGCTGGGTATCTTTCCTTGACATGAATGGCATTTGGATTCCTGGGTTGTTTTTTGTTTGTTTATATTGCACTAGCAAAAGGGGGCTGGTGGCAATCTCCTGTTTTTAAGCTAAAGTTTCTCTTTCTAAAATACAAAGTCACAGTTTACTTTAATCCTCAAATGTTTTGTGCACTAGATGAGAACCTCTATGCAATCCCCTATACTTGTGACATTGATAAGCAACCTACAGCCTGGTGTATGGGGTTTTTTTGTATATATTCATCTGTATATGTTGTTTGAGTCAAAAATGATCTCCTCCTCCACAGTAGCATCAGTACGTTGGCTGCCGCTCGGTGAATGTTCACTTTCCAGAGCCATACTGAAGAGCCCCATCACTAACATGGCTTTCTCTTTGGTGTGACAACTGACACTAGCACTGGTAAAGACATTCATGAAGCAGCACTACCACAGACTTCAGCAGGAGTGGAGTCCCTCATCTGTATGGTTTGAGATGTACTTAGATGCCTGAACATGGTGTGGGGGGAGTGAAAAGAAATATAGATAATCTAGTATTTTTGTGTAGAGAATAATTAGTATAGTTTTGCAACCAAGGCTACCAGCACCACATGCTGCTCTCCGCTATATACACATAACTCCCATTGACCACACTGGGATTCATGGATGTGTAGCTGAGGCCAGAGCATGGCTCTCAGCTGTTTACCATACTGCAATGCCAAAGCAGTGCAACATAGGAATTTTTGGGAACTTGAGATGCTGTAGCTACAGTGTAACGCTCAGAATGCTGATAAATAAACCAAACTGCGCAGGCATTTCACATAACGCAAAGGCAGGGCTAGATATCAGAGTCTCGTGTGCTCACGCAGAAGGGAAAGGAGAACTGATCTTAGGAACACCTGACCTTTAAGTAGATGGGTTGGAGGGAAAGTGCTGAGTAAATGTTCAGAAGCCCTAGGTTCAGCAGCCAGCTGAGTGGGGCAAATCAAAAATGGTTTCAAATGGAACTGGTTTTTTGCAATGCTCTTAACTCAAGAGGCAGTGGTAGTGCAGCAGGAAGTTAGACCCCAGTTGTTTGGGCTGAGACTCTATTTGATGACAAAGCAGCTCACCAAGGTTCAGTACCCATGCTCTTCAGCATTTCCAGTGCAGGGAGCAACAGACTGAGACCTTGATCTTCTCCTGGGGGCTATAAAATGCCCCTCAATAGGGAGCGGAATTGGAGGCCCAAGCCAGGAGTTTCTGAGCACTTACCAGCACTGGTCTCTTGGCATCCTTTGTAATTATATTATTGACACACAATGAGGAGGGGAGGTATACTTGAGGATAGAAGCCTGCATTCATGGGGAGGGGGGCCTGATCTACAGGCTCTGTTATCTTACAGCAAAGGGATGGATGAGAAGCAGGCTGGTGACCCTTCTCAGTCCATGATTAGAAGATGCATTTGCCCTTGATCTTGAGTGAGTTTCAGGGCTCTGGAAATAATACAGCATTTCCACAGCTGGTAACATAGGCATGGTTGATTTGCTTATGTTTGAAATGTGTGGTTTGCTGTGTGATCCTGTTGAGAACACTTGTAAATATTTACTTGTAGAGCTGGCAAGTTCTTTAAAATTTAATAAACCACCTGAAATACAACTTTAAAATGGTTTGGCTTCACTTTTTTTCCTTATTCGTCTATTCTTCCCATAGATCTGAAAACGATGGGTTTTCGCAAGTTGACTTTGGCTATGTCTACACTAGCACTTTTGTCGGTGTAACGTATGTCGCTCAGGGGTGTGAAAAAACCACCTTCCTGAGTGACGCATCGCTACAGCTGTGGCACTTGTAAGGCCTCTAGCGTAGACCTGGCCTTCATCATCACCATGGCCTAGCACTTTCAGTTTAAGGATGCCAAAGTGCTTATCAAACTATCATTACATTTCAGTGATGTGTGATGAGCCACTTCTGGGGTAAAACATGGCTGGCGTTTAAACAGTGCATGCATACTGCCCAACTTCTCTTCTTAAATGAAAGGAAGTTGAGGTGGGGGAGGGGTGTGTATCCATTTCAAACTTTAGGGGAATTTAGAGAACTAGAATTTGTGCCAGTGTTGCCATCTTTTGTGATTTCTAGTCTCTCAATACTTAAAGCCTTGGCTGCTGGAGACCACCTCCCCCAAATACTCTTTACCCCAAGCAGAGTGACACCACCCCCAATTGGAGAAGTGTCCGACTCCATGGGGTCTGCTCGACACATGGCTGTTGCTATTGATTTTACGTGGATGGCACTCAGATACCATGGTGAAGGGTGGCTGTTCTCCCCTTGGGGTATCTGGACCCCGACTGTCATGCTGAGTCATGGGTTTTTTTTGTGTTAGGGTTGGCCATGCCACTATCCAAGTGAAAGGTGCCCTGGGACTTAAGGAGTACAGGTGCTCAAGAACTCTATAGAACTCTGCTGAAAGCTGGCACCACCAGCAGTGATCCTTAGCCAATGCCCTCCTGGGGCATCAACAACATCATTTCCTGTATTACTTAGAATGAAAGAACATCTGAGCGCTGGCTTGGCCTGACCTGCCCAGTTTTAGATCTAAAAGGTTACAGAGCAAGGGAAACTGACTGCAGCCACTCTTAACAAGGGCTTGAAAAAATCCATTCAGCAGGGTGACTAGGAGTGTGGTGTTTTGTTTTTTGTTTTGTTTTTTAAATTTTTTATTAATGAAAGCTAACCCTCATGGCTGTGAAGGTAACTTCCAAATGCAAATGGAGTACAATCCAATTAGTGCTGCCTTCCTAAATCGGCAGTCAGAGTGCTGCTGCTCAAAGCTACCCTAAGATGCAGCAAAATGAAAACTGACGAGTCTTGACAGTCTTCAGTGCTGGCTTCTTTCCCATATCCATCCATGCTCCGTTTCCTCTGGCAGCAATGTAGCTGACAAACATCAGGACATGCAGTGGTGGTGTAGCCATGTTGGGTCCAGGATATTAGAGACAAAGGTGGGTGAGGTAATATCTTTTATTGGACCGATTTTTGTTGGTGAGAGAAACAAGCTTTCCTGCTTACACAGAGCTTTTTGGGTCTGGGAAACAGGGTGTCACAGCTAAATACAAGGTGGGACAGATTGTTTAGCATATGTAGTTAACACATTTCAAGAGACCATTCACCAACACCTCTCCAATCATAAGGGGGGAAAGGAGAGAAAAAAATCTAGGGAGGGGATTTAGTGGGTTATAGATTGTTGTAGTAAGCCATAAATCCAGTGCCTCTCTCCAGTCCATGATTTTTAGTGTCAAGCAAAGTTATGAATTTAAGCTCCCAGGTTCATTGTTTGAAAGTGTGCAGGTTTCCTTTGAGGATGAGGACTGACAGGTCATACATAGAGTGTTTGCTTTGGGAAGTGTTCATCCACAGGTGATAGGGTGTTTTTGTCTTATCATTTTTCTGTGATAGTTCATTTGTACCATGGTTTCACACACAGTTATTTGGGCATTTAGTGCCCTGGATGACGTACACCACATATGTAGGACCCATGGAACTTGAAAGGTGTGTTGTGTGGTGGTGGTCTTTGTAGCAGTGGAGATAGGTCTGCAGGTTTTGTATCTGTTGTTCTGGCAGGGTCTAGTGCCACTTTGAATTGGTGTGTCCTGCTCTGTGGGGAGCTGTCTTCTGATAATGAGGTTAGGGGGGCTGTTTGACTGGAGAGGTGTTAACTGCTCACTTCACCTTGCCTCTCTAAGCATTAGGACAGTTTAGCTGCTGCGTGTGAAAGTTCTGAGCAGAGAGAGGCACTAGGGAGGGGGATTCAAATGGAGGCTCCGGAAAGGCTGGGATAGTGGAAACTGCCTCCTTGAAGCAGGCAGAAAGCTGAGGGATGAGAATGTAGGCTGCTCCCCAAATCATAGCTGCCAGGAGGCCCTGGGGTGGGAGAGGCAGAACAGAAAGTGGCCTTGTCCCTTCTAGCAGCCAGACAGGGCTGCGTAGAGGGGCTTCAAATTTATCCAACACGTAGCTGGAGGCTGATGGGAAAGATGGAGCCCTGAGCAGGGTCCACAGAGCCCTGTACCCTTCCCTATTCCTCTAAGATGTTCTAACTTACATATTGGTGCCTAAAGCCCCTTGGGGCTATTCCAGCAGCCAAGAATAGCAGACCTCAGCAGTGGCCTGGCCATGCCCCCTTCTCCCTGGCCATGACCCCATGCTGGGGCTGTCGGGCGCTTTGTGATACAGCCATTATGCCACCCATACACTGTCTAGGAATATTCCCTAGCTAACTTATTCTGCTAGAGAACTGTAGAGGGGCTATAGAGTAATGGCATATAACCCCCCGCCGGCTGTTGCTGTGGGATCTGTAACAGGATGGCTAATCCCATTAAACTGGAAAGCCTGGGGCTAAACCTGCCCTGATTACAGGATGAGCCACACCTAGGTTGAATCAGGTGCTCCCAGGATAAAAAGAGCAGTAAGGTGTGGTGGTAGTGGTAAGCATAGGAAACTGTAGCTGCTAAGAAGGTGTCAGCAGGGGGGAAAAGCTGAAGAAGCATGAGAGAGCTGTGGCAGGGAAGCCTGGGAGAGGCCCTGTGAAAGCAGGGGAGAGACTAAAAGCCAGCTGGGATGAAGACTGTGTAAATTTGTGGTGTTTTGGGTTAAATCAGGAGAGAAATACCGAACTGCTTCTCTCCCAGAGGGCCAGTATGCATCGGAGGACTAAAGTGGGACCCTATATGGTGGCTGTCTGTTTCCCCCTCCTCAGCCCTTTAAAAGCCTCACGGTTAAAGGTGGTTCAGAGGCAGTGTGCTACAGAGTGACCTCTGGCCCAAGGGGGTGCTTAGGAGGTGGCCACTATGTTCTACTATCTCAAAGGAGAGCGCACTGCTCTAAGCCAGCCTGCAGGTCACTGAGGGTATGTCTATCCTGCAATTGCAATGTTGAGTCTCAAAGCCTCGGCCAATTGACTTGGGCTTGTGGAGCTAAAAATAGCAGCATAGACATTCCCACCTCAGGCTGGAGCCCAGGCTCTGAGACCTTCACCCAGTTTCAAAGCCTGGGCTCCAGGCTGAGTGGGAATGTCTATGCTGCTATTTTTAGCCCCTTCAGCCCTGCAAGCCTGAGTCAGTTGCCCTGGGCTCTGAGACTTAGTGCTGTAGTTTTTTGTTGTTGCAGTATAGACATTGCCACAGTGACCTGTGCCTTACAGCATATTTACATGGGAGAGGAATGGTGGAAGCCTCCTGGCCTGTCCCAGATGGAAATAGGCACTGGATGCTGCAGCTGCTCTGTCAGAATAAAAAGAGCCACAGTAGATTCAAGCTGCTCCCTGGACTGTGCATGGTGATAACAAAGATGCTATTACCCCCCTCCCCACCACTCACTATGCTCACTCACTTTCCCCAGAGCCATCCTGCCCATCACTTCAGCTGAGTTTGAGCCATTTATTTCCCCACCTCTCTGGCACCGGGCGATGACAAACTGCTGTCCGGAGGATCAGATGCACACCAGGCGAGTGAAATTCCACTTCTAGGGAAGTAGCATGAGCCCTAGTGCGTGCAAACCTCTAGGTTTAAATTGTTTTGTGGGGTAACAATCACACTGCCCAGCAGTGCTTTAGTGCTACCTTAGAAATCCCCTCCAGTCACAGGAGCAAGCAGAACAGTAGGGAAATGACTTAATCATGTTTATTACGGTAGTGCCTAAGGACCAGCCAAGCATGGGACTCCGTTGTGCTAGGGGCTGTGCAGATACAGAGTAGCACACAGACCCTGCCTGGAAGAGTCTACAGCAGGGGTAGGCAACCCATGGCACGCGTGCCAAAGGCGGCACGTGAGCTGATTTTCAGTGGCACTCACACTGCCTGGGTCCTGGCCACTGGTTCGGGGGGCTCTGCATTTTAATTTAATTTTAAATGAAACTTCTTAAACATTTTAAAAACCTTATTTACTTTACATACAACAATAGTTTAGTTATATATTATAGACTTATAGAAAGAGACCTTCTAAAAATGTTAAAATGTATTACTGGCGCATGAAACCTTAAATTAGAGTGAATAAATGAAGACTCGGCGCACCACTTCTGAAAGGTTGCCGACTCCTGGTCTACAATCTAAATCAGAGGTTGACAAACTGTGGGCCACATCCGGCCCATGGGACCGTCCTGACTGGCCCCTGAGCTCCTGGCCCGGGAGGCTAGCCCCCGGCCCCTCTCCTGCTGTTCCCCCTCCCCCTGCAGCCTCAGCTCACTCGCTTGCTCCTGCGCCGGCACAATGCTCTGGGTGAGGGGACTGTGAGCTCCTGGGGCAGCTGTAGAGCCCGGTCTGACCCAGTCTCTGTGCTGTGTGGTGGCGGCGGCATGGCCTGGCTCCAGCCGGGCGGCGTGGCTCCAGCGCCGCCAGCCACCGGTGCTCCAGGTAGCACAGTAAGGGGGCAGGGAGCAGCGGGGGTTGGATAGAGGGCAGGGGAGTTTGGGGTGGTGGTCAGGGTGTAGGGGTGTGACTAGGGGTCAGGGAGGAACAGGGGGTTGAATGGGTGCAGGGGGGCAGTCAGGGAGAAGGGGTGGTTGGATGGGGCAGGGGTCACGGGGGGGCCATCAGGAATGAGAGGAGGGGTTCGATGGGGTGGCGGGGGTCTGGGGGCGGTCAGGGGACAGGGAGTGGGGATGGGGCAGGGGCCCGGGGGGGGGGCAGATAAGAGGTGGGGATCAGGCCACGACCCCCTCCCCTAACCAGCCGTCCATAAAATTTACGAAACCCGATGTGGCCCTCAGGCCAAAAAGTTTGCCTGCCCCTGAATCTAAATAGACAATGCTGAGATTCCTACTCCTATTAGAGCTAAAATGGATGTGCTTTTGTGTTAATAAAATAAAGGCTATTAATTTAAAATGGTGGTTCTCAAACTGTGGATTGGGACCCCAAAGTGGGTCATGACGAGCCCTTTTTAATGGGGTCACAAGGGTTGGTGTTAGACTTGCTGGAGCCCGGGGCTGAAGCCTGAGGCCTGAGGGCTTCAGCTCTGGGTGTGGGGCTCAGGTTACAGGCCCCCTGCATGGGGCTGAAGCCTTTTGGCTTTGGTCCCTCCGCCCAGGGGACAGGGCTTGGGTGTTGGCTTTGCCCCCACAGGGCGGCAGGTCTCAGGCTTTGGTCCCCTCCTGGGGTCGTGTAGCAATTTTTGTTGTCAGAAGGGGATCGCGGTGCAATGAAGTTTGAGAACCCCTGATTTAAAACACCCATCCTCTGCCGCTGCTGGACAACCTTATTGAACAGCCTTGTATTTATATGCATGAGATATCACTGTGTAAAATGGAAAGCACTTAAACAAAAAAGCATGCTTACCTGACCGATGTTTGTCATGCTCCAATAGTTTTTATGGGGCCCCTTAAGCAGCACTGTAGTTAAGGTTCAGATGCCACTGCTATTCTAATTTGTGGTTCTCTCTGCCCCACTGCGTGCTCTTCAGGTTGCAGCATCTGTGCTGGGGGGAGGAGTGGGTAAGCTAGGTGGAAGATATAACACACAATCTTTAAAAATACTGTGACCACTGTTACCAGAACTGATACTGTGGTTCAGTATTTGGTTCTGGAACTTTGCAACCACATATTGCCTTGCAGAAATGCAACTGAACAACAGGTGGAGCAAAAGCATTACAATTAGTTCACTCAGCAAACTAAAGGCATAATTTTACACTCTTCTGTGTATGTTGGAAGAGGAAGTTATGTTCCAGCCCCCCCAAGGAACTGTTTGTGTTTTGTAGGTAACAATGCTCTGTAATGTCACAAGTCACATGAAGGTGACTTAGATTCTGAGGTTGAATAAATGGATTTGTAAGAAAGACCTAAATAATTACCACACAGCATGTAGCCTCTTTCCAACTGTACTATCAACTTCACAAGTCAAGACCAGATAAATATTACAGGAGCAATATCTTTGTACCATTTCCTGGAAGGCTGGATAGTTTGAAATTAAGTTTATTCCGGGTCAACAGTCAAGGCAGGGTCCCATACCTGCTTTTATCTGAGTGAGAGTGGGTGGAATTAAATAAAACTGCAGGTGTTGTGGGGCAGCCTTGGAGTGTGAGCCCAGCAGCAGATGATCCATTTGATTCCATTGAAGGCAAACATAACTCAGCATTTTGCAGGAAGCATTCACAGGAGCAGGCTTTGATCTGCTATCATAGTTGTTACAGGCAGTGGTATAAGGGAGGGATTGAGGTCTAGTGGTTTGAGAGAAGACTGGGAGTCAGGAGAGCTGGCTGTATAAAACTAACAGGATTTGGGGGTGGGAGGGTGTCATGTACTGCTGTACCAGATACAGCTATTGAGCCACCAGATGTCATAAGATCCTTTAATGCTCTAGCTGCAGGTGCGGCTGACATTTGTTTAAATAAGATTTTTACACACATTGCCACCTAGTGGCTGAGCCGTATATTACAGTTTAGCATTCCATTACTGGGGTGGGATTGTTTAAGCTAGAGCTGGGGAACAGGTGCTGAGAAGCATTCGGGTTAGAAGAAGACATTTGTCAATGATACCCAGCTAACTCTGCTTGTTGTAGGAAAGGATGGGACAAAATACTTGTTGCACTAGAGGAGGGACTGCACAGATAGAGGTAGGTGTGTGTATATGTGTGTGTATATATAATGTGTGTGTGTGTTTGGGTACCTATCCAGAGACATTTTGGGCCTAGCTTTCAGAGACACTAAGCACCCACAGCTCCAACTGAAGTCAGTGGGAGCTGCAGGTACTCAGCACCTCTGAAAATTAGGTCCAATACATCTTAGGTTGGGCACTTCAAAATAGAGGCACCATCTAATGGGGTGTGTGTGTGTTTTTTTATTTTTTTAAAATTTTGGCTTCTGGGGACTTGTCCAAGGTGTGTGCAAGCTTCTAGCAGACATTGGTGGAAACAGAACTAAGGAAATCTGATTCGCAGTCCTCTGCTGTAAATGCAAAACAATATTGTCTCTGATTAAATATACCCATCTGAAATGTTCTGCTTATTAGTGTGGTGTGAAACTCGTGAGTTTCAGTTCCTAGGGTTTTCAGTAAACTTCTTGATGAGTTTCAGTGCATGTGCATGAGAGGAACACTTTTCAGGTGTATGCAAGAAGAGAAATTCCAGCTGTAGTGAAATGTACTACTATGCTGTTTGTTAGAATAACCGTTAACACTGAACTTATGTCAGAAAACTACAGAGACACAAACTCTCTTATGGAGACTGTGACACTAGACCAAAGCCTTAGGAGAATCTTTCACATGGAGACTTGCCACTTTCTTCTGATGCTGGAAATTTCATATCCAGTGATTCCTATGTCACATGATTAGCTCTGGCTCAAATGATTTCACCACCTGGAAGCCAGGAATGTTCTACATCTTCCATGAAGCTATAAATCCATCCCACAGGCAACTGGTACAGAGGCTGCTTAAGATCTGAGAGAGAGACAGAAAGTAAATATCAATGACAAACCAGGCACATACACAGATTTAGTAACAACAATATAATATAAGGTCACGGGTTTGCTATTTTACCTTCTATGACTTCAGTGTGGCCTGCTCTTATCAAGGAAAGTGGATTTTGTGTTTCCAATCCCTCCCTGCATTTCACCTTGAGATTATCAAAATGGCCAATTGATATCAGATTTGGCCTAATATGGTGCTAATGACATCGGCTTGTACAGGGGATGAATTATAGTTGTCTATAATGCAGTATACAATGTCAAAATCTGAGGCATTTAAACACCAGAGTAAGTAGCATAAATACCAAGATAGATAGGTAATATAGTCTATGACTTCATACTGAGTAAGATTCCAGCTTTCACTTGGAATTTTCTTGTTTATGCCACTGAGTTTGATTGTATTGAATTTCTTATACCAAAGCTCTCTGCTTAAAGTGCAACTTAACTTACAAGTGCAGCACTTCTGTTTTGTTGTTTTTTCTTAGCTTGTTGGAGTTCTGTGCTGATCAACTAAAATAATAAGGAACAGGTGCTGGTGGCAAAGTTTGCATTTTTGGCTGAAAAGAACATACAAATTATACATACTTGCATTCTAAATGGGCATTGTTTCTGTTTAATATACTCTACTATGTTCTGCGGAACTGAAATTTCATGCAAATCAGTCAGGCAATTTTCTCTCTCCGTAAACAAATGTCAGAATCAATAATTCTGAAGGGTTTGACCCTCAAATTACTAAGAAAGGAAATACTTTTAAAAAAAGTTAGGGATTTCCCACAATGAATTAGCTGGAATGTACGCTTTATTGAAATGCTCTCCTAGGACATAGTCTTCTGTGATTTCTTTATAGATCTTCAAAGCTGCTCTGTATACAGCAGCTCTTCTGGCACGAATGGCCAGATTTTTCAAAGGAACTTCTCACCAATGAGAGGAAGGATGCTGTAGTGGTTAGGATGCTTGCCTGGGGCTTGGGAGATGTGGGTTTAATTTCCTGCTCCATCACTCATGTCCTATGTGGCCCTGGGCAAATGACAAAGGGGATTTAAGCAACTTGCCACCTACTGGAATTAACAATCTTGAGTTAGGTGCCCAGGCTCCCTATACAATGGATGGGGAGAGTTAAATGCCTACAAAAGGATTTACAGAAGCCAGTACATTGATGCTGGGAGCTATCTAAACTAGCGAATAGGAAATGTTGGAGAGGGGTGTGGCCTAAGCCCTGACCCTCAAAAGGAGTTAGGCACTGGCTGGAGGAAAACACCCCTCCTCACTCAGCTTTCACAGCTGTGAACCCTCTCCTGGAGTTAGGTGCTTAAGTGTGTCCATCCCTTACAACCCTTAACAGAAGTTAGAGCACTCACCTAGGATGTGGGAGACCTGGGTTCAAATCCTCACGCTCCCTGCTATAGAGCAGGGACTAGAAGTTGGGTCTCTTAACCTCCCAGAAGAGTGCCCTACCCACTGTGATGGGGGTATTCTGGAGTAATGCTCACACAATCTCTCATGCTGGAGCTGTTTCATTGTGTATAAATACTTAAATATTCATCGGGCCACAGAGAGAGAGTTAGACTGACACTGTAGCCCTGTGGCTCATATTTTTATCTTTACAGAATCACATCTCCCCCTCCTTAATTCCAGTCAAAGTAGAAACTGAAAACATTCAAGATCATTTAAATTGGGAGTTTGCATAAAAAATGTTTGTATCCAAACTTCCAAAAGCTTCAAGCACTCTCTTTTTCGGTGGTTTGTGGTCTGTAGTTTCCGCATCAGAGTGTTGCTCTTTTAAGACTTCTGAAAGCATGCTACACGCCTCGTCCCTCTCAGATTTGTGAAGGCACTTCTTCAGATTCTTAAATCTTGGGTCGAATGCTGTAGCTATCTTTAGAAATTTCACATTGGTATCTTCTTTGCATTTGTCAAATTTGCAGTGAAAGCGTGCTTAAAACGAACAACATGTGCTAGGTCATCATCCGACTATGATGCTATAACATGAAATATATGGCAGAATGTGGGTAAAACAGCAGGAGACATACAATTCTCCCCCAAGGAGCTCAGTCACAAATTTAATTAACGCATTGTTTTTTAACGAGAGTCATCAGCATGGAAGCATGTCCTCTGGAATGTTGGCCGAAGCATGAAGAGGCATATGAATCTTTAGCACTTCTGGCACGCAAATATCTTGCGACGCCAGCTACAACAATACCATGCAAATGCCTGTTCTCACTTTCAGGTGACGTAATTAAGAAGTGGGCAGCATTATGTCCCGTAAATATAAACAAACTTGTTTGTCTTAGCAATTGGCTGAACAAGAAGTAGGACTGAGTGGACTTGTAGGCTCTAAAGTTGTACTTTATTTTGTTTTTGAGTGCAGTTATGTAACAAAAAAAAACCCCACATTTGTAAGTTGCACTTTCATGATCGAGATTGCACTACAGTACTTATATGAGGTGAATTGAAAAATACTATTTTTGTTTTTTACGGTGCAAATATTTGTAATCAGAAATAAAAAGTGAGCACGGTACACTCTGTATTCTGTTTGTAATTGAAATTGATATATTTGAAAATGTAGAAAAAAATCCAAAAATATTTAATTTCAATTGATATTCTACTGTTTAACAGTGTGTTTAACACTATTAATTTTTTTGAGTTAATTGTGTGAGTTAACTGCAATTAATTAATAGCGCTAATATATACCCTTCTATTTTGGAGAAAAGTTTGTCATGAGAATCAAAAATCGTAATGAAAACCTATGTTTCAGATTAGTTTAAAAAACAACTCCAAAATAGATAAATTTGGCTCCAATTTCTAAATGGTATATTTTTGCAACAGGAAACTGTAGATGAGTCCCTATTCTATTTCCCTTTTTTAAAATAAAAGATAAATATTCAGAAAGTCATCTCCAATTTGTAAAAAGTGCGCACATAATACACGAGAAATAGCTGAAATGTTGTGGGTTTTTTTTTCCCCAGGTGCCCTTTTTTTGAATATAGGAACAAGTAATGATGCTTTGAAAAGAAACTTGCCACAGTACAAACCCAAAGCAGCACAGCTGGATCTTATTTGAGCAAAGTATGCTCTCAGTACAACTGATCCTTTGCTCTTTTTTTGCAACTCAAGTACAGAGTAAATAACTATCAGTTGAAGGCACTATAAAGTAGTGAAGTCACATTTACATGCTGGACTGGTGCCACGCCCACAAGGGGCTAACACACGTTTTGTGATTGGTCAACTCAAAAACCATTTTCTTGTGTGCAGTGAGAAGGAGCTTTCTAATTATCTTCACCTCTGGGTTAGATTAAGAGGGCAGAAACTGCACCATATAAGGGTCTAAAAGAAGACAACTCTTCTGGACTACAGCATAAACAAGTTGTTTGCTAGTCCCCATTAAACAATGTGCTCATTTATCAAACAATGTTCAGCTTCAGTTATTTTAAAATCAATAACTAACATGTTTATAATAAGAGATAAACATGTGAATTGTTAATTATTTCTAAAAATAAACAATGAGATGTTGGCATTATGTACAAATTTACTTAGAAACATTTTGGTTTTTTTCCATGAGAAAATTCACTTGCAGTGTAAGAAAAGTTAAATATCATAATGATATCACAGACCCAAAAGGAGGAACATAAAGCAGCTGTAGAAACTCTCCATATGCAGTGGAAACAGAACAGTACAGCATGTGTACAGAAAAAGATATAGAAGCTGCAGAATACAGTACAGGTTAACAAGGTTTAGGTGAGGAACACAGTTCTCAGAGCAGAACTTCAGAGGGAGAAAATACAAGTGTAAATCATAGGGGTCCATTATAAATATAATTTTTCTCTCTCTGAAATGTTCACATTTCAAAAGGAAATGAAGGCAAATTTTGGTCCATAAAACAATAGTCCTTATCAATCGCTTTGAAATATTCCAAGAGATCATGGCAGCTTTGAAGTTTTAAGAGGTGAGAGACATGGAAAAATAGAGGCTACAAATGAACATTTTAATAAGCTGATTATGTAAAGAATAGTGAATGAGAGAATTACTGGCAACAAAGTATGACACAGGAAAAGTAGTAATTTCATCATTAACCTTTTAAAACTCTTAATTACATAATAGATAGGTTCCAGGTTGTCCTATGTTTGGGGATAAATAAATGGTCCTCCTTTTAGAAGGATGTAACACTAAAGAGGTTCAAAATGGTATCAGTAAGATAAAAGGTTTGTTTAAATGTAATGAATTACCTCACCCACAATTTATACTATTAGTTAATTGTGATGGATTGGATCACAGAAACCCCCTTGGGAACTGCCAACTGATGTGCCAAGACTACTTCTGCCCCCACTTTCCGTGCCAGCTTGGGACTCCAGCACCCTGTCTTGTTGAGCCAGACATGCCAGTGTGCTCCAACACAGACCCACGGTCTGAACCATGTGCCCCAAAGCTGCAGACTTAACTGAAAGCAACTTACAGAAGTGTTCCTGTCTTTAACACTCAGATGCCCAACTCCCAATGGGGTCTAAACCCCAAATAAATCCATTTTACCCTGTATAAAGCTTATACAGGGTAAACTGATAAATTGGTCACCCTCTATAACACTGATAGAGAGATATGAGATATGCACAGCTGTTTGCCTCCCCCCCTCCCCGCAAGGTATTAATATATACTTTGGGTTAATTAATAAGTAAAAAGTGATTTTATTAAATACAGAATGTAGGATTTAAGTGGTTCCAAGTAGTGACAGACAGAACAAAGTGAATTACCAAGCAAAATAAAATAGAACACGCAAGTCTATGTCTAAGAAAACTGAATGCAGATAAAAACCACACCCAGTAAGCTTCCTTTTACAGACTAGTCTCCTTCTAGTCTGGGTCCAGCAATCACTCACACCCCCTGTAGTTACTGTCCTTTGTTCCAGTTCCTTTCAGGTATCCTTGAGGGTGGAGAGGCTATCTCTTTAGCCAGCTGAAGACCAAATGGAGGGGTCTCCCAGGGGTTTAAGTAGACTTTCTCTTGTGGGGCGCGACCCCCTCCTCTCGCCTATGCAAAGTCCAGCTCCAAGATGAAGTTTTCCAGTCACAGGGGCAGGTCACATGTCCATGCATGACTGAGTTTCTTACCAGCCAAGCCACATTTCTGGGAAAGCTCCGATGTGGATTGGTGTCTTCGAGTTCATTGTTGGCTTAAGTGGTTCTTGATGGGGCACTTAATTTGCACATTCCTTTCTCAAGAAGCTGACCAAATGCTTTACTGAGGCTACTTAGAAATCAAGCAAGTTTACAGCCAATATTCCGAACTTCAAGTACAAAAATGATACATGCATATAAAGAGGAGGATATTACATAGATATGTTACATGGCATATGTAGCATAAAACATATTCCAGTTATATCATATATACATTCATAAGCATATTCCTATGAAGCTTTATGGGGTACACCGTCACAGTAATATCTTTGAGAGACAAGCTTTTGAGCTACACACAGTTTTTCTTCAGGTCTCCGTATAGCTTGAAAACTTGTCTCTCTCACCAACAGAAGTTGGTCCAATCAAAGATATTACATGTATATGTCTCTCACCTCTTAAAACATGACTGGATTATTATAAAAATGTACATAAGAAATTATGGTGTGCACAGGAAAAACATGGTGTCACGAATTACTTTTTTTCGGTATGTTATTAAAAGGGAAACACACAACCTCCAATAATTCAATTTATTCAGAAACAAAATACGTTCTGCATAAAATCAGTGGTCTTGTTGTTTTACAAGTTATTTCAATTCTAACAGCAGCCTCTCTTAAAATTCACTTGTAACCAATGTTGGCAGAGCGACAGTGTGAAGTTGACATCTATCTTTGGAATTTCTCCTGTCCTGTTAAATTTCATAATAAAAAGAACGATATCTTCTTTAAATCCCCAAACAGATTATAGTTTTTGATCTCTCTCCTAAACCATGAATAATTTAACAGAAGTCCTTAGATCACCACCTATTCAAAGGGCATCTATTTTCTCCCGTACAATTTCATGGCATCACAGTTATAAAAGATGCCTGACATGTTTTGTATCTCCCTGTTGTTCAACCCCCCTGTCTCCTCAAAGCATAAAAACATACAAACACCAAATACACACTGGAACTAATTCTTTACACATACTCATTAGGGGATGACATTTGGCTACAGGGCTCAGCTCCTCTAAAGTATTTAGGCACTAGTTCTGTACTATAAGACGTCCCTTATTTAAATAAAAAATTGCCTGTCCCTTATTACTGTAAAGCCATATGGCTGTGTTTTATCTGGTATCCCCTCCTCTACCCACTCCTTCCCCTTTTGCAGGTAGCTCTACACATCTTGAAGGATGAAGCAGCCGGAGTTCATTTGCTGCTTCATTCCTTGAAGTTCTTAGTGGTCACCCTGTCTCCCTAGGAGGCAGGGCTATAGGGGATGCAGCCAATCAGGAGCGCCCTTCCTACAGCTGATGGAGCCTGGGCTGAGTCAGCCATCGGATCTGGCTGCAAAGGGAGCTGGGGCAAAGGGCTGGAACTGCTGCCCAGTGGGAAGGAGCAAAGGTCAGCTGGGCAGGTTTCTGGGTCCTGGTGTCAGATGGACTAAGAGCACCCCCGCCCCAAAACACTCCTCCCTCTTTCCCTTCCCCCACTGAGAGATACTCCCCTGTCACTGGCAGTATGTGAGCTCTATCCCATATTTTTGAAATGTAATTTTGGCAGCCCTAGTGTCACTCATTTCAATGAGAATTAGGTACCTAAGGCTGGGCCCAACTCCCTTTTGCATGTTTACAAATAAATTGTGTCACAGCCCTGGTGAGGCTCCCTCTGCTGGACACTCACCAGGCTGCTGTCTTTGCATTCCAAGCCAATGGACTCGTGCCCTCGAGCTTCTTGAACTGGGTAGGGTGCAGCCCTGACTCTTTGTGGGGATTCTCTGGCTCACTTCCTTGACCTAGAGGTGGGTCCTGGAAATGGGACCATATAGCACAGCAACACTGGGCCCCCAGGACCAATGCTGACCTGCCAGATTTCCCAGTAGCTTAACCACACCCTTTCCCAGTGCTGCAACCTCATCGGCACTCTGGGTTTACTGTTACCTCTTCACGGACATGAGAGTTGAAAAGCAAACAGACTTGCAGGCTTTGTAAGGGTTCTCAAAAACCAATCTCTTTACTTTAGCTAGCACAGGAAATATACTAATCTAGACAATAATAAGCATAACTGTACACATTTCCCTGCCTCGGTTTCCTCACCACTCTTGACCACCCATCAGTATAGGTGCGAATCCATGATTTTCCCCACTGCACATAGCTTCCACTCTGAATTGTCTAATCTTTCTCTCCCCTGGGCAGCCAGTTTCCTTCTTCCTTGGCTGGTCCCTAGTTAAACTGGTCTCCTGCATGATGAAAACAAGTTGCACTCTCCTGCCCAAGCTTTCTGTGTGTCTGCTCTGAGTTCTACCCTCCTCTCAGGCTCTGTGGCTTTTAAGACCCAGGCTTAACATGTGATGTTTTCATTCTCCTGTTTTGGTATTTTCCACTCTCTAAACTCCAGCCTCTTCAGACAAACTTGGTTGAACTGTTTTTCCTAAGCTTAACAATCCCATTATCCCAAGGTGCTTCTATTTGAATAGGTGACCATTAAAGGTCTAATGACCCACCCTTGCACCAAGTCTGGAAGAGTTTGCCGTGACAGTAAATGGTGAATTTCACATACAGTGATGAACAATTTCCTAAGATCAACCAGAGTTCATAAGTTGTACATAAATTCCCCAAATTGTCACAGATTCCAAAAAAGGGATACCAAGGTGGAGCCAAATCTATATTCTGACCAGTTTTGTGACATATTTATTAGGGCTGTCAATTAATCGCAGTTAACTCACACCATTAACTCAAAAACATTAATCGCACTTATTACAATAGAATACCAATTGAAACTCNTCATTCCTTGAAGTTCTTAGTGGTCACCCTGTCTCCCTAGGAGGCAGGGCTACAGGGGATGCAGCCAATCAGGAGCGCCTGAAGTGCAATCTCTTTATTGTGAAAGTGTAACTTACAAATGCAGATTTTTTTTTTTTGGTTACATAACTGCACTCAAAACCAAAACTGTGTAAAACTTTAGAGCCTACAAGTCCACTCAGTCCTACTTATTCTGCCAATCGCTAAGACAAACAAGATTGTTACATTGAGAGGAGATACTGCTACCTGCTTCTTCTTTACAACGTCACCTGAAAGTGAGAACAGGCATTTGCATGGCACTTTTGTAGCCAGCATTGCAAGGTATTTGCTAAAGATTCGTATGCCCCGTCATGCTTTGGTCACCATTCCAGAGGACACGCTTCCATGCTGATGATGCTTGTTAAAAAAATTATGCGTCAATTAAATTTGACTGTACTCCTTCGGGGCGGGGGGTGGGAGGGAGAGAGAATTGTATGTCTACTGCTTTGTTTTACCTGCATTCTGCCATATATTTAATGTTATAGCCGTTTCGGATAATGATGCATCACATGTTCATTTTAAGAACACTTTCACAGCAGATTTGACAAAACACAAAGATGGTACTGATGTGAGATTTCTAAAAATAGCTACAGCATTTGACCCAAGGTTTAAGAATGTGCAGTGCCTTCCAAAATCTAAGAGGTCCGGAGCATGCTTTTAGAAGTCTTAAAAGAGCAACACTCTGATGCAGAAACTACAGAACCCGAACCACCAAAAAAGAAAATCAACGTTCTGCTGGTGGCATCTGACTCAGATGATGAAAATGAACATGTGTCAGTCTGCATTGCTTTGGATCGTTATCAAGCAGAACCCATGATCAGCATGGAAGCATGTCCTCTGGAATGGTGGTTGAAGCATGAAGGGACATATGAATCTTTAGCACATCTAGCACATAAATATCTTGCAATGCCAGCTACAACAGTTCCATGCAAATGCCTGTTCTCACTTTCAGGTGACGTTGTAAACAAGAGGCAGGCAGCATTATCTCCTGCAAATTGTAACCAACCTTGTTTGTTTGAGTGATTGGCTGACCAAGAAGTAGGACTGAGTGGACTTGTAGGTGCTAAAGTTTTACACTGTTTTGTTTTTGAATGCAGGTTTTTTTTGTACGTAATTCTACATTTGTAAGTTCAACTTTCACAATAACGAGATTGCACTACAGTACTTATATGAGGTGAATTGAAAAATACATTTTTTGTTTTTTACAGTGCAAATATTTGTAATAAAAATAAATATAAAGTGAGCACTGTACACTTTGTGTTCTGTGTTGTAATTGAAATCAATAATTTGAAAATGTAGAAAACATGCAAAAATATTTAAATAAATGGTATTCTATTGTTTAATAGTGATTACTTTTTTTAATCGCTTGACAGCCCTAATATTTATGCTTAAAAATAGAAGTCAATGGTATAAAACAAATGTATAACAATGTAGAGCTTCTTCAAAACTATAAACTCTATAGTATCAGAGGGATAGCTGTGTTAGTCTAGATCTGTAAAAAGCGACAAAGAGTCCTGTGGCACCTTATAGACTAACAGAAGTATTGGAGCATAAGCTTTCGTGGGTGAATACCCACTTCGTCAGACGCATGTGAGAACTCTATAGTTCAGGTTCTCGTTTTCAAAAGAATTAGAACATAATTTTTATTCTGTGAAACTGAAAACCCTGACATCCTTAACTATGGTCTTGCTGCTGATCCAACATTCATAGCCAACCTCTAATCTAAAAATGTATGTGCCAAGTTCAGAGCCAGTATTAACAGGTGTTCCTTCCATGTAAGTCTCCAGGTCAAATTCAGCAGCCATATGAGTGGCAGTGTAAAATACACACCAAGTACAAGTAGACCAGTGAGCTGGTTTACATGGCAGAGTAGTGCAACTTGCACCAATTTGGCATACAGGATGTGCTAACAAGTGTAACTTAGTGTGCACTAAGGGAGTTGAAGACAGAAAAACAGCTAACAGAAGCTTTTACAGATAAAGCAAACTCCCCTTACTGCACTTTATCTTCCACCCTCCTGTTTGCTTTTCCAGCTACTCCTACCTTCCCGTCTGCACTCATAAAGCTCAAATCAAAGGGCCTGATTTTGACTTCACTGCACATTTATTTAGTCAGAAGTTACTTGGACTTGCTTTGTCATAAATGAGATCAAGTCTATCCTGAAGTGTTTTATGCACATGGAACAACTTTAGTCTGAACATGATATGCTAGATTTTACAAAGCATTTCTATTAAAAAGCTAATAATTCAGTAGAGCAGAAACTGAATCGAATAGGTAAGAAATTAAAAACATACCTGATCCTTCCTGTTTGTTTTCCAGCAGAGAAGTATTATCTGTAACCCCTTTACTGTATATTATGGTGTGAATATCAGATTCCTTGGGGTTTTTTTAGAGCCTAGGTTCCCATCTACAGCCCTTATTACTTTAGCTTATTCTTTCCACAGACACTTCCTGGAAAAAGTCTATCAGGCAAAACTTTGATACCGAGTAACCCCTCCTCCTTTTCCGTCTCAATTTTAATGTCTTCATTTTATTTTTCTGGTACTCCTGTAAAATAATTTATCACAAATAGCAGTAAATGGGCACTTGGCACACGACATAGTTCCCATAGTTTAGGGTAGAAATACTTTAGCAGCAGAACCAATTGAATTGTAATGGGGAAATGCTACACGTTACTGTCACACATAGATTTGATCCATGCTGTGTAATGAATTATTTTTGTAGCCCTGTCCTGCCAAGGTGCTCAGGTCTCTAATCATGAGGAGACTTGAGGGTGCTCAGCACCTCGGAGGATCAGGCCCTTAGTTAATTGTGTCACACAAACTGCCATGCTTTGAGTAAATGTCATTTGATAATACTTTCAGGATCCAGGGATAAGGTCTCAAGAACAAAGATGAGCCAATTTTAGTTAATCTAGAGAGAAAGTCAATTACAGAAATATTTTTGGAGGTGTATTAAATATGTCTCTGCTATCGATGGGTTTTATATGGGCATTCTATACTTCAGTTTTACGGAGCTTTGCAATTGGGGTTTTATGTTGGTATCCCAATGCCAAGATTTAAAAAAAAACAGGTGCCTAAAACTAGGCTCAAATGGTCTGATTTTTCAAGGGTTGAGCACACTGACTTCTGTAGGAGCTGCTGGAAGCTCATGGCTTATAAAAATCAGGCCACTTAATTAGGCATCCAAATGTGGTTGCTGTGCTCCACAGAGACACTCAGAGGTGGCAGGAGTGGGGGCTGGTAAGAGGTTCCATCATTATGCAGCTCCTGTGGCCAACATCCAAATCCTAATGGATATTACACTTCCACTGACATCCAAATAGGTTCTGGATGAGTAAGAAATACAGGATTCAGCACTTGGATGCTGTGATGGGGTGTCCATCCCACACAAGCCCAGAGTGAGTTAATATACCAATTAACCTTATATGCTGCACTTGGAGAGAACTAGGGATTGATAGCGTCTAATGGCAGATAAACCCCCGAGAGGGGTGGAGGGGAGAAGCTGGGTTAGGACTACAGAGCTAGGAAGCAAGACTGGTAGGGGGCCGTAGGGAGGAGGTCTGCAGTCACTCCCTAGTGCAGGGGTGGGCAAACTGCGGCCCAGGGGTTGTATCCGGTCCTTCAGACATTTTAATCCGGCCCTCAAGCTCCAGCCGGGGAGCAGGGTCTGGGGCTTTCCCCGCTCCGCGCATGCCGGGGCTCCGTGTGGCTCCCAAAAGCAGCGGCATGTGCCCCCTTTGCCTCCTATGCATAGGGGCAGCCAGGGGGCTCCGTACATTGCCCCTGCAGTTCCCATTGGCCAGCAACCGCGGCCAATGGGAGTTGCAGGGGCAGTGCCTGTGGACAGGGCAGCGTGCAGCGTCGCCTGGCCACGCCTCCGCATAGGAGCCAAAGGAAGGACATGCCACTGCTTCTGGGAGCTGCTTGAGGTAAGTGCTGCCTGGAGCCTACACCCCTGACCCCTTCCTATGCCCCTGCCCCAGCCCTGATCCCCCTCCTGCCCTCGGTCCCAGCCTGGGGCACCCTCTTGCACCCCCAACCCCTCATCCCTAGCCCCACCCCAGAATCCGCACCCCCAGCTGAAGCTCTCAACCCCTCCCGCACCTCAACCCCCAATTTCGTGAGCGCTCATGGCCCGCCATACAATTTCCATACCCAGATGTGGCCCTCAGGCCAAAATGTTTGCCCACCCCTGCCCTAGAGGGAAAGGGAGTTGGCTAGGGACAAGAAGGAAGCCTAGAGGAAGAGGAGGGAATTTGATAAGAGGGGTGAAGTACCCATGGAGAGTGGAGGAAGCTCTGTGGGCAAGCCCAGACGTAGGCAGGGAGATAGAGAGGTGGGGTAGGAAAGAGCCCAAGGAAACAGCACCAGGGTCTGAGACTGAGTAGACCTACACTGCTAGTTCTAGGGTCCCTGGGCTGGAACCTGGAGTGGCCAACTCACGTTCCCCTACCAGCCACAGGGAAAGTGGTGCTGGACCTAGATTTGGAACAAAAGACTGCCTGAGATGGTATATGATCAGCTTGTCCCATGAGATGTTTTCTTTTGGTTACCCTGAAAGGGGAAGACTATATAGTGACCTGGCTGAAGGGCAAAGTCACTAAGGGGGAGCATCCTGAGTCATCAGGGGGTAGGTGGGGCCTCAGCCTGAGCAACTGACACAAGGGGGTGCCAGATGGGATGAAATCTAATTCCTAGACCCAGCCACAAGGAGGCACGCCTGTGGTGGGACCCCTTCACATATACCCTCTTGTATTTTTTGTCTTGTCTGCATCAGGTTATCTGGAGGCCCAATTCTGCTGTGACTGAAGTAAATGGCAGAATTGCCATGAGGTCAGAGGAACAGGCTTGGGCCCTTCCTGTACATTTTACATACTGCACTAGTGAATTAGCACCTTTTAAAAATGTAACCTTCGCCCATTAACAAAGAGATGAGCAGTTAAAGGGAGTTGTTGTGGATGGACAAATGGATGAGAACTGGACACTATGGGGCATGAATGAAATATTTTAAAATTCTGTCCTGTAATCTGAGTCCAGTAATAGTGCTAAGAGTAGTAAACTGGAGGTTTCCAGTGTGCAGCACCTGTCTCTACCCTAATCCTTTCTCTGTTTCAGCTAGTTTTGTACACTTATTTAATACTGACATTTTGTAGAAAATGAAGATTATTTCAATGTTAAAACAAGGTAATTCACTGCACAGAAATATCAGTTAAGATACCCACTGCAACGTTTTACACCTGTATTATAGTGTTATCACATGCTGATAGGGTGACCAGATGGGGGAAGAAAATATTGGGACGGGGGGGAGGGGTGCCCGCCGGCTGAGCAAAAAAAAAAGCCGAGCGAGTCTGGTCACCCTACATGTAGCAATTGCATATGCAAAATACTATGCACATATCATACAAATTAACTACTGTGCTTTACTATAGATGAACATATACTTTTGTATGGCTGCATAGCTGTTGTGTGATTGGTTACTGAGATGCTAGTGTGGTATATACAACAGAATGGGGTGGGGATCTTAACTCTGCTTTCCAGGTTATTCAAATCTCTATCTTAATGGTGCAGTAATTTAGGCCCTGCTCTTGCAATGAGCTCCATTGAGACAGCCCTTCTGCAACTTCTTGTAATGCTGTAATGCTCTGGCACCAAGTACTGTTTTTTTGTTTTGTTTTGCATTGCATGATTATTTGTAGCCAACAATCCTTTCCCTGATTGCTTACTTTGGGCTAGGATTTGGACGGACCCTTTGTGGTAACAATGCAACAAGCAGCGTTCCGAGTCTGTAAGCCAGAGAGAGAAGGATCTATACCAGGAGCCAGTCACCGTGAAGAATTCCTCCCATGCTTAGTGCACAGGTGTCCTGCCTTGCCTTGATCACAAGGCATATTACATAAGAAGCAAATCAGTCAGCGGGATTAAGGCTCAGCAGACTTTACTGGTGATTTACGCGGCATCTAGTAGAAATGCATCACAGGTGACCACAGACATTTCTTCAAGGTAACTGCTTAAGAATTCAGTTAAACAGAACTAGCAAGACCACTTGCACTAGCCCCATCTGATAACTTCCAGCACTGCTGTATGCCTCAGGATTATTTTAGCAAAAGTCTTGGTAACATTATCGGATTTGTGAGTCACCAGTTGATGCTGTTGCAGATAGCTGTACAAGTTTTGTTGAACTGGACATGTAGGTAGTTTAGATCTGGAGAAATGTTTTAGTGGTGATGCAGTCCTTTCGCATATTCCCAGTACATATTTTTTTCTCTGAGTGAGACTCTCTGACTAAAAACTGTTACTTAGTTGCAGAGCTGCTGCCTACATGTAATATACATGCAAGCAAACAAAAAACAGATGTTGTCATCCACTAAGACTTACCTCTAACTTTAACTGCTGAAAAGTAGGAGTAATTTCATGAACTCAATGGAATTGCACCATTGTAAAACCAATGCAAGTGAGAGGAGAGTCAGGTTCTTTGTTTTTTCTCATCAAAGTCATATGCTTTACTAAACGTTTTCCCACCTAGAGCAATCTCAAGCAGATCCTACTAGAGTTGGGATCAGTGAAAAGGTAATCTCTCTTGCTCTCTCTCCAAAGCGAGATATTTTCTAGAATGATTGGTACAAAAACTGAAATCCAAATGACTGAAAAACCCCCTCAGAATCCACGTAATTATCTTCCAGAAACTGCACACATGAATTTCTGATTAAAGGGCAACAAGCCCAAAGGAAATTCTCAGGACAGACACATTTTTAGTTTGAATTTGAAAATGTAACAGGAAATTAAAATAAGATGGAAAGTTCTATGACCAATACCCATGAAGAATCATTTGACCAGTGTCTAGATCTCAGCTGTACAACAAAACTAAGCAAACCACCAAGAAATATCTATTTGTTATGCTTTTATGTGGGGGTGTCATATTTCCCAAGCTCAAACCACTTTAAGTAAATAAAGCTGACTACAGGAAATGAGTGCATTATGATTTTCATTGATGTACTTGTAACTGTAAAATATATGCACTTTGTCAGCATTAAAACATTGCCTTTTCTTTGCAGTCAATCTAACAGGATACATCTGACAATAAAGGGTCCAATCCTGCTCCCAATGAAGCCAATAGCAAACCTCCTATTTTATATTAAGAGCAGGATCTGTGGTTACTGGTGATTGAATAGCTCCAGATATATTTGAGTTGATGCAAGAGATTTTAATCACAAAGGTCAGTCTTGACAGCATCTTAATTCTGCTCCCTTATGTGTCTTCACTCTCTACCCCTTACTGACTTTGGTGAGCAGTTGCTCACAAAAATAGTCCCATTGGTGCCAGTGGGACTACTTCTTGTGAGTAACTGCTGAATAAAAGGTTCACAAGCCAGGCCTATAATAATTTTACTAGTCTTGATCCTACTGACCCTCTGTGTGCTGAACTCTCCTTGAGAATGTACTATAATATATTCTCATCTGCACAGTCATACAAAATGGTGTACGTGAGTCCATAACTATAGAAAAAAGTGCAATGCAAAGAAAAACCACTACTTACTTCAATGTATTTACATATGCTTGTTGGAAGAGCTGTAGTGCAAATAATACAATTCCAGATTTACAATATTGAATGCTTTATTATCAGAATAATATTTCCAGTTACCCAGCTGCTGTGGAAAACCCTCATTCTGAATATATTGTTCTCAGGGCATTAATATTAGTCTTACTATTGCATTAGGACAAGTAGTTTTGCATAAAATTGAACATTCCCCTCTCTCCCCCGCTCAAAAAAACCAACTATCCAGTCCATCATTAGCTATTACTTTTTGAGTCTTCAGCTAGCTGTTCTTCAAATTCTCTTTTGGCCTTCTAATTATATTTTTACACTTCATTTGCCAGAGTTTATGCTCCTTTCTATTTTCCTCACTTACTAGTTAAATTGACCCAAAAATAGACAAGTTCTACAATTTCCTTTTCATTTGCAACTTTCCCTGGATCTTAGTTCTGGATCTTAGTTTATTCATCCTAGGATGTACTTACACATCTGCTTCTCCATTATATAAATTTGTCAAGCTACTTTGGTAAATGTCATTCCTTAACTTTTCCATTTGTCATCTGCTAGGTAGAAAGTCATTGTTGCAGGAAAATGTTGCTGAATGGCATTCACCATGTATGATAAAGTTAAAGTTTTTATGGGGCACATAAATGTCATGTGAGACTCTTCCCACAAGGAATGTTTGCACTGAATTGTCTTTTCTTTCCTGAAAAGTACAGTGTATAAAGTGTTGTGATGGGATCCACAGGGTACAACCTGGAACTGGGGTACCACTGTGCCCCTGAACTCTCCAGCCTGGGCTGTCTCTCACAATGCTTTGCTAGTGACAAGCAGCAAACCCTTCCACGAGCCATTATCACTCAGCACAACAGCATGCAGAGCCCCACACCCAGCTAGATTGCATGAATGCTCCTTGAGCCACTCACGGATCACACAGGAAAAAGCACCAGCAAATCTCCCAAGCCTCCAGCCTTGCACCCCAGAACTGTACCTTCTTGCTCTGGTCAGAAGCCTGACCAGTATACGTTTATTACCCAGTCCACCCTTCCCTCGATGTGGAGAGGACACATGCTAGCCTTTTTAAACTGAGCTGAGATTTCTCAAGCACTTTAAGCAAAACACACCATTTTAGGTAAAATATAGAACAGATTTATTAACTATAGAAAGATAGATTTCTTTGGTAATTACCACTTAAAAATAAAAAGGTAATTGCACAGTCTAAATCTTAAACCTTATTAGACTAGGCAGTATTTAGATCAAGCAGTTTTTCTCATCCCACTAGATGTTGCAGATAAGTTATAATTCTTAATACACAGGCTTCCCCTTTAAGCCTGGGACCAGTCTCATCAGTTCAAGTCTTTGTCTTCCCAGTGTTCTTGTTGCTTCCAGCATAGGTGGGGGAGGAGAAAGGGGACAGTGGCATCATGCTTTTGCCTATTTTATATCTTCAGTCCATGTGCTTGTCTCTGCTGCTGCCTGATTGGGTACTTCCGGTTCCAAATGAGGTGTGTGGTTGGCTGGTCAGTTTGTAACTCTGGTGTTCGTAACTCTGAGGTTCTACTGTAAAGCCCTCAAAGGTTAGGAAATATCATAAGTATGGTTGCCTTTGTAACTTTAATTGGGTCCCCTTGTGCATGTGTGTATGATAATATCTTTAATTACATATTATTCTTTCCCCCACAAACACACAAATAACACCCCCTCCCCCCCCGCCGCCTATTAGTAGTACAAGGAGAATGATATTGAAATAATATGGATGAACAAACGGCTCTAAGTTACTCCTCCTTTGATGCTGCCAATGTGGGGACAGTAAAAATATATCTGAAAGTACCAAAAACATGCTTGAAAGCTAGCAGGGTATAATTAATGCATATTCACCCTAATGTTGCTATGGACAGAAGAGGGTAAATCACCCCCAACACAAACTGAACAGCTGTTCTTGCTGCATTTAAGAATTTATATTAATCTTTTGGAGTGGGGAATGTTATAGTCACAGGGCCTACTTCTTTGTGCTCTGACTAGCAACAAACACATGAGAGATGTGGGCAAACAACAAAGCCAGGCACGGGTATTGACAACTGCAGCTGCCAGACAGCCTGCAGGAATGTTCACCTCCCAATCCGTAATCTGTATATTGAGGAATCCTTTGGGTGCTCAAATTCTTCCATGTACTATCTTACGTGCATCAGTGTCTCAAAAATCAGTGTCTAAACGCTATCCCATTCTTCTCAGCACTTCTGGTGTCATCTCCAAAAGCAGTAACACAGCAGCCCAGACCCTTAAATGTTTACCTTATGACAGATACTGCATCTTGTAGACCAACAAGTCTACAGAGTATTCCTTGAGCTGTAATCAAGTCCTTCAAATAGGGGAGGGGAGGAGAGGTCTAAAACACTACAATGGCATTGCTGCTGTTTTGGGAGCTGACAGAGCAGCCAGAGTGATATATTTCGAAGAGGTATTTTTTCATTTTAACATAACAGAAAAAACAGTTGTAAACAGTAACTTTAGGACCCAGAGTTCAAACTCTGAAATGTTTATAAAATACTAGAGCATTGGGGTTGAATGGAATCTTTCTCCATGTTACCTCACCCTGGGGATGCTCAGGAACAAGTTATTCAATGACTGAAAAACAGTGTATTCACACACATAATCCAAAGATGCCTACACATATTGCCTTCAAATGGTCGACCAAAAAAAAGCAACACTCACACATCTGGGCTACAACAGCATAAGATGTCTCAGCCCCAAAGGAGAATGTTCTGAGAAAGGTGAGAATTATAGCAAGTGAATGGGGTAAAGAATGGATGTGCCATTTTAGTATTCACTACTGCTAAGCTCCGTGTTTGGGGGGAAAAAAGCCAAGAGAAACATTGTTTCTAAGGGGTGCTTTAAACTTTCAAGCAGTCACAGCATTCCTAAGACCTGTAAACTCAGAGAAATGGGACCTGCTAGGATTTCTTCTGAATTTTAAACTGTTTAAAAATACAAATATTGGCTGGGGAATACTCCCTAGTTTTGTTCTAATTGTCAAGTGTTGCTCAGGATACTAACTTGTTGCTTTGAAGCTACTGGAATAAGTCAGACACAAGAATGGGCACTGGCCATATTTTTCATAGGCCTGCAAATGAACTTTATTCCCAGTTCTGAGAATCATTTTACAGTCCTTTGGCACATCATCTATAATCTGGATACCCTCACTCCACTGTAGTTAGTAAATTATTGCTCATCCTGACTTAGTCTTGGCTTTAGAGCATTTCTGGGGAAAAGTCACACCATTTATTAATTTGACCTATGCAAACATGAGAATTAACCAGGAAGTATCTAAGTCTGATTTGGTTGGAAGAGTAAGAATGACAGAGATTTCAGTTTACAGCTGTTCATTGACATTTCTTTTCAATTCTTTTTTAAAGACTACAGGGTTTTTCTAATGAACTTTCCCACAAAAATCTATTTTTGTTTCTGGTCGGGTGGATTTACTTGTGCGAAGCAAAGCAGGGGGAGGGGAAAATAATTTGGTTTGAGTGCTTTAACTGTATCTGTTACACCCCATCTCTTTTGTTAGTTAAGCAGCCAAAAATGTGTTCCTCCTTTATAAAAGAGGGAACAGAAGGGCACCAGATCACAGCTCTTTAATGCAATAAAATCTTCACAGAGGCCAATATGAGGAGCTCCATCCTGCACTGCTGGAAGACTGAGCAGAGAGCCAGACTGCTAGCATTGATCACTCAGGGCCTGATTAAATACCCACTGAAATCCATGGGAGTCTGAGATTTTGACTTGCCCACAGTCTCACATGGGAAATCTGTGGCCAGGCTGAGAATAAATACAATTTACAATTCCTGCTTCTCCATCCTGTCTCTTAAACCTCAGAGACAACCTCCCTCCCACTGCTAGCCTGCTCTTATATTTGTCTTGCACCATATTTATTCTTTTTATTTTGTCTTTGCCTTTGCAAGACTTTCAGTAAAAACCATACCTGAAAATAAGAACAAAATACCATTACATCCTCACTGGGGCCACTTGTGCGAACAAAGGGAGACGGATTTGGGTTTATGGGCCTGATTCTATGTTCATGGAAGTCAATGGGACTCTTTCCAGTGATTTCAGTAGCTTGTGAAGAGTCAGATTCATAAAAGTAATTAGCCCCCAAACTCCCATTGACTTTAATGGGAGTTAGGACCTAAGTATCTTTGAGTCCCCCATCCTAGGTGTGTTTGGGCCTGATCCTACAACAATGGCAGGAGTAAAGATGACTTGAGTGTGTAAGAGTTTCACCCTTACCTGGCACTCATGGCAGCTGTGTAGTAGTATTGTGAGTGTCAGTGTTTATCATCCCTTCCCTCAGTTCTCCTGGAGGTTGCCCTACTCTTCTCTAGAAGTGATTTTTGGCTCCTCTATTGAAGCAGAAACAATCCCAACATCTCTGCTACCATGAGACCTTCTTCCCTGTTGAATGTCCAAGAATCCCTGCTGGTCGACCCTTTCTCCCTGGCAGCAGTAGCCATGTGTGAACAGTCTGGCTGCAGTGCAACATAGCACTGTTTGCTCTAAGTATGAACGTGGTTTATTATGGAGTGGTGACAAGTTGGTGTGCATATTTAAGCCAGATGTGATGGCTATATAACATAACAGGGACACTTGACTGTAGCGTAAGTGAGTGCCATTTGCTTTGGGTAAAAATGTCCTAATTTTATTTGACACCTCCTGTTATTACTTCTGAGGTTGGCTAAACTCTTGTCTGTGTGTTCTGAAAATGTATGCCGGCAAGACATGTGCCTTGTTGACCAATGGGATTTGATGGTTTTTAAATGAAAATATTTTTCTACTTACTTGATCAGTCAGAATTCATCTTGCAAAATTGTTAATTTTTCTTGAATTTCATGGGTTGGAAGCACTGGTGATGCAAAGCTGTTTCCATGGATGACTACACCCCTACCCGTGTATGTTGTTCTGCTGTCAGCAAAGATAAGCAGGGTTGGTGGGCAGTGTTCCTTCTAATTTTTTATATCCATATGCAGAATGAATTTTATGTGCACCAATATGGAGGTGATGTGTGGCGGGGATGCGGGGGAGCTGAGGGCTCTGGGGTGGGGCTGAGGGGTTTAGGGTGCAGGCTGCCCTGGGGCTGTGGCAGGGAGAGAGGACTTCCCTCCCCACCCACCCACAGCCCTCTCTTGCTGCAGCAGCTCAGGCGGGGCTGGGCTGGGCTGGGCCGGGCCAGGCCAGGGGAAGAGACGCCTCTCCTGGGCCGCAGCAGTTCCACTGGGCCTGGGTTGGACTGGGCCGGGCTGGAGGAGGGGCTCCTCTCCCTGGCAGCTCTGGCGGGCCAGGCCTGGCCTTAGGGTTGCCAGCTTTCTACTCGCATAAAACTGAACACCCTTGCCCCACCCCTTCTCTGAGGCCCTGCCCCCGTTCATTCCATCCCCCTTTCACTCTGTCACTTGCTTTCCTCACCCTCCCTCACTTGCTCATTTTCACTGGGCTGGCTCAGGGGGCTGAGGTGCGGGACGGGGTGAGGGCTGGGGGTGCGGGCTCTGGGGTGGGGCCAGAAATGAGGAGTTCCGAGTATGGGAGGGAGCTCTGGGCTGGGTCAAGGGGTTGGGGTGTGTGAGGGCTCTGGCTGGGGATGCAGACTCTGGGGTGGGGCTGGGAATGAGGGGTGCAGGAGGACTGAGGGGGGCTGGGACTGAGGGACTCAGAGGGCGGGGGGGTCAGGGGTGCAGGTTCCGGCTGGTGCTTACCTCAAGCAGCTCCCGGAAGCAGCAACATGTTCCCCCTCTGGCTCCTACATGGAGGCACAGCCAGAGGGCTCTGCACACTGCCCTGTCCGCAGGCACCGCTCCCGCAGTTCCCATTGTCCGCAGTTCCTGGCCAATGGGAGCTGCGTGGGCGGCGCTTGGGGTGGGGGCAGCATGCGGAGCCCCCTGGCTGCTCCTATGCATAGGAACCAGAGGGGGGACATGCTGGCTGCTTCCCAGGAGCCATGCAGAGCGGAGGCTAGCAGGGAGCCTACCAGCCCAGCTGTGCACCGCTGCCGCCAACCAGACAGTCAATGGACCAGTCAGCTGTGCTGACCGGCGCTGCCAGGATCCCTTTTTGACCAGGTGTTCTGGTAGAAAACCAGACACTTGGTAACCTTACCTGGGCTGGGCCGGCCCGAGGGAGGGGCTCCTCTCCCCGGCAGCTCCGGCGGGCCGGGCTTGGGCAGGGAATTTAGTTGGTGGGGAGCCCCCAGAAACTTTTCACATGGTACTCTCCAGGGCTTCCTGCCACCCCTCTCCTGGCCAGCTGCCCCATGTGGGCACTCACTGTAGCTCTTGGGACGGTCACTGAGCAAGTCCCAGGCAAAGCAGAGGGAACACGGGCTGCAGGAAGTAGGGTGAGGGTGGGAAGACCCCCAAGGGGCAAGAGCTGGCCCCATGAGTAGCAGCAGTGGCTGCCCCAGTGGCACTGTCCACTCAGGTTTGGCCTTGGCGGGGCATGATAGGGTCAAAATTGAGTTAGTGGTGGAGTGACTTGGTGCACGGGTATCACAGTGCTGCTCAGGTTTGGATGAAGGAGCTGCAGGGCCCAACCTGAGTAAGCAGTGGCGTGGCCAGCGCTGCTTCTCCTCACCGCTGCCACTGGGAGGGCCCAACACTGATGACTTTGGTGCCCCTACCAATGGTATGCACCGTGCATAACGTGTGCGCGGCTGCAGGCACCACTGAGGCTGGGTCAGTTCAGTGGGGGAGCTTGGGAACATTTTGAGTGCTCCAGGAAATATCATTCCAGTGTATGGGAGTCAGTACTGACCATTGTACCAGGGGTGGTGAGGTGCTGCTTTTCAGGTAAGATGTAAAACAGGTCTTAACTGCATCTGCTCAGCAAATATTTGTAGTAGCAGGGATGTTCAGACCAGTGCCCTGGTCTGGTCAAATTCAGGTGGTCGGATTCTGCCTACACACATTCCCCTTGCAGTTTCAGACTGGATACAGTATTCTTCTTGCTCTGTTCTAAATGCTCATGTATGCATGCTGGTACACGCCATCTTTGAGGTGGCTATATTGCACTGGCGGGGAACACAATTCTTATGTACCTCACAGAGGAGTTGTGAAGATTATTCATTAATGTTTGTAAAGAGCTTTGAGATCCTCAGTCAAAAGTGTGATAGAAGTGAGAATTATTATTCTTTATTTGTTAGAAAGAAGTGAGAATTATTATTCTTTATTTGTTACTGCCTAATTCTGCCTCTTGTCTCAGCTGTGTACACCTGCAGGCTCCAAGAGGGAGTTTGGGTGCAGAAGGGGGTTTTGAGCTGGGGCAGGGGATTGGGGTGCCGGGGGGGCTCTGAGCTGGGGCAGGGGGTTCAGGCTCTGGGAGGGCGTTTGGGTGTGGGAGGGTTTTTTGAGCTGAGGTGGGGGTTGGGGTGCAGGAGGAGGCACGGGGTGCAGACTCCAGGAGAGAGTTTGGGTATGGGAGGGGGCTCAGGACTGGGGCAGGGGGTTGGGGTGTGGGAGAGGCTGCAGGAGGGGTTTCTGACCTGGAGCAGGGGGTGGGGCTGTGGGAAGGGGTTTGGGGGGTGGGCTCCGGCCAGGCAGCGCTTACCTGAGAAGGCTCCCGGAAGCAGCTGGCATGTCCGTCTCCTAGGTGCAGGAGGCGACCAGGTGGCTCTGTGCGCTGCTCACACTTGCAGGTGCCACCCTTGCAGCTTCCATTGGCAAGGCAGGTCCTGGCAGCTTGACTGCCTCACATGGCCTCTTGCCCATGCCCCTGGCTTACTCTAGAACTCAAATAGTTACTTGTCCCGGTCTCATTGTTTCTGCTTCCATTTCTATAAACTTCCATGATACTGTAATCCATATGCACCATCTTAAAAAAAAAAAACCACACAACTCAAAAACAACCTCAATGACCTCTAAGTTTGCATCTATGACTCACTGTGGGCAAAATCAGTTGCAGGTGCAAATTATAGAATGTGGACACCAAGCTACCTGATACGTGTTAGTGGAGGCAAAATTAGAGATCACTTTGAAAATCGGGTCTGCCATTGAAATCAATGAGTGTTCTGTATGCAAAATTTTAGAAGAAAGAATGTAGAAAACACAGGAGGGAAAGAGTAAGGGGTGAATTAGCACATCACTTTTCTACAGTTTCTAACTGTCATATGGGGAAATGGTAATAAGGATTGGAAGGCAAAATAGAGGGTAGTTTACCACCCACTTTTTTTTTTCCAATGGAAATCTGGTAGCTGAATCAATTGAAGATGAGGGAAAGGGAATGGAATGAATAAATGGTTACAGTCCGAAAAATATGGAAGAAAATAATCCTACAAAATGTCCTGCTACGTGAGTCTGCCGTTCAGTCCAAGGAGTTGATGGGAACCCATGTGAATAATAGACTCATTACACTGCTCTACAGCCAAAATGCTTCTGAAATAAATGTAGTCAAACTTTACTAATTCTGGGTCACTGAGAACAAAAATGATGCTTAAAATTGTTGATTGGCTCTAGTTTTCAAGATATGCTATTGGGTCAGTATATACGACCCTTGACTTGGGAATGGCGGAGGATAAGTGAGTTATAAAGGGAAGGGATCTCAATTTAAACCAGAAATGACTAAAATACATCTTTGACTGGATCTATGAATAAATCTATGACTGGGTTTGGACAGTACTTGCTTTTTAGGCAAAACAATGAATGATGCAATCTGAAGCTGGTATTGCGTCATACAGGATATGAATTGCATCATGTTATTCCTAGAAGTCATGGATAATGCAATCATAACGAAGCTTACATCACTCTGCTGAACAAATTGCCCTATATCAGCTCTAGAAAACATACAGTGTCGTGCTCTCTTATTTGTCAGTGTTTGATTTTGCAAAGGGACACATTTCTGTTTAGCCAAAGTGAGCAGAGATGCCTCGTACTTGTGTGAACAGTGCAGATAACTTCTGCTATGTTTGTGGTGAAGTGACTTTTGCATCACAAAAGCGCAGTATAACCACTATGGTTAAGAAAGCCTATCACCTTTATTTTGGCTGCAAAATTGGAGATCAGGACAAGAGGTGGGCCCCACACATATGCTGCAACACTTGTGCAACAAATCTTCGCCAGTGGTTGAACAGGAAAAGGAAATCTATGCCTTTTGCAGTGCCAATGATTTGGAGAGAGCCAACAGATCATACCAGCAATTGTTACTTCTGCATGGTGCCTCCAGTTGGGAAAGGTGTGTCAAAGAAGAAAAAGTGGACTGTGCATTATCCAAACATTCCATCAGCTATACGCCCAGTACCCCACGGAGAAGGACTGCCGGTTCCTGATGCACCAGAATCATTCTCACTTGAGTCAGACGAGGAAGAGGAAGAGGATGAAACTTCTGGTCCTGAACCATCAATGTCACAGGACCCACATTTTCTCCCATCCTCCTCCTCTGAACCACACCTCATAACACAAGGTGAACTGAATGACCTTGTCAGGGATTTGGAACTACCCAAGAGTAAGGCAGAGCTGTTGGGCTCCAGACTACAGCAGTGGAATCTCCTGGCAGGTGATGTTAGGGTTTCCATGTTCCGTGACCGTCAAAAGGATCTTGTCCCATTCTTCTTCATGGAAGGTGATCTTGTAGCCTGCAACAACATCGATGGTGTGATGGCAGCCCTCAACATCGTTCACGATCCAGATGAGTGGAGACTGTTCATTGATTCATCGAAGACGAGTCTTAAAGCTGTTTTACTGCATAATGGCAATGTTTTGCCATCAATTCCAGTTGGTCATGCAGTCCATATGAAGGAAACCTATGACAACATGAAACAACTTTTGAGGTGCATAAACTATGACCAACATCAGTGGCAGCTTTGTGGCGATTTGAAGGTTGTTGCTCTCTTGCTTGGTCTGCAGGCTGGATACACAAAGTACTGCTGTTTTCTCTGCGAATGGGATAGTCGTGCAAGAGATTCCCACTACATCAAGAAAGATTGGCCACTCCGACAGTCATTGGAGCCTGGGAGGAAAAGTGTTCAGCATCCACCACTTGTTGAATCAAGGAAGATTTTGTTACCACCCTTACACATCAAGCTGGGTCTGATGAAGAACTTTGTCAAGGCCATTGACAAAACACAAGCAGCTTTCAAGTACCTCCGTGGAAAATTTCCAAGGTTAAGTGAAGCTAAGATAAAGGAAGGTGTCTTTGTTGGTCCTCAGATTCGTGAACTTCTTCGAGATGATGCATTTGACCATGCACTGCGTGGCAAGGAAAAGACGGCATGGAAAGCCTTCCAGTTAGTGGCAATAAATTTTCTCGGAAACAACAAGGCACACAACTACAGGTTGTTGGTGGAAAACCTCCTCAAGGCATACAAAAGCCTTGGTTGCAACATGTCACTAAAGATACATTTTTTGCACTCTCATCTAGATTTTTTTCCACCGAACTGCGGAGCAGTGAGCGACGAGCACGGCGAGCGATTTCACCAGGACATTGCAACAATGGAGAAACGCTATCAGGGCAAATGGAGCCCATCAATGCTTGCAGACTATTGCTGGACAGTGACAAGAGATGCTCCATTTAATGAATACAAGAGACAAGCCAAGAAGCGCCGAGTAGACACTGAATAGGACTAAACTATGTACATAATAGTTTTTTGCCTTTTGTTTCATAATAAATTTTATTTATATAACCCTTTTGCTGATTTTTAAAGTGTTACATAAACAGGACAGGTGAAATATTATCATGTAAAGCAACCATAAACACATGAAAAGACCTAGGTTTACAATTTATGATTAAAACTCTACTATCTACACAATATACATAGACATAAAATGTAAAAACTTAAATATCTTAGAAACAGTAGCCAATCAGTTGTTTTAATTGTCATATTTGAATTCAGCACATCAAAATACATAATAAATATCACATTTTATCTCTGAAGCAGACGTCTTCTCAAAATTGTGTTATTTATGCTTGTTTTTCTGTGGCAAGAGCTTTAATCCTTGCTTTATGGGTCAGACAGAAGTCATGGATATCATGATTGTGTTAAATGAAATGGGTAAACAATAGGTCTGGAGTGATAACTACTTTTTGGTAGACTGAAAGCTGTCCTGAAAACTCTTGGCATTGAGTCCATCTGTTTGCCCGCTAGAGATAAACAGGCATTTCCTGTACAGAATGCAACCAAACCCTTTTAGCAATGCATGGGAAAGCCTGAGTGAACTGAAGAAATTCAAGTGGCTTACGGACACAAGTAATAAAAAAGACAAATTGCAAGGAAGGGGTAATGCGTTTTTGCAAAATTCCTGCTGTGGGGAAAAGCATGTTGAAGTGTAGTGACAGCTACAGAACAACTTTACAGAAGTTAGGGGGCTTGTAAGTAGCGTACGGGAGAGCATGTAACTTTGCAAAAGAGACAGTTTGTCCGGATATTTGAAAATATGTGATCATTTTTGTGAGCTGAAATGGACTAGTGTCCCTCTCTGCCACTTACTTTAAAAAACTGACTCTTTGAAGGTCTCAATGTGGGGGTTCGCCACTCCCCTTGAAATACTTAATTTCTAAACCTAACCAGAGGAGGTTGGGTTCTAAAATGGACATTAGACCAGAACGTGGTCTCCTCACACCCGCTCAGCTCTGTTGACTCGTGTCCTGAGCATTTTTGACTGGGAGTGGGAATACAGAAATAACACGTGAGAAGTTGTCTGTGTGGGATTTTCAGCCTGAATGGAAGTTGAAAATATCAGAAGTCTTATTAGGGAGAACCTAGGTAGTGAGATGGGTGCCAAATCCTGTCAAGGGCTGCTGAGCATCTTCCAGGCCTGCTGTAAACAAAGGGAGTCTCAAATGCTCAGCACCCTTCCGGATGTGAGGTGATTGCATTGAACAAATTGACATGTGGGTTAACATCCCTACTCTTTATATATACACCTCTACCCCGATATAACACGACCCGATATAACACGAATTCGGATATAACGCGGTAAAGCGGCGGGGAGCCCCGGGCCCTTTAAAGCACCGCCCAAGCCCCGCTGCTTTACCGCGTTATAGCCGAATTCGTGTGGAGCCCTGGGCCCTTTAAATCCCCACCCGAGCCCAGCTGCCGGGACTCCAGCAGCCGGGCTTGGGCAGGGATTTAAAGGGCCAGAGGCTCTGGCCGCTGAAGGGAGCCCCGGGCCCTTTAAAGCGCCGCCCGAGCCCCGCTGCCAGAGCCCCGGCGGTGATTTAAAGGGCCCCGGCTCCCCACACCGGCTGGAGCACCGGGCCCTTTAAATCACCGCCGGGAAAGCCGATCCAGTCCGGCACGGCGTACCGGCCCGTACCCGATATAATGCAGTCTCACCTATAAGGCGGTGAGATTTTTTGGCTCCCGAGGACCGCGTTATATCAGGGTAGAGGTGTATAAAAAAAATGTTCAGTAGGATCTTTAAAGATCACAAGCTCTGTCTTACAGCTGTGCAAAAGACAGCAACACGGTGCCCTGTAGCACACTGTAACCCTTCTGACTCACAAGACAGGATGCTATCTGATGAATCACCAGCACTCCAGCACCTGGGTTTCCCGCCCCAGTACGGATCAATCCTCCCCATACTTAGCTTGTGAGCTTTGATGGGATCAGATGCAGCCAGCAGGGGAGTTTCCGAGGGAGTAGCAGTAGCTGGAGCTACAGACTCTGTGGTTGGTGGTGGTGGGTGCATTTGGTCCATCTGTGGGTCGTTTGTTTAACTGTCTGTATGCAGGCGCTGTAGCTGGGCTGTGGGCCCCTGAGTAAGCTTTGATCAGTGCCTTGCTAAAGGCTCCAAAGCTCTAGCCCTTGGAGTGTTGATCAGCCCAGCTGTTTGAAATCTTTCGTTAATTGCCCCCTGGTTGAGGGGGGAGGGGGGCGCAGAGCTGAGCTATGCAGGGAGACTTGATATAAAAACTCATGTGGTAGGTGAACTTGAGAGCCGCGAATAGAGCAGCTAACAGGTATTTTGGAGGCGCGAGAGGCTTTTCTTTTAGGTTCAGCACTACGTGGGAGATCAAGATGGCTGGCGATGGTACAGTGGTGGTGACCTGCAATGGATGTGCCCCATTGTCTATCCTTCCTGAAGACATAAGGGATTTCCTGTGCATGAAGTGCAAACTGATGGCTGGAGGAAAAGATTCTTGGATTGGAGGGGCAAGTTGAAACGCAACCAAGAATCAGAGAAGCTGAGCTGTGCCTAGACAACCAGATTTGGGAAACACCAGTACCTCAGGTTCAGGGAAGAATGGAGCTGGCCACAAAGGAATTGGTAAGAGAGGAAGTTATAGAGGAGGCCTGACCGTTTGTAACCACCAGAGAAAAGAGGTCAGAGTGACATGCTACACCGTTGGAGACAGATGAAGATAGACCAACTGTGTGTGGCTACCAGACAGAAGAGAAGCAGAAGGAACTCCACAGCTAAAAGTTTCAAACTGATACCAGGTCTTCACTATGAAAGATCCCTTGGACCCACTGACTCTTGAAAGGGAACGGAGAGATATACAGGACCATGTGTGGATGGTAGTTTGGCCCAACTTGTAAGAAAGTTGACCTTACCCACAAAGAGTTCTCCAATCGTCCAAGGAAGAAAGACTCTCCTTGTTGGAGATTTAATACTCAGAAGAATTGAAAGAGCCTGCTGCAACGGACAGGCAGATAACAGGGCATTGTTCTGCCTTCCTGGAGCCAAGACACAAGACATCACTCTAAGATTTGATAGGCTTCTGAAGTCTATGGGCAGGGATCTATTGGTGATGGTTCATATTGGCACTAATGACACTGTGTCGTGAAGTATCTTGCAGACAGTATATGGCAGGGAACTTGGAAGTGTGCTTTGACATTCTTCTTCAGCAATCTTCTCTGAGGTCCTTCTTGTCCCACAAGCAAAGGAAGATATATTGCAGAAGGTTCTGGAAGTGAATCACTGGTTAGTAAGGGCGGAAGGCTTCGGTTTTGTGGAACATTGGTCCATCTTCATTAGGGAAAGGGGGCTCCATAGTTTGGATGGCCTCCACCTCATTAGAAGGGGGACCAATCTCCTTGGGGACAGGCTGGCTGGAGTATTCATGAGGGGGTTAAACTAATAGCAAAAGGGGAGGGTAAAAAGAGGAAGATATGAGCACTCAGCACAAAATCAAGATGTTGAGAAGAAAATTAATCAAGGAACTGCAAGACATGAACAGAAGAAATCCCCTAATGCTAGGAGCCTGGTAACAAACAAGAGGAATTGGAATTGCTCATTTATGAGCCTAAATTCTATCTAGTTTGTATTACTGAAACCTGGTAGGATCATTCACACAATTGGAATGTTAAAATCAATGGTTACAACCTATTTAGGAAAGATCAAGTAGGCAAAGGGGGGGAAGGGGGTGGCACTCTGTCAAAAATGGCATTACCTGTTTGAGTCACTGATAACTTTGATCCATAAGCATTCAAGATTATTGTCTTCTATGTCCTAATAGGTAAAGTGCTACAGACCACCAAATCACACTAGGGGACAGGATGACTGCTTCCTTATACAGCTATCTACAATGTGTAGGGGAAAAAACTGTGACCAGTGGGGACTTCAATTTGAATGACATATGCCGGAGATCTCATGCTGCCAATACTAAAACATCTTTGGACTTTCTAAACATTATAGATGACAATTTCCTAACTCAAAAGTATTGCAGCCAACACGGGGGAATTCCATATTAGACCTTATCCAACAGATAAAGAGGAACTGATCACAGAATTGAAAGTTAATACTAGTTTAGTTACAAGTGATTATGACTTGATGACATTTATAATGTGCAAGCAAAATAAAGTCCAGACCATTTTTTTATGTATAAAAAAATCACCTGTCTCACTTGGTGCTTTAATAGGACCAGTTTCACAAAGCTGAAAATAATTGAGCCAAATCAACTGTGACAAAACTTAATTAGAAAAATGTGAATGATAATTGGAAATAATTTAAGAACACCTTACTAGATGCCCCAAAAGCCACAATTGAGGAAGAAGGCTGTGCTACTTAAAAAAACAACCTGGTTTAAAGTAGAAATGAAAGCAGCTGTAAAATAAATATATATTAAAAAATGGAAGAAAGAGGAAGCTGATAGGAATGAATATAAATCAGAAGTTAGGAATTGTAGAAAATTGATAAGAGAAGCCAAGGGATACAAGGAGAAATCTATGGTCAGCAGAGTTAAGGACAATAAGAAGGATCACAACCCAACATGATACAGCTGTAGGTAAATGATCTTCCATTGAAAACTAGTAGTAGGCACTGCCCAGTATATTAAAAAGTAACACAGGTATTTGGATTTTCTCTTTATTATCCTAAAACAGGGGTTCTCAACCTTTTTTTCTTTTTGACTCCCCCCACCCCCAATATGCTATAAAGACTCCATGGCCTGCTTTTGCCACAACAACTGGTTTTCTGCATATCCAGTAGATTAAAAGCCAGGACCAGCATTAGGGGGTAGCAAGCATGGCAATTGCCTGGGGTGCCATGCCACGGGGCCCCGCAAACCCCGCAAGTTGCTTGGGCTTGGGCTTCAGCCCCGGACCCTAGTGCATCTAATGCCAGCCCTGCTCTCTGGTTTATTTTGGCAGACCACAGGGGGCCCCAGATTCCTGGTTGAGAACCACTGTCCTAAAACACCCACTATTTTATTGTAGTGCAATGGGAGAAAAATAAATGACCTTGTCCAATGGGGACAACAACCAGTTTACATAGTTGAACTTCAGATGCCATAAAATTTTCAAAAATACCCAGGTTTTTTCCATATCTCATTTCTTAGTAGCATGAAACTTCAGTCAATTTTGTTTATTCTGTGTACAGCTGGTAAGAGACTGAACTTCATTTCTTGGGTTCAGCCACATGGCAAAGGGCCCAGGATTACAAAAGATTTTACCAGTATTCTGTAGCAGAGGTTAGACTCTGGTAACTGCTGATATGGCGATGAGCACCACAGATATATGCGTATCAAATAAAGAAATCAAGCTTAGCTGAAAGGCCAAGAAGAAGCAAAACTTAAAGATGATAGACTGTTATAGATACACACAAACACTTTAAATAAAGTGTAGTGTCCTTTTGCTTATTGAGGAAATCATGAGCTAATATGGGAGGCACTTGGCTATTTAGGCTCAGAACATACTAGAGACAATAATACTTCTGGCTTTTTGTGTGTTGATTCCAAAGTAGCAAGCCTTATTATACTTTTTTTTTTAATTGGAATGTCTTCCATTTCAGTGCCACTCTGGTATTTGAGAACCATATGAAAGTACAAATAGCAATGGTAAATAAGCCATTTTTTTCCAGTTTTTCAGTTTTTAACCAGACTTGGATTAAGTTTTGAATTATTTGTTGTTCTTAACCACTAATATTTTCCAGATCCACTTTACTGGTGAGTGTGGTGGCAACTAAGTCTTAATTTTTATTGGAAGGAAGCTACAGTGCTCTTTCTGCTTTATTTATTTGCTTGCTTTTACTCTTTTATTTTTAACCATATTTTGTATTGCATTTGTTGTTGTTTTTTAAATTGATAGTCTTGTCATATTTTGTGGTATTGATTCTTGGAAGTGGATTTAAAAGCTGGGATTGAGCAATCTATGAAATTTCTGCAGCAGCAGCACACTTTTTCTTGAAAGTCGCTGTTATGCTCTCAGTCCTACATTTGTCAGGCTTTTGTTTAACCGCTGTGAAGAATCCACACCCATATGTGTTCATTAGCTGGCTGAGAGAGAGAAAGGAAGATATTGTCAATTTCCATTGCAAGCTTCAGCCCTGATTTCCCCATGGAGCTCTGGTCCAGAATTTGTCCATTGAGATGACTTGAGATGCAAGTCACTCAAAGCATTGATTCCATCTTATTGAAGCCTCTCTCCTCTGAGTCATGACGAACAAACTATGTGAGGGGGAGAAAAATCTGTTTAATACATGCTTCCTTGGGCATGATTTCACTTTCAAGTCAAAGTGCAGACGAAATGGTTCCTCCTTCTCTCCTCAAAAGTGGAATTTCCCCCTTGAGGCCCAGCATGGGCAAAACGCTGCTATGGATCAATGACAACTTTTCTATGCATAAAAAGTCAGGATGTTAAGTCCAATATCTTATATCTCCTCAGGGTGCTAGAGACAGGGTCTGTATGCTGCTTGGGAACGGGAGATTTCCAGCTTCCCAGTGGGACTCAGCACTCACTTCTGGAAGGTACTAAGATAATGGATTTTAAAGCCATGATGATTATGTTTAGAAAATGTTATGGGTCATTTTAGGGGATGGGCTTTAGAGGGAGTAGCTTTTCTGTCTCTCTGAGCCCTGTACAGTTGGGACTTGTAACTAATATCTAGCTTTCTAGCAGGATGGATAGCTTGCAGTGCTTTTCTTTCAAGGTTCTGTAAAGCAGAAATTCCAAAGAGTTAATTAGGAGGAAGTTCCACTCTCCATCACGACTTTTTGTTTCCCACTTCAAGTGGTGAGGCCAAGTGCGCCCATTTGTATCCTACCCCTACTGCATTTGTCTGTGGGTGTGTTTTCACCATAGGGAAGCAAAGAATACTTGATTTGTGGCCAATAGAACTAGGAGCAGTTTGACTGACAGACATCGCAGAAGCCTCCTGTTATTCATATGCGCAGGGCGTGTATGACACAAGTAGCTTCATACAAAAGCCAAAGCAACAGGAGTCCTTCTCCTGCCTTATTTCCCCCCTCCCTCCCCAACTGGCCTTGTCTTCCTGCTTCTTCTCCCTCTCTGCAGTGCTGCCAGACTTCCTTCACTGACCCCACATGACTACAGGTCTGTCTCATCTTACGCTTGGGTTACGTTCCACGGTCAGCACCTAAAGCGAAAACCGCGTATAGTCAAAATTACGTTGAGTGTAATGGCGGGCAGAATCACCCGCACTACAGAAACAGTATTTAAATTGTTATTTTTCTCTTTTTTTGTTTTTTTCTTGTTTTTGCCGACCGCATAAAGCTGAAATCGCACATGTTAAATGTGCCTAAGATGCGACAGACCTGTACTTCTTAAGTTCAAATGGCACAGACCTTTTTAGTCTTGGTTCTGGGAATACTACAAATCCCAAATTAATTGTGTTGGGCAACCCTGGAAACGTTTTCAGCAAAGCACTGTAGAAACCTACACAAGAGTCATTTTAGTAGTCATAACATTGCGATTTCATAGTCCAACAGTGTCTTGTGACCTCTCAGGGTTAGAAACAAGGGCCCTATACCATTATGAAGAGGAGATTCACAGCTTTCCAGTGGGGATAAAGATCTCATTCCTAGCTCTGATGGCTCTAAATATTAGAGCTGGTCAAAAAATCATACTGAAACTATTTTCCATTTTTTGTCAGTTTTTGAAACTTTCCTTTGTGCATGCACAGGTGCCTCCTCCCCTCCTGCCACAATATTTATGTGATAAATAGTGGAACCGTGCAATATATTGTATTTATCTTGCATCTTTGACTACCTTCCCTGGGAACTAATCCATCTGAGCTGGGACTGTTTCTAAAACTCCAAACCTACAAGCAGTTTAAAAAAACAGCAGCCACCATTTAAAAGAGACCCACTTCCTCCAACACACCCAGTCTGCCACAAATGTTTCTGATCTCATCTCTGCTGCAAAACTTATATATGAAATGTGTGTGGGTCCCCAGCAGGGGGAGTTAGTTTATCCCTTTTTCAAAAATAAATTGGAGCTACAATCGGTAGAGCAAGCCATTCTCCAAAACTTCTGTCAAACTTGTCATTTTCAAGTGAATTATACTTTGACTATTTTCATCTGCCTTCTGATTACACAGGGGCAATGTTAATCCCTGCTTGCCAGTGCCCTGGATAAAACCGTTGGGTGAAGAGAAGAGTTGTCCCATTTCCTTTCAAAATGTGAAGCGAGAACTTTTTCCAGTATGTTAGGCTCTACGAAGGGTGGCGGAGTACAACTGCCCAGAGAATACTGACACTGCAGTTGCCTGGCATAAAGTAGGTGTCATATTCAGGGTATTTTTTTTATTATTAAATGAATATACAAGGGAGTACAGCAGCAATTCTACTTCTTAACCACACTTAGAGAGGTTTAAGTTATTAATGCCAAATATAATAAAAATGTATTCTAATCTTGGTCATGTTTCTGGTTCTCATTTGCTGTCATCTCATATTTCTCTGTCTCTCTCTTTCCCATTCCTCTGTTTATATTATGATTCTTGTGTCTCTCTGTCTCCAGACTTCCTTAGGCCCCCTCCTTTCCTAAGTTTTCCTTTACTCTTTCTGTCCTCTAGTTTCATTTTATTTTTTCTCTTCTGTATTTCTTCAATTTCTGTCACTCCTTTATCACTTCAGGGTTTTTTATTTTGGTTTTTTTTTGGGTGTGTGTGTGTGTGTGTGTGTATCTTTGCTGCTTTTAATCTGCTTCAGTTGCCTCTTTTCCCCTTCTCTTATCTCAAAGCCCTCTGAATTCAGAGGGTTTTTTGATGGACTTCAGTGGGTTTGGATCACTCCTATAGTCCCTACCATCTTGCCTCTGGCTTTCTGCATAACAGAAAAACTTGTAACACATACTTCTTTGTGGTAAAGAGGAAGATACACAACACCCTGTTGTCCCCAGGTGCAGTCAAGCACAGGCACATGAGTATAGCATTTGCGCATCTCCTGAAAAACAGGTGCTCAAGTAATCCATTCTAGGTCTGCATGCTCCTGCTTCTACCATGTACTCTGCAAACATGACAGTCAAATATAAACTAAAGTTGTCCCTCGTAGCTCTAAAGTATGCTGCAGAGCAGAAGTGGTCTCCAGAGCATTTGTAGGGGAAGATATGGGTATTAAAGAGAGAAATTTTGGTGAAAACAAATCTATGCACATTACAGCACAAAAGAAGTCCAAATCCTCTCTTTTATTTCCAAAAAAAGATAATTTGAGATTTTTTTGAATTTTTTCATAAGCTAATTGTAAAGTATGTGTGGGGAGGGGGAATGGAAAAAATCTAACAATTTGCAGGAAATATTGTTTATTTTGGCAGAACTTGGGAAATGTCTTCCCTTGTTTTTGTTGTGATCATGTTTTATCCATCTAATAGCAGCCTACACTAGCATTGTACCATGTCCTTTCATCATGACAGATTCCCCGGGTATGTTTCAGACCATATATAGGGATTGTTTACCCACCTCTTGGGTGGAAGGCAGAGGCAGCATGCCATCTAACAGTGCCAACAAAGACTTTAAGAGAGGATGTGAAGAATAACTTTTCCTGTTGAAACTACAATGGATATTTAAAGCCAGTTACATGAACATAAAAAATAAGTTTGTTGCACCTGTAAGAAAAACGTTGATGTATTTTTTTTTGTACTTGGATTACTGCAAAATACTTTTCTGTTAAATCTAGTCATGTGTGTCTTTGAACAGTTACAGTCACCTGAAAAGAGATAACTGACCAGATCTAATACAGTGTGTCTGTTTCACATTCACTGGCATTTTCTGGCTGCTTGGCCCCACTCCTGTAACGGAAACCAGCCACCACAGCATACCAGTAAATCTGGCCCAACACGGTTGTTTTCCTGAAGTTACAGAAATAAACATAGGGGTGAATAGTTCTAAGTGTGGTGGATATTTCCATCGTTTCATTAGCAATAAATGATGCAGCAAGCAGGCACAGTTATAGGAGTCTTTACTGAGCATGCTGAGAGGCCTGAGTTTGCTATCAACATATGCTGCTGCATTTCATAGAAATGTAGGGCTGGAAGGGACTTTGAGAGGTCAACCAGTCCAGCCCCCTGTACTGAGACAGGACCTAGTATACCTAGACCTTCCCTGACAGGTGTTTGACTAACCTGTTCTTACAAACCTCCAAGGATGGAGATTCCACAACCGCCCTTGGAAGCCTATTCCACTGTTTAACTATCCTTAAAGTTTTTTCCTAATCTCTAACCTAAATCTCCCTTGCTGCAAATTTAGATGATTATGTCTTATCCTATCTTTAGTGGGCCAATTGTTTACCATCCTTTTTATAACAACCCTTAACATATTTGAAGACTGTTATCAGGTCACCCCACAGTCTTATTGTCTCAAGAAAAATCGTGCCCAGCTTTTTTAACCTCTCCTCATAGGTCAGGATTTTTTTTAAACACCTTTTATCATTTTTGTTGCTCTCCTCTGGAGTCTCTACAGTTTGTGCACATTATTATTATTAAAGGGATGCCCAGAACAGAACACAGTATGCCAGTTTAGGTCTCACCAGTGTCGAGTAAAGCAGGACATTTACCTCCCTGTCTTACATACAACATTCCTGTTAATACACCTGTCATGGAGTTCAGGGTGCAATCCAGACCAGTGAGGGGTTGTCATCGCTGGTATTATAAACCTGAGTGGCTCCTGGCCTGGGGTGTGCATACAGCCTGCAGCTGCCATGCACTGTGTGTTGTGTATGCTGTCCTGCTCTGATTCAACCACTTTGAATCCAACAGCCTGCCAGCAGTTGGCACAGACACACACTTGCTTACTAGCCGTGGTTAATGTCAGCAGGTAACCCCAACACACCTCCAGTCCTGAATTTTCCCAAACCCATGTGCTCTGCAATGTCCAGCTCTCTCCTGCTCTATTCAGAGAAATAGGAAGATCCGTTTGCTCCTTTAAAGAGACAAAACCCACTAGCTTGCCACATTAGCCGGAGTTAACACTTTAATTCAAACACAGCACTGTTGATTTAACTTAAAAGTAAAACAAGTTTATTAACAAAAGAAGATAGGATTTGAAGGGAGAAAGTTAGAAACGGTTACAAGCAAATAAAAGTGAAAACACATTTAAAAGTCTAAAACTTAATCTAGCAAGGTTCAAGCTTTGTTCTCGATGGCTTTTCTCACCTACAGTCTTCCAGTAAGAGGGTGGCTGAATCCACCAGGTCAGGACCTCCTCCAGAAGCCTAAAAAGGCTGATTTGTTTGTCATCTTAGGTGAAAGAGAGATCTTGGAATTTTCTGCCCCCTTTCTTTTGAAATGGATTCTTCCAAAGGTTACCCCTAAAAGTCAAGTTCATTCAAGTTGGCAGTGAAGGAAGCTCCTTGCTTTTCCCCACTTCTGGTATTTGCTAAAATGCAAACTCTTCGGTTTTCTACAATCTCCTATCCCTGCTGTCTTGATTACTGTTTATTGCTTATAATGTAAACTGAGGTAAATCCACATTCCTTTGTTTAGGACAGACCTGTTTGCCAACTCCCCCGGACATGCCTGGTTTACTCATAATTTCATCATATATCCATAACTCTTAATACACATCGCATGCATACATCACGCAAGAATATTAATGATCAGTGATTTATTACTTTTCAAATGATACCTCACAAGTTGTATTTGGTACAAAAAATATTACAAGAATATGTAGGGTATGAATACCTGGATGCTGTGGGTCACAATACCCCAGAATTATTTTAGCCTTTTTCACAATGGCCTCCCATTGTTGACTCATATTCAAATTGTAATCCACTAACCCCCCGCTCCCCGCCCTGAATCTTTTCAGCACTCTAGCAATGTATTCCCCATTTTGTAGTTGTGCATTTGATATTTTTTCTTCCTAAGTGTAGTACTTTAATGGAGGGTCTACCTCTACACAAGACAGAGTAGGTTAAATTAAGTCAATTTACCTTATATGCTGAACCTGGAAGAGATCCAGGGCTTAATAAAGCCCGGAGGAACTTCATCTTCCATTACAAAGGAGCAGGTTGGGCCTGTATGAAGGGATGAAGCTGAGAACAGAAGGGGGCTTCAGGAGAAGTAGTCTGCAGTCATTCTCTGGGGGAAAGGAGGTTTGTTTAGGGCTACAGAGTCTGGCAAGAAGTATATGGTCTGTATTATACACACTTTTTAATTAGAAAGATGCTGTGTGTTTTGTTTTATTCTTAGCCTAGTGCAGTAGTTCTCAACCTTTCCAGACTACTGTACCCCCTTCAGGAATCTGATTTGTCTTGGGTGCCCCCAGATTCACTATAGGTGCTGGAACTAAAGCTGCTGGGGGTGTTGCAGCACCCACTGGCTTGAAGTGGTTTCCATCATATACAGGGTTTATAGTTTGGTTCAATGGCTCTGAGCACCCCCACTATACACATTGTTCCCGCACCCCTGGATTTCACCTCAATTAAAAAGCTGCTTGCTTACAAAATCAGACATCAAAATACAAGTGTCACAGCACATTATTACTGAAAAATTGCTTACTTTCTCATTTTTACCATATTACTATAAATTAAGTACAAAATTTATATTCCAATTGCATTTCAGTTCATAGTATATAGAGCAGTATAACCAAGTCATTGTCTGTATGAAATATCAGTTTGCACTGACTTTGCTACTGCTCTTTATGTAGCCTGTTGTAAAACTAGGCAAATATCTGGATGAGTTAATGTACCCCCTGGAAGACCTCTGTGGACCCCCAGGGATACTTGTATCCCTTGTTGAGAACCACTGGCCTAGTGGTGGCAGTGATCTGCAGTGATACGTGGAAGACGTGAACTTGACTGTAGCTGCTGTTACCTTACTACATATTGTTGTAAGCTCCTTGTGGTAGGTACTGTGTCTTTGTTCTGAGTTTTGTACAGCACCTAGCACAAAGGGGTCCTGGTCCAGGACTGGGGAACTTGGGTGCTACTGCAAGACAAACAGAATAATAATGATAACATTAAAAATCACTATCCTGTAACTAGAGGACCACGAACTGCTGAAAGGTAACACATAATTAGCTTATTCTCCACACACATTAAATGAGAATTGAACCAGCACTACCTCACATAGAAATGTCAAATGTTTCCTAAGGAGCTCTCGCAGGATGGGATAAATACAATTTATTGAAAAATGCAAGAGAAACAAGATCTCTTCAATATTTATATTGCTGCAGTTTAAAAGCAAAATCTGCCCCCTTCTGCATGATATGTTGCCATTTCAAAGCTGTGCGTTAGTGTTTCCATTCAATGGATCGAAAATCCATTCAGTAGCATTACAGCATGGGGGCAAAACCCCCCATTGTTCTCAGAATGAAATATATGTGTTTGCTCATTGTATGTAGGAAACATAACATTTATGGCACATCAGATAGATGCATGTGTCAGCTTTGTCACGTAAGGATTTTCTTGTTCAGTTAGGGTTGCCTTTTAACTCCTAATATCTGAAGCCACAGCTTTTCTTAGCCCATTTGTTAGAAAGAAGAGCAACAAGCTTTGAAGAAAACAAGAGAGAACAAAACAGAACTGAGAACAATACTTTTGTCAGAACAGAGACATGTTTAAAAAAATGATGACCATCCAAAACATATTGGAAAAACCTAGTTAAATAAAGAAAGTAACGGGTGTTCATGTCCAGTTCTGCTGCTTTAAAATGACACGGGCAATAGTGGCAGTAGCTCGGCAGTAGTATTTTAGGTCATGTCATGTCATTAGGGAGCAANCTGCTGCTTTAAAATGACACGGGCAATAGTGGCAGTAGCTCGGCAGTAGTATTTTAGGTCAGGTCATGTCAATAGGGAGCAGCTGAAACACAAGCTAAACTACAAGATAGGACCAAAATGTAGTGTGGTGCACTGGAGCATAAGTAAAGCAAACTCATTAAGTCTCAGTGCAGGCGTTTGCTTTATGGGGTTGGCTGTGAATTTACCTTATAAAAAGTACAAACTGTAGCATTCAGTGCTGCTGTGGGGGATTTTTCTTCTTGTCTTTGGCATCTGAGGCAGTAAAGAGCTTAAGGGTTAAACCCAGCTCATTAGTAGCCTGATCCAAAGTCACTGGGAGTCTTTTCATGCCCTACCTCCAGTGTGACTACTTGCATGACACTAAGCAGGAAATGACTCTTCAGTTTTTCTGTGATGTGTGTATCTCTTGTTTTGTTGTGTGCTAGGTATGTACTGTGTACTCCTGCCTGCCTGCTAGGAGGCAGGGCTGTGAGGGGGATGCAAGGGGGGGGGATTTTGCTTCCTCTCTCATGAAGAGTTTACTTCTTTGTTTCCTTTAATCTAAATTATTTCCTCTACAATGAAATACATGTTTTTGCTTGTATGTAGGAAACATAGTATTTATAGCCCATCAAATAGATGCACGTGTCAGCTTTGTCACGTAAGGATTTTCTTGTTCAGTTAGGGTTGCCTTTTAACTCCTAATATCTGAAGCCACCGCTCTTCTTAGCCCATTTGTTAGAAAGAAGAGCAACAAGCTTTGAATAAAACAAGCTGGCTTCCTTTTTTTGTCGGTAACCAGGAGATCATGCCCTCTTTAGAGCTTCCAAAACAGCTAGTGGCTGAACATGCAACTGCATGGAAATATTACTACAAGTAGAAATCCTTTTTGAACATCTAAAGAAAAATGGTTTCCTCAGATTTGCTGGTCTTCACATTGGGAGGAGAACAGAAACCTCTGGGAGCATGTCAGCTGCAATTGCCCACCAAGACTTATATGCCACATGCTAAACGTACACACAGTAAGAGACAGTTGCTAAGCCAAGGAGTTTATAATATAAATAGAAAACTCAGCAAAGGGAGGGAGAAAAGAAAGATGCACGTCCCCACTTTCCAGATGGGGAACTGAGGCAGAGAGCACGTGTAAATGAATTCTGCAAGGGTGCACAGAAGTCTATGCTGTAGTAGAACTGGGAGTACAACCCAGATCGCCAAAGGCCCATCACAGCGCGGTTAACTATAACACCGTCCTTCCTATTTTTGCTGTTAACCCAGGTTTAGTAATTTTTCAAGTAGCTTTCATACAGGAGGAGAGCTATTGAACTCTCAGTCCAATACCTATTAGCCAGTGCAAGCTGAGAAGCAGCCAGTGAAAATGTACATAGACAAATGCATGGCCTGGGTCAGGTTCTGATCTCAGTTATTTCTGGATTTACACCAGAGAGACCAGAATTTGGGCCCCTTCTGTATTGGGAATTATAAAGTGGTTATTTTAATCACATGACTAGAGTTTTAGATAAACATTCAGGAAGTAACCAAGGCATGTCCCCCCAAGTAAAGTGAATCTTACACACCATTTAAGGTAAATAAAAGGGGAACAGCTTTATTCCAGCTAGAGGCTCATCCAAAAAGTGTTCCAGCATTTGGCTGCAGGCACCAGGAGTGGGGAATTTAGGCTTGCAAGGCTCCTCCACACACACTAATTCCCTTACAAAAAATTATGCAGCTTCAATCCTTTACCATAATCTGCCTGGCAATGTGCTACCCTGATGGATCCTTGCAGTGTGTATGTATATGATTTTTAAGGTAGATCCCTCCTTTCCCCCCCAGCCCCTTATGCTCCAGCTCAGTAAAGCACTGAGACGCATGCTTAGACTTAAGTGCATCCTTAATGTTATCCCTATTCAGCATAGTGCTTATGCATGTGTTTGTGTCCTGCTAAATTAGAGTTTTAATGAACATACCAGACTTTTCTTTATTATATGTACTATTGAATTAAAAATAATTTTTAAAAAGTATGCCACGTGATTTATCATGGTACCCCAGCCATGGTGCTGATCCTGTCAATCCATTGAAGTGAGTGGAGGGGAACTTTGCTTTATCCTGCTAACTAATGTGTTTTCATCCCAGACCCCTGTCATTTCATTCCTTCCTCTTGTACTACCTGATAATCCCCTGCCATCTCTATTGTCCGAGCACTGGCTCTTAACATTACATTCTGGGGGAGAGGATGGGGACATCTCAAGTATGAGAGTTCTGGCAATCAGAAAATGGATTTTAAATATTTTAGTGCCAAAGCTATTTCTGAACACATGCAAATCACTGGCTGTGGAACTCTTTGCCAGAAGATGTTGTGAAGGCCAAGACTATAACAGGGTTCAATAAAGAACTAGATAAGTTCATGGAGGATAGGTCCATCAATGGCTATTAGCCACGATGGGCAGGGATGTCCCTAGCCTCTGTTTGCCAGACGCTGGGAATGGGCGACAGGATTGGATCACTTGATGATTGATTACCTGTTCTGTTCATTCCCTCTGGGGCACCTGGCATTGGCCACTGTTGGAAGACAGGATACTGAGCTGGATGGACCTTTGGTCTCACCCAGTATGGCCGTTCTTATGTTCTGATCTCACATGGTCTGCTCACACCAGGTCCCAGTTGTGCAAACAATTAAGTGGCTAGTTGAGTGATTAATTTAACGTATGTACTTGTTTGCAGAGTCAGGGTGTGACTCTATAGGTTGGCACCAGAGCTTGTGTTTCCAAGTGTATTCATAGAAAGAGGCAAGCATAGTCTGCTGAAAGAAGCTGTAGAACTGTCAGAACCCTGAGTCCTGGTCTGAACTGCCAACACTCCTTCCTCATTGCAGTCACAAGTTTGATGTTCATGTGACTCCAAAGCCACAATGAAGATGAAGAATCTTTTTTTAAAGTTCTGTCTCTTTGTTATTTAGAGTGGCTCTGCTCTAGCAAAGGTTGGTTTCTGCTCTCTGTAAACCAGGAGTTACTTCATTGAATTCCAAAGAATTACACTTATGTAAAACTGGTGCAAATGAGAGCAGAACTGAGGGTAGCTTGGTGGTGTCACTCTGTAGAGGTTTGGGTGAATATTTTCTTCAATGCTGATTCCCATGCGTTGTACTTCAACTCTCCAAATTCCCAGGGAAAGTCTGTTAAAAGTGCCAGGTCAAGTATTCAAGCCAGGAGAAGCCATGGGTTTTTCAGGGGGTTAGGAGTGCAGTGTTAGATAGCTACCACACGGTCACCATGAGGTGATGGCATTTCAATGGTGGATGAACTGACTGCTTAGAGCTAGACTGGCAACTTGCACTGTGCCAGGAGAAGGAGAAAGTGCAGGACCTGAATTGCAACAGCTAGTGTCACAATTTGGGCCCGGTATCCCATTCCTGACCCCTTCTGCTATGCTGTCCACCCTATCCCCATTCCTACCCACCTGCTTCCTGCCCGCCTGCTCAAGAAGAAGAGTGGCGGCCCCCTGGCACCTGTTTTCCCCTGTGTTGGGGCTTGCAATAGGGGTGGCTCACATAAAGAGTTTCCTCATGCCCCTGTACTCTTCTGTGTTGTTGCATAGTCTGGTTCATGATTGAACCTTTAACAGTGTGCATCTTTGGTATCCTTTTGAGATAAAAGGTGCTGCATAAATGTTACACATCACTACTGTTGTTGTTACTGCACTTGAATTTGTTTCCAAGCAGCAGTATTTATATTGAAATTATTAAGGGACTGACTTGTCTAAGAAGGGATTTTCCCTCTCAAAATACATACTGTACTGCTATCACTCCCACATGTACAGCTTCACTGCAGCTAGTGGAGTCTGTTTTTCACTAAGTGCATTGGTGAGCAGCGTTTAAACAAAGGGGGGGAAAAAGTGCTGGCAACAAAGACATGACTTATCATTTGCAACTCTAAAAAGAAGCCTGCAGCTATACGGATCTGGAAATAATATAAACTTAACCCACAGGACTGTTGCATTGGTTTTAGAGGAGCTTACTTTAAAGCTGGTATGTGGAGTCACTAAGAGACTGAGTGGTTGGCAAGGATGCTAACGATTTATGGAATGTGTCTTTGGAAAGGATTAAAGAAAAAACATGTTGCTTCTTACCAGCTCTGAGCTAGGAATATAGCTTTAAGGGTTGAGCGTTAAATTTTAAACATCCAGTATGTAAAGTTTTTAAGGGAATAAACTTTCAATTTTTTCAGTCCTAGTGCTCAGGATCAAATTCACCCCAGACCGGATAGACTAATAATCATTCCCATCTGACGTCCAGGAATAGGTCAGAAGTTAAAGGAGAACTGGTAATTGTGAGCCAGTTCCCAGCTTGCGTAAGTACAATTTGTGAGCCGCCCAAGATAACACAGTCAGCGTTTTAGTTCTAAAATGTCCCGGGCCTTGTATAAAACACAGAAGCAGTTAAGTTCCTTTTTCAAAAACTGCTTGCCTTTTCCCATTGAGACACGAATAAAAATTGAATATTGAGAATTTGGTTAAAAGTAAAACATGCTGACTTTGTAGGGAAGTCCTTAATTTCCTACATTTATTGAACCTGTAACAAAAATGTCTGTCTAGGTAGTCATGCCCCAACACACTGAGATCCCAGTACCTCCTGAGTATTCTACAATAGAAATGCCAGAAACAATCTCTCCTTTCCCAGCTTGTAGTAGAAATGACATAATAGTTACAGGATGTGTGTGTGTGTGTGTGAAAGTGAGAGGGTTTGTTGTCTGTATTTGTGTGTCTGGAGGACGCACTGTGGGAAAACTAGACTGAAGAAATGAGCTTGCTACTTACCGGTAATTTCTGAAATCCCAAGGCCTGTGGTCAAACTTATCATGTGCAGGAGTGGATTCCACAGTCTAATTTTGGTTCCTGTGGAAGTTCTGCCTCTTGTACCCCCCGCCCCCCACTTCCCCGTTGGTTGATAGTTTCAATGTTCCCATGAAATGTGGCTGCTGTGGGAGAGGTGATTGCTCTGACAGCCAGGGCCTATCCCATGAAGACTTTCAATATCAGGACAGATGTTGCATTTGATTCTGTATTCAGTGGGCAGCCAGTGGAAAGAGCAGATCACCAGGGCGATGTGTTCACAACAGCTTGTGTTGCTAAGCAAACAGGATCCTGCATTTTGTACCAAGTTTATAAGCTGCTTTGGCTCTTTCCGATCACAACTGCATGAAGCCCGGTAGTCTGGTCTGTGTCTGATAGGATGGCCAGTCACCAGTGGAAATGGATATTTGTTGCTGACAAGACTACTTGGGAACCCGGTAGCCTTGTGGAGTCCAAAAGATACACATGGCTGCAAGCTAGTTTAATGGTCAGAGGGCAGATGCCCTTGGAAATGGGAGTATTGCAAAGGACACAAATTATGGGAAGTGCTTCCCTTTACCTTCCAGCGGCTTCAGTCTTGCCTGGGTTCAGCTATAGCCAGCTGCTCTCCCTCCTGCTGCTGATTTTGGCTGGGCACTGAGAGAGCTGGGCAATGCTGCTGTTACCTTTGGCATAAAGATGATGCAGAGCTGTGTCTCGCATCTGTGTGCTGCTTGAGCTCCAGCCTGACCGGTGTGATTAGTCTCCAAATGGCTTCATATAGAGGTCAGATAATATGCAAGAGAGGACTGAGCCTTTTGAGAGTCCACAGCCAAAGACTGGTGTTTCTGTTCACCCAAGCAATTTCTTGGAGGACAGAGAGGAGTATTTGGGTCTTTGCTGTAATGCTATGGGGGGGCCCATCAGGATGAGCATGCGCATACATTCCTTGTGTATGGTCAGGCGGGTGTCACCCACCAGACCATCAAGTTCTATCTCTGGATGGTGCCCTGCCCTGAAGCCTGCCAGAGCAGAATATGGGATGCTAGCCCCTGACAAGTAGCACAGGAAGCTATTTTTTTTGCTAGCTTTTTGATTAGCTTGCCTAGAGAAGAGAGCCCCATTAGATTTCATGATTGTTTGCTCTGCCCTGTGGCTCTTTGGAACTTCATGGCCACAGCCTTGGAACTTGGATCCTCCTGTATTTTTTTTAAAAAGGCACAGGGCCCTACAACCTGAACTTAATAAGAATCTCCAATATAGCAGTCCAGCAGCTATGAGACACAGCTTTGCAGTTCTAATTCTGTCCATTAGGGGGCAGCAGTACACATACACAGTTAGTTTATTACAACAGGTGAATATTACTAGCAGTTAACATTCCCCCCAATTATTTGGAGAACTGTCCCTGAAATTTTTATGCTGACTATTATGCATGGGCTCCAATACTAGTAGCTGGATCAACTTCTTCTGCAGCAGGGAAAGCTGGTGGTGGCCTAAAGATCTCTTTGCCTTTAGAAATGTCAGTTACATTTGGGGATCCTCCAAAGGATCGTCTCTCTGGCCCTTCCCAGAGGCCGGTCCTATGCAAAGCATGAATGCATTGGCCAGGATGGGTTGAATGTAGGGGGGCCTGAATTAATTTTTTTTCAGACGATCACCCCCAAAGGATTGGGATGGCTTTGTCTAGGTCTAATTTTAAAAGCCTTGGTGCCCTATTATAAATGCTGGCTTTACAACTGTATAACACATGACACTTCTAATATGCTTCGCAGTTTTAAAAAAAGTAAATATGTTTTCATTCTTCAGAAAATATTCTGTTGTGCTTGCTGTGTATTTCAGTATAATATGTGTATTTCAGTACAATATGTGTATTTCAGTACAATAAGACCAGTACAATAAGAATGTGTATTTCAGTACAATAAGACCAGAGCGTATATTTGTAAGGCTTCTAGAAGGGTACAGTTAGAGATGAGCAAACTAACTTTTGTTTTAAAACAACTGTCCTGAAACAAATAAGATAATGCAGGTACCCATGTCACACCACTGCAATCTGGGATTTTTCACCCTACCACTTGTGCTAATGATACCTAGAAAATTCTATGGGTGGGTTTTAGCAAATCTGGTACCCTTTGCTTATTTTCTACAAATCTTTGGTGCTTCCCTGAAGTCAGAGGTAGAGTGGCTGGGAACTTTTGACAAAACGTTTTTGGCGGAAAATGCCGATTTGTCAAAACTGAAATCTTTTCCAGAAACATATCAGTTTTGAGGAAATGTTCATCAGGAAAGGTTTCTCAGGATCCAGGATGGAATTTTTGGTCAAAAGGAGTGAGACACGTACCTCAGAACAGCCAATAGCTTGGTGGTTAGGTCACTCACCTGGGATGTGGGAGACCCTGGTACAGGTCCCTGCTCTGAATGAGGTGTGTAAATCACTGGGTCTAGGATGGTAGACTTGATTGTGCTGGAAGAGGAAGAACTGGGGCTTCGGGTCAGATCAGGGGAACCGGTAAGGGAAGGAAAGTGGTTAAAGAAGGGAAAAGATCTGCTTGGGTGGAAGCAGGGAGGGTGAAAGTCAAGGAAATGAAGAAGGCCTCAGAAGGTCTGAATTAGCTTCTGACAAATGTAAGTCCTGAGGCTGGAAGCTCTAGAAGGCAGGGAGCTTGCTACTACTATTCGTTGGTGAACAGGGGAAAGAGCAACCCAGAGCTGCTTCAGAATGCCAGGAGGACAGAGGCTCCATTGGGGAAGGAGCTCTCTGCTACCATCTACTGGTGAACAGTGGGTGGGGGAGAAACTGAGCCAGGCCTCATTTGCATTTTGTTATGTAAAAATGTTCCATTTTTGGTTAAAATTCATTTTAGTTTTGGGTGAAAGGGTAATGAAATATTATCCTTGTTGGGGAACAAAGGGGCAGAAAAACTGCACCAAATATGCCCCGGTTGAGGGGTTGCCCTAACCTAAACATCCATCCGGCATGGCGTGTGGACACAAGTCAGAGAAAGGGACTCCTATTTTCTGGTGTGAATGCTTCTCAGGTGGTAAGAGTTCTGTTCAAGTTTGCTCTGTAGCAGTGTTTTCCCCAGGAATTGAAATTAGGGGGGATGTTCGAATTTACGGGGGGAGGACTCAGGGCTGATGAAGGGTGAGACCGTGAGGGTGAAGGTGGGCTCTATGGCACCATACTAAAAACTGAAAAATGTTTCATGACCATTTTATTAGATTTATCTCATGTTTTAAAATCATCACACAAATTAAAGTTGGGTATTCAAGCCTTCTATGAAGCACTACATCTACATCCTTCTTGGTTTCTTGTTATAATTTTGCACAACTCTGTTAATGAACTTCCATTCCTTCAATTGATATGCCCATTAGTTCATTCACATGATCAGGCAGAAGGCAACATCTTTCAGAACACAAAATTCTATTCAATTTTGAAAAACAACGCTCAACTGTAGTTTTTGTGACTGGGAGTAGCAAGAGATGAATTCCTACTTCTTTCATCCCAGGAAACATAGCACAAAGATCGGGTCGAGCCACTAGTGATGATAAAAAAAGAAGTTGAAGTCAAATCTTCATTCATTCGTCGTATGATACTCCACTCTGTGTTCAAATTCTCTATTCTGTCCTGAGCACATGGCAGCCCCATTACTGGTAGTGCCTCACTCCACTCAACTGTTGGTGTTTTATAGGACAGGGATCTGTAAAAGCTACGTAGAGGTTGAGTTGAATCTAGAAGTCATTGTAGATTTTTAAGAATCAAGTCTGTGTACTTTTTCAGTTGTCTTAACAAACACTTCTTGTCCTCTTCACTTAAGGATTCAATATAAATGCCTTCATTAGTCAACTTCTGGACTGAAGTCTTTGCTTCTTCCAGTACTTTTTCAACGGATAGCTCTGTGATTGAGCCAAATGTAGCTTCTATTGCTGGACAAAGATCTACTACTGTTGTAGCAGATGCCTGGATGGCATTGTTTAATGACCCAAGTGGTTTCAACAGTAGACTTACAAGAGAAAGAATGGCAATAGTCTTCTCTGAACGTAGTAGCAAAAGTAATCCACCAGCCTCACTACTTAGATACATCCCATCTTGGTAGATACTTTCCAAAGCCAATAATAATGGCTGGAGTAATTTTAAGACAACAGCCAAGGATCGCTCATGAGAAAGCCAGAGGGTTTTCCCAGGTTGGACTAATTTGATCTTCAGTCACAGTGTATCTTCTATGTCAGGGGTAGGCAACCTTTCAGAAGTGGTGTGCCGAGTCTTCATTTATTCACTTTAAGTTAAGGTTTCGCGTGCCGGTAATACATTTTAATGTTTTTTAGAAGGTCTCTCTCTATAAGTCTATATTATATAACTAAATTATTGTTGTATGTAAAGTAAACAAGGTTTTCAAAATGTTTAAGAAGCTTCATTTAAAATTAAATTAAAATGCTGATCTTACGCCGCCAGCCTGCTCAGCCCACTTCCAGCCTGGAGTTCTGTTCACCTAGGCCGGCAGCGGGCTGAGCGGGGCCTGCGGCTGGGACGCCGTCTGGCAAGGGGCCGGCAGCCGGGACCCCAGACCTGGGGGGGGTGTTCAGGGGTAAGGGCAGAGGGCTGGGTGTGGGGAGGGGTGCAGGGAAGAAGGCTGAGTGTGGGGGGGTTCAGGGGTCAGGGCAGAGGGCTGGGTGTGGGGGGGTTCAGGGGTCAGGGCAGAGGGCAGTGGGGGTGTGGGGGATGTAGGGCAGGAGGCGGGGTGGGTGTGGGGGTTCAGGGGTCAGGGCTGGGGTGCTCGGCTTGTGGGGGGGCTCCCAGCCCCCTGCCCTGAGCGGCTCACGGCAGGGGGCTGGAAGGGATATGCCCTGTTCCACCCCCTTCCCCAAGTACTGGACACACGGGACGTCCCTACCTCTTTTCTGCCTCCTCTACATAGCAGTGAGCATGCTGCCACTCTTCCCCCTCCCCCTCGCAAGGGCGATCAGCTGATCGGCGGCAGGGAGAGGGAGGGGGAGGGGCAGGAAAGCACCACGCTGGGAGAAGAAGCGGGGGAGGGGGAAGCTTGGCTGCCGCAGGACCAAGCTTCTGCCTCCTGCCCCCACAGGGGAGAGCGTTGGGCGGGGGGTCTGAGTCGGGCTGGGTGCCGGGACCGCGGCAGGCAGCGGCATGCCACTCAAAATCGGCTTGCGTGCCGTGTTTGGCACGCATGCTGTAGGTTGCCGACCCCTGTTCTATGTTTTCCAAGATACTCAGTCTTTTTGGACTCTTGCTGAAAAAAGAATATAATGAAGACATTACATTTATAGCTTTTAAAATATCTTTTGAAGAGTCTGCAGCTGGTACTAGTGCTAGCTGGAGTAGATGGCCTCTGCAGTGTGTATAGAAGAGACTAGGGTTACACTTTTCTCTGAGCAAAGCTTGTACTTCACCAGGTCTTCCAGAGAAGTTTGCAGCTCCATCAAATGCACAAGCAGCCATCTGTTTGGGGTCCAATTGACAAGCCGTCAACACTGTCCCACAGCAGGTCTGAGCACTTAGACCTGATTATCAGTGACTTCAGCTGTAGTGGTCACTTAACAAACCAAAAGACTATTTATGGAGCCTAATCGGCTCTGTCTTTAAACAGTGGAGAGGGGCAGGTCAAACAGTACTTGTGACTCAGGCAGACCATCAAGCAAAACACCTGTCCCCACCCTCTCTCTTGATGCCCTCAATCAGCACAGGCTAAGTACAGTTCTACTGCCCTTTACTCATACAATAAGAATAATATTTTTTTACCCCCAGGATTCAAGTGATTTGTAACCCAACCCCAGCCAAAATCTATCACTTGGGCAACACAGCTCTGTTTGCTGGATACCTAGGTAGATTAGGTGTGAATGTAAATACAATCTGGTCCTGGAGCCTTTCCCCCCAGCTTATCACTAGCTGTCAGGGAGAGCTCATTTAGACTTTGCTTACAAATCATAATTTGAAATTATTAGGTTGGCCAACATCACCGAAATGAATGCACTGACATTGTCATAAAAAACAACAGCTGTATAAGGAAGCTAGTCTATATTCATACTTTTCAAATCTAGTATACTTTTTCAGATACACGTATTTTATCATATACTTTATATGCTTTTAAAGTGTGTATTAATGTTTCAATTTCAATTCAAATTTCCAAACAATCACTAAATTGGCATCACTGCATGTAACTAGTTCACAAAACTGGGGAGGGGGGAATTGGGGAAGTGTACGGGGGGGTGTAGGGAAATCCCTGCTCTGTAGCATTGTTCCATCTCTACTGAACACTGTGAAGAGGTGGCTTTGCGACAGGGGCTTAATGTCCAGAGGTGGCTGTTTGCTGCAGCTGCAGAGGGCAGCAACAGAGCTGAGCCAACTCTGGTGAGGGGACCACAACTCAGTACCAATAAAACTGAAATCACCTTAGGTAGTGGAGCCTCAGTACCTGACCAGGCAGCACGTCCCCTAGGTGCAAGAGAAAGACTTACATGAACTCTGAGACTTCACTAAACACCACCAACAAACCATGAATGGGGTGTAGCGGAGGGAGGGAGGGAGGGGAACGTGACTATTAAAGGTACATTGCTTTATAGGATGTTCATATTGGGGGTGGGGGAACTAAGTTAAAGGATTACTGCCAAAGATACCATGGGTATGTGTATTTTATTTAGCGTGTGTGTATAGAAAACAGAACAACAACAAAACTATATATAGAGAGAGTAGATGGGTACAATTAGATGAGCAAACCAAGTTTAAAAAAAAATCCTGAAACAAAATATTTTTATGGCCTAAATAAGGTAATAAGTGTAGTGGTGTGTCAGGCAATTGCAGGTACAAACTAGGATTTTATTATAGCTTTACTGTCTTTTCCCCCAAGATGATTGTGTCCCTTCTTCTCCTCATAAAGCTTCATACACAGAAACTTAGTGTGCGTGTGTAAATATTGTCTTTAAGGGTGCCCCAAAAAGTATTTCATTTCCTGGCTTCTGTGTGAGAGCGTGAGTCGATGATATTGGTTAGAATTTTAAAAGGAGCCCCTTGATATCTGAACCCAGCTCTTGTTTCTTCTGATAACACCTGGCAGAGGGTTATGCAGGAACTGAAACTCTGAAACTGATCTGACCTCAAACAAATGTCCATAGCTTTACAGATGACCCATGGCTGGTATGTGTATCCAGGAGCGCCGCCAGCTTTTTCGGCGCCCTAGGCGGCGGTAGATCCCGCCCCCAAAATGCTGCCCCCGACAGCGGCGGTGGAAGTTCCCGCCCCCAAAATTCCACTGACGACCGGGGCGCCGGCGCCCCCCAAATAGTAGTGCCCTAGGCGACCGCCTAGGTTGCCTAATGGGTTGCGCCGGCCCTGTGTGTATCTTAAACTAACAATGGCTAAAGTGGTGATGAGGTGAGTTTCAAAAACTTCTTGGGGTTCTGAAAGAATCGGACAAACCGCAATGTTTAGGATTTTTATTCTAACAATATTCATGCTTTCCCAAAAGTTCAATTTAAAATGTTTTATTCTTTGCCTGCCAATCATCTCCCTTCCTTCCACGCAGCTGTCTTTGCCTGAGTCAATAAGGCAATTTACCTACAGTAGGAGGGATTTATCTTCCATCCTCCCTTACCAGCTGCTTCTACTGTCCATAGCTGCAATCCCCTTTCCTTAGGAAACTACCCACAACCTGATGCCTCTCCCTGGTGCTGATCGACTTCAGAGAGCCACCCTCACACTGTGTAATCCAGAATTTCTGGCCTGGTGTAACTATAGCTCAAGTCTGTGGTGTTTTACTAATTTGAAAGCATTTTCACTCAGCTTAAAATTGTCACAGCTGGACAGGAGCAATGGCTGGGTCCAAAGGAGACAGTATGATTTAGGAGAAGAGGAGTTCCAAACAGGAAGGGAAGCTGGGCGGAAGGAAGAGAGAGAGTGAGATAGACTGCAGAAGGTGGGGAAGGTATCCTGAGGAAGTGAATCATAGCCACTGGTATGCACACAGGCTGTTGGGTGGGGAAGAGGCAAGGGATAGGCTGAAACTTTAGGGCATTTGGTAAATTCTGATCCTGGTGCTTGGTTTGCACTGATTGATCACCTGATTCAGCTGCGGGGATTTTCTTTTGGAGGGATGATGGGCTTTATTTTTAGTGAAGGGGTCAATTTAGAACATAAGAACAGCCATACTGGGTCAGGCCAATGGTCCATCTAGCCTATTATCCTGTTTTCTGACAGTGCCAGTTGCTTCAGAGGGAATGAACAGAATAGGGCAATTATCGAGTGATCCATCCTCCTGTTGTCCAGTCCCAGCTTCTGGCATTCAGAGGTTTAGGAACACCCAGAGCATGGGGTTGCATCCGTGACCATCTTGGCTAATAGCCATTGATGGACCTATCCTCCATGAACTTATCTAATTCTTTTTTGAACTCCATTATACTTTTGGCCTTCACAACATCCCACGCCAATGAGTTCCACAGGTAGACTGCATTGTGTGAAGAACTTCCTTTTGTTTGTTTTAAACCTGCTGCCTACAATTTCATCAGGTGACCCTTGTGTTATGTGAAGTGGAGAACAACATTTCCCTATTAACTTTTTCCTCACCATTCACGATTTTCTAGACCTCTTTCATATCCCCATTTAGTCATCTCTTTTCTAAGATGGAAAGTCTCCATCTTCCCTTGTATGGAAGCTGTTTCATACTCCTAATCATTTTTGTTGCCCTTCTCTGTACTTGTTCCAATTCTAATATATCTTGTTTTGCGATGGGGTGACCAGAACTGCATGCAGTATTCAAGGGGTAGGCATACTTGGATTTATATACTGGCATTATGATATTATCTATCCCTTTCCTAATGATTCCTAACCTTCTGTTAGCTTTTTTTTGACTGCCACTGTGCACATTGAGTAAATGTTTTCAGAGAACTATCCAGGATGACTCCAAGATCTCTTTCCTGAGTGGAAACAGCTAATTTAGACCCCATCATTTTGTATGTATAGTTAGGATTATGTTTTCCAATGTGCATTTCTTTGCACTTATCAACATTGAATTTCATCTGCCATTTTGTCACCCAGTATTGTGAGATCCTTTTGTAAACTCTTCATAGTCAGTTCTGGATGTAATTAACTAGAGTAATTTTTATCTGCAAACTTTTGCCACCTCACTGTTTATGCATTTTTCTGGATCACTTATGAATATGTTGAACAGCACTGGTCCCAATACAGATTCTTGGGGGACCCTGCAATTTACCTCTCCTCATTGTGAAAACTGACCATTTATTCCTATCCTTCATTTCCTGTCTTTTAGCCAGTTATTGATCCCTGAGAGGACCTTCCGTCTTATCCCATGACTGTTTACTTTGCTTAAGAACATAGGCGCGGGAACTAGGGGTGCTGCAGCACCCCCGGGCTCCTGGCTGCCAGTCCCGCGCCTGGGGGCTCGGTTGCTGGCCCCGTGCCTGGAGGCTCGGCTGCCAGCCCCCCACACCTGGGGGCTCGGCTGCCGGCCTCAGCTCTGGGAGGGAGGAGGGGTAGATGGATAAGGGGGCTGGATTTCAGCACCCTCACTATTAAAAATGTTCCAGCGCCACAGCTTAAGAGTCTTTGGTAAGGGACTTTGTCAGAGGCTTTCTGAAAGTCCAGGTACATTATATCCACTGGATCACCCTTGTGCACATGCATGCTGACATCCTCAAAGAATGCTCAGAGATTGGTCAGTCATAATTTCCTTTACAAAAGCCATGTTGGCTCTTCCTCAACATATTGTGTTCATCAATGTGCTTGATCATTTTGTTCTTTACTATAGCTTCAACCAATTTGCCTGGTACTGAAGTTAGGCTTACTGGCCTGTAAGTGCCAGGATTTCTTCTGGAGCCTTTTTAGAAAAATCGGTGGTACATTCGCTATCTTCCAGTCATCTGGTACAGAGGCTGATTTAAAATAATAGGGGTGATTTTAAATACAACTTGTGAGGGGAGAAGGGTGGAATGATCAAACGGCTTCAGCTATTTTTCCTCTGGACTGGTTTGCCCTACCCCCACTGCCACATTACGACTGCCAGTGAACCCTTGACTTAAAGGGTCACTTCTGTGGCATTGGCTAAATAGGAAATGGATTCACAAGATTCACTCCATGTTTTCATAAACAGAGGTCTGGTGGCATCCACACACTCCATACAAGAATGTCTGACTGCATTTGTATTAGAAGGCAAGAACGAAAATCTGCACTGGCTTCACAAGAAATGTTTTGTTTAAAACAGATAGATAAGAATATCCCTACCTTAGTGTGATTCTGTTATGCTATCTAATCCTGACTCAGGTCTGGCAGTCTCAGTACCAGCCCCCAGTCACTAAATTGAGTAAAGCCCTATAATATTTAATCCACTGATAGTCGTTGTCTTCTCCTCCCATAGCTGCATAATTAAAGATATGAAATTGGACTCGGGTAATATCATTACAGCAGGAAAGTAATACTTAGATTGTCTTGTGTAGTGTGATATGATGTGATTACAGGCACTGTGGTTTATCCTAGCAATCATCATTTGGGTTTGGAGCAGTCGTGTTTTGTTTTAGGTGGAAATGATTGTGCCTATTAAACTATTTACAGCTGGTATTCTGCTATCTTGATCACTTTTATGAACCATTGGTGTGCACTTGGGTCACATTTTTGCTTTTGTCTGCAACTGTCAGGGCTAGGAACCCCCCTTTCCCCCATGAAAGCTGAGATTATCACATAATCACTTGCCTCCAGGAGCTGGAGCTTTAAGAAAAACACTGTTAGTCTTTAAAATCTGTTAGTCTTTAAGGTGCCACCAGACTCCTTGTTGTTTTTGTGGATACAGACTAACACAGCTACCCCCTGATAAGAAAAACACCAAATATTATGAAATTCATGATACAATTCCCAAGAGCTGGTGATGCCACATACTTTATTGCAAAGTACTTTCACTGAAAATAATAAAGTACTAATAAGACAGACCCCTGTAATCAATTTTAAATATAAACTGATAAAGTTCTAGTTACTTGCTATTGCATTGTCAAAACACCTAGAATTCATATTTGCCTTTAACCTCTTCTTTTTTGCAACTATTTTGGTTCTAATTAAAAAAAGATCCTTGGAAATTCAATACCCCATTTTTCTAACTATTTAAATTAAGGCTGGCACTGTAGTTCAATAAACGTAATCAAAACATTTCTTTACACACATGGTGTCCAGGTGGACAGTGAATAATAACTTATACAATAATTACTACATGTGCCTAATTCTAAGACTAAAGCACCTTATTATTATTATTATTTTTTTTTTTTTTTTACTGTGTAGGTAGCAGGAATACTAGTATTTTCTGCAGGGAGATGCATGCAAGTGTGAATTGTTTTTATATATCTGAGTAGTAGAGGATGTTATACCAATAAAATAAAAACCAACAGGATCTTTTAAAAGGGGATAAGGCAAAATGCCGCGTTTATTGTGAATACAAAAAGAAGCCCAGTAAACAAGTAATCATAAATATTCTATCCCGTGTACCCACACAAAATACCAAAAGAAGCAAAGCAAGTAGACAGTTATATTTACTACATTCCATTCACTCACACACACATACACATACAAGTTCTGCAAAGTTGTTATAGTTACCAGCCTAGAGGTTGCTCATGCCAAGTTACTGGCCAGGTAACCTGGGCACGAGGGTGGAGCCGAGTCTTTGTCAGATATCAGAGGGGTAGCCGTGTTAGTCTGGATCTGTAAAAGCAGCAAAGAATCCTGTGGCACCTTATAGACTAACAGACGTTTTGCAGTATGAGCTTTCCTGGGTGAATACCCACTTCTTCGGATGCAAATACCCACTTTGTCAGTTGCGCATCAGATGCTCCTGGAGGGTGGTTGTAGAACCAGACTCAAAGTCCTTAGTCTTTAGGGTCTATTTTTATAGGAGTTTATGGAGGTGGCTTCATCATGCTGTTGCTGAATCAATCAGCAAATGGCACATCCATGATGGCTTCATGACGGATGCCAGATGTTACCTTGTTCTTTGGTTCTCCCATCCTTGGGGCTGTTGGGTGGATTCCAGTCTGCCCTCCGGGGGTCATCCAGTTATCTCCACTTAGCGCATTCTTCAGCCGATCGATACTGAAGTTGTAACTCTTAGGCTGGTACTCCTAACCATTCATCTCCTATTTACACACTTCCATTCACATGCATTCCCTAGCTTTATTTCAACATATATACTTTAACCACTCTTAGGGTGTAACGAAACTGCTTAACCCCCTTACCATATAACATACATAACAAGCAAGTTAAAGAACGCGAGAAGAGTGGGAGTCTCTGTGGTGGCTTCATCATGCTGTTCCAAGGAACAGTTGTTTCTCCAAGGTCTTATCTTTTCTGAGAGCAGACTCTCTGTCCCAGGATGTGCTAACACAATTAGCAGTTTGGCTTTGTAAACTGCTCACAGGGAGAAGAAGAAAAAGGCCTTCTAATTAACACTACTTTGGGATCTTTAAACTAGGGGGAGTGGAGGGGGAGTTTTACATTCAATCTATCTACCATACATCTCCTTATGGCATTAATACAGAAATCATACAGAAATCCTTTGGTATCGTCCAACAAGGAGGGAATGAACTCCTCAGATTAACAAAGAAACTAACATGTAAAGAAGATGCAATAAGTTTGGAAAGTACCACTGAAATAGTTGTTATAGATGTAACCCTTCTGCCCATCTGAGTTGGCAGCAACAAGGGCCGGGGTCAGTATCTAGGGGTTCCGTTTCAATAACGCAATGCAAAACCGGCTCAAGCCCCCACCCAGTGACCTGGGACAATTACATACCACCCCCTGGGTGCCTCTAAGAGACAATACTTCCCCTCTCGCAAGCACGGAGTCTGAGTGTAGCAAATCCTTTTAATAAAGGAGGGAAACAATGCGGCATTATGTTGGGGAAAAACCACAAACAGGATTCGTAACACAAACCATGAGCAAAAGACCCACCCCCAAGTAAGTTTGGCAGTATCCTTTTCCCCTCAGGGTCTTAAGTCCAACAACCCAAAAGTCTCTATCCCTGGTCAGTGCAGTGCCGAGAGAGGAGGTGGTGCAGTTGGTGTTTCAGGCCCTCAAAAGGGGCCCATACCATCAAGTACAAATACCTGTCCCCAGCCTTTCTCAATTCACTGGGTTTTGGAATCCATGTCCCTTGTCTAGCGAGTGCTACTTATTTGATGGTGAGTCCCTCTGTCATAAAACAGTTCCACTGGCCTTGATTCACATAATCAGGGTAACAACACTTTATTCTTCCTGCCCCAATAACAGAGAAACTGGGGATCCCACAGCAGCCAAAGTGACCATTTGGGCGGCTGTGGGCTCATGCTCGGCAGGGTGGGTGTGCCTAAGCAAACAAGACCAGCCCCTGAAGTTCTTTTCCACAACTCGCCACAATTCACCACCAGATGTCAGGGTAGAGCTCATCCTGACTCTGCTTACATCGATATTACTAGACCTGTAGTGGCGATTGTTGAAAGTTTCCTGTTTACTTCCTAGAGCCACAGTAAATCAAGGCTAATTGCAAAACACAGGAAAAAATTAGTTTCTAGAATATCATGTGAAAACACTGAGACATAGCAACAAAAGCAAGGAAAATGTGTCTGGGCTGTCACTAAAACTCACCACCCTTGGACCACCTGCTTTGCAAACAAAAAGAGGGGCTACCTAAATTCTAGGTATCAAGGATCTTCCATCTAAACTGTAAAGGAACAAAATCACTGCTTCTTCTTAGCATCCGTGCAATATGCCTCAGGTGGCACGTGACCAGGATTCATTGCCGAATTTGGTTCATTGGTTGGATCATTAGCTTCCCCGGCTGATACTGAGGGGGAGCACTTATTTAATCAAAGAAGTTGGCTTAAGTCTTGAGGGCAACTGCTCATGTCTCTTTTAAGTACCTTTCAAGCCCGGGGTTGTTAACCTGACTGGTGAGTACACTTCTGTAATGGTTTTCAGTTTAACGCTCCTTCTGAGATTTCCCCGCTCTCATCTCAGGTATCACTTAGCAACAAGAGGACTGTTCTTATCTTTAGCTACAAGAGCTTGATCTTGAGCTTGCTAACTTTAATAGATTGTTTACTTTTATCCCTTTTCTAATGAATGTAGGGAGCAGCCTACCTTTGGTTCCCATCACAGTTTTACTTTTGTTAGCAAATACTATGGTCTTGGGATTGAGCCCACTGAAGTCAATGGAAAGACTCCCATTGACTTTAATGGGCTTGTTATCAGGCCCTATATGTTCTTACCAGTCTAGGAGAAATAGGTTACAAAATGGTTACAGTGTCAGCAGTTGAGACATAGTGGGTGTTGGAGCGGTACAGTCAGGCCTAGTGGTCAGTGCAGTGCAGCTGGGCCAGGAATAGAAGCCAGAGTCAAGAGCGGGTTCAGAACAAACCATGAGTGGGGCTGGGAGCCAGGGCTGGAGCAGGCTAAGGCCTATGGCGTCTCTCACCACCATCAGGCAGGGGAGAGTTCCAAGCCATGAGGTGACATTGGGCAGACTGAGCTGCTGTTTCTCCTGTGAGGCTTATATACCTTCTCTGAAAGTCACCAGACCAGCTCCAGCCTAGTGCAGGAATGGCTCATCACCAGATGTGGTTTAATCAAGCTTTAGTTGAGGGATGACTCATCACGTCAGACGGTAGGTTACAGTGCTGAATATCGTGGAAAATACAAAACATTCAAAAGTTCTGCTGGCTGAAATTGTGAAGTCAGAGTTTAGAATAACGAGTCATAAGGAAGTGTAAAATGGATGTGTAAGCACCTCTTTTGAAGTAGGGATATTTTTTCCAGAGGCAAGTATGAATTGTCATAGTGGATCAGACAAGTGGTTTATCTAGTCTGGTAACTAGTGGCCAGTACCAGATGCATCAGAGGAAGATGCAAAAAGCCTTGAAGTTGGCAATTATGAAATAAATTTGGACTAGGCCAATGGTTGTCATATGAAAACTTCCTCTCTCCCACCACTGATGTGCAGCATCCTGTGTACTGCTGCTGTTTTAGGTACTGCATGCTGGGTCATAACATGAGAGGATTCCATATTTCTAAAATAAACTGGCTGTTCGTTAAATGAACTGGTTAGAGATACTACAACCTCAGCGAGCTTTGTGCCTACAGACTAAGTTCCTGGTGCCTCCTCCCGACTCTTCTCTCCTATAGCCTGTGCTTCTCCCTCCAAGTTTCATGCAAGTTGCTACAGCTGCTGTCTTCACCCACAGAGGATGCTTTAGTTCATGGTGGTATATGTATGTTACTTACATTATAGCTTTCTCTGAGATAAAAGGTGCTATATAAATGTAAAATATAATTCAGTGTATTCTACTTGGGGCATGATGAATTGGGATGGTTGCTTCATTGGGATGTCTCAGGGAACTGATTTAGCCTAAGGAGAATTAATAATGACTGCTTTATTTGACATAGTATTAGCACACAATCTGCTCAGAGGGCATGAATTTTGCTGCATAGTACAATGATGACTAACCAGATGTCAGATAAGTTTGAAATTCCAAACTCTAGCCTTTTAACACGCAATTTCAAAAATAAAAATGATCCCTGTAGCTGAGTGTTCTGGCAGCTTGGGTTGGTGATAGCTGGGTTCAGAATATACCTAAGCCAACTGGTTCTAGCTTATGCAACATACAGTAGAAGGCCCCTTGGTAAATTTTAGTGAGCTGGTGGTGTTTGAAAGTCTTAGAATAGAGTGGTTTTCTTTTGTTCTTTCTTGCTTGATTTTTTTTTTAACTTAAGAAAAAAAAAAAGCTAAGAAATTAAATGCAAAACCCAGCAATGCAACCTTAAGATAATACAATTATGCACTAATGTGCCTAATCCTGCCCCACAGAAGTCAATGGGAGTTTTACAAAGGGTGCAGGATCAAACCGTCCAGAAGCAGGAAATTCTAGTTAATATATGGAATGTGCAAGCTTAGCTCTGCCCTATTTAGATGCTTTTATGAGCCATGTAGACAGCGTGAATGCTTTTTTTATGGGCGTGCAAAACAATTCCCTTGTCCCCAACCCCCTCCCAATGAAACTGATGCCATTTCTCATCATTGCGCCACTGCAGCGGGCTATCCTAGGGATTTTGGATTTTAGAAAGATGGTTCATCCCAAATGTAAATGACTCTTAACATGAATGTGTGTGTAACCATCGGGTTCTGCTTTACCCCCTCCACTCCAGCTGCAGAAGTGGAGCCTGTCTGCCTTTTCTTTCATATCTAGTGATTGGTTTGCCACTTTGTTTTCAAGATTCTCTTCGCAACGAAAAAAAGGCCAAAATAGTGTGTGTGTTCACATTTCAAGTGCCTCAAATCAAGGCCAACTCTGATGATACAGTATGTGATGTTAGATTGTGTCATCAAAATACAGTATAAGATGTAGAAGGATGTTATGTGTGCAGAAAGTACATTAGCATGTTCGTTCTATTTTATGGAAGTTTTTAATGGCATGGGGATGCGGGGGTGGGCAAGAAATAAAGGATGATTTTGTGGCTTAAATCACAGGGTTGGGAGTCAGGAGTTCTGGGCTCTCTGTCTGGATCTGCCACAGTTTTTATGCAAGTTATTTAATTTCCTTGTGCCCCATCTTTCCTATTAGTAATGGGAGGATAATACATTCCTGTCTCACAGGTGTAAGTAGAAATCATTAATGTTTGTAAAACATGTTGAGCTCTTTGGCACAATATATTGTAAGTGCAAATACTATAATGGCCGAAGAAAAATAGGAATGATCTTGTTCCATATTGTTCTCCACCACCTGCATGCATTAGTCAATTGCCGTGCATAGAAGGAAAAAAACCCATTTTGTTAGATTAACAAGAAATCAATGGCATATCCATAACTACAGGACCAGTCTGAACATATGGAAAAACATTTCTCCAGGAAAAAGATTAAATGAACAACATTCTTATAGGGTTAATTTACTGTGTAAGAATATGAACTGAAATTAAATGTCTCCAGTTCTCTTATGAGAATCTATCGTTTATTATTCTTAACTGCATCAATATGTTGTCAGTGTTTCAGAGAGTAAGGAGTGCCATAATGGTGTTGCATATATCAGAGAATGCACTGTGTAAATTACTACAGGCCTGGCTACACTAGAGCATTTACAATGGTGCAGCTGCACCATTATAAGTTCTTGAATGTAGCCGCTCTCAGGCAACAGGAGAGAGCTCTTCCATTGGCTTAACTACTCCAGCCCCCAGGAGTGGCAGAAGCTATGTGGTGCTTATTTCGGTGTAGTTTATGTCGCTTGGGGGGGGTGTGAAATATTCACACCCTTGGGCAACGTAAGTTATTCCAACATAAGCTGTCGTGTAGACATAGCCTAACTCTTCAAAAGCATAATTTGAATGTGAGGAATTCAGGAAATAGCAAATGGAAATAAGATACGACCTTACACTATTATAGCATCTTTCATCCTGAATGATCCTAAAGCGCTTTGTGGAGTGTACAGATAGGGGGTCACTTTACCAGCCACTGAAATGCATCCACTTCTGGGTTGAAACAAGGTGAATCTCAGCTGGACTTGAGAATGAGGCCCACAATATTTTTTTATTCAGCTGTCCTCAATCTCAGTGAGAACAAGAGCAAAGTGAAGTGCAATACGCCCAAACAGATCTGACTTGCATCTGGCAGCAGTTTTTTGTGAAACTGCTGTGAGGCAAGAATTTGCTCTGCTTTAACAGAAGTACACTATTAAAGATCAGGCTCAAGCATCTTTGAGCAAAGACGTGATTTCCCTATAGCAGTCATCTGACAACTTGCAACTTGTGCATATGGTTGGCCAATCTGATCTGCAAAATTCCTACAACCCCACCACTGGCCCCAATCCTACAAGGGGGTCAAACTTCTCCCTCAAGGTGTATATTGCCCTTTACCCTTATTGAAGTCAATGGGCACCCTGCACATTGGCAGGATTAGGCCCATGTATCTCCCAATGTAAACCCATTACACATATGGTAATATGATGAACAAGGTGGGTGCAATTAGATAGATGGAGCAGATTAACAAAAGGCCTCATGAAAGACAATCTGTATTTTGTCCTCAGGATGTTGCCTCTTAGGAAATGAAATTTAATGCAGCACACTGTACAGAGTTTCATTTTAACTTATAAATTGTGTCCAATACCAAAGTCTCTGGCCACATCACTGTCATGCATGGTGTAATTACCCAGAGGTCCCATTTCTGAATACCCTTCACGAGTCATTTAGATCAATGTCAAAATAGAGTCCTATAAAATAAACACTAGCCTCCTACCTCCAAACCCCCTCTAATCAACTTGTGATGGCTGAGAAAAGTGCAGATGACACACATCCAGCTACCCGCATTCACTATAGTCCTAATTCAAAGCCCCACTGAAGCCAATGTGAATCTCTTTCAATTGAGTTCAGTGGGCTTTGGATCAGGGCCTTTGGCATCAGTACCATCAGCCAAAATCCTGTGGAGTCTACCTGTATTAAACCAAAGAAAATAAGAATGTGTCAAGGAAACACTCGACTCATTTGTTTGCTCTTGTCATTGATTGAAAACTCCATCCTGATAATGGTACCAAGCTCCCCTTACTACACCACTGCAAGAAAGTGCTGGCAAAATAACTTGCTTTCTTTGGCTATTCAGCCTGAACAAGTGAGTTTTCTTAAGAGCAGATTTAGTTTGTATTCAGCAAGGGAACTATGTATAAATCATCTCACACATTATCTCCCAGTTCCACTGTGAGAGCTGTCCCTCTTGATGCCTGGGTGGGGTCTTTAACTGCACTGCATGGAAGCTACTCTGTTTTTGATGTATTCAGATGGTTTTGTTTTAGGCTGTATTTTATTGAGTGGTTATAGATTATTATATAGAAACACCATAGCTCAGTTTTATGCTAATGGCTGTTTATTTGCCTCGCTTTGCTCAGTGAAAAAGGTAGTGTTTGGATGTTGTCTGTCTGTCTTGTTTCTATCTCTGGGTAGCAATAGGACCGGAGTTCTTAGAAAGCTGATTTAAGGGAATAAAAACCATGAAAGGCCATCTCACAAGTCCACTATTATACCCTGAAAATGTGGTGATGGTCAGATCTAGGACGGAGGTCACCAATCAGTCGATCGCAATCGAGTGGTCAGTCCTGGAGCCTCTGCCAGTCGATCGCGATCTCCGGCTGCTAAAAGTCTGGCGGCGCAGCGGGGCTAAGGCGGGCTCCCCGTCTGTCCTGGCCATGCGCCGCTCCCAGAAGCAGCCAGCACGTCCCTGAGGCCCCAGAGGAGAGGGGGGAGCAGGGGTCTCCGCACGCTGCTCCTGCACGCAAGCACCGCCCCGGCAGCTCCAATTGGCTGGGAACAGGGAACTGCAGCCAATGGGAACTGCAGGGGTGGTGCCTGCAGAGAGGGGCAGTGTGTGTAGCCATGTGCCACCCCCGCCCCAGGGGCTGCAAGAGTGTGATGGCTGCTTCTGGGAGTGGCATGGGGCCGGAGCAGGCAGGGAGCCTACCTTAGCCCTGCTGCGCTACTGACTGGGAGCTGCCTGAGGTAAGTGCCACCCAGTGGGAGCCCATGCCCCTCCCAGCCCTGAGCCCCCTCCCGGAGCCAGCACCACAACCCCTCAGCCGTATCCCCTCCTGCACCCTGAACCCCCTCCTGCACTCCAACCACCTGCCCCAGCCCTGAGCCCCCTCCCAGAGCCAGCACCCCATACCCTCTCCTGCACCTCAAACCCCCTCCTGCACCCTGAGCCCCCTCCCAGAGCAAGCACCCCATGCCCCCTCCTGCACCCCAACACTCTGCCCTAGCCTGAAGCCCCCTCCTGCACCCAAACTCCCTCCCACATCTTGCACCCCTCACCCCCTCCTGCACTCCAACCCTCTGCCCCAGGCTCTGCCTGGAGCCTCCTCCCACACTCCAAACCCCTCCGCCCCAGCCCAGAGCCTGCACCCCAACCCCCTCCCCCATCCAGTGAAAGTGAGTGAGGGTGGGGGAGAGCGAGCGACAGAGGAAGGAGGGATGGAGTGAGTGGGGTGGGGCCTCAGGGAAGGGGCAGGGCCTCAGGGAAAGGGCGGAGTAGATCCTGGGTTACATTTAAATTCAGAAAGTGATCTTGTGCGCAAAAAGGTTGGAGACTACTGCTCTAGGAGTTATACCAGTAGGGAAACTGGCTCTGGGTCTGATAGAACCTACATATGATGTATGTCTGGGTGTGAACTCAATTAACATATAGGAGCCAATCCTCCCTCTTATGCCTTCCCCCCCTTTACAGATGTAGAAAACCGTTGACGTTGGAGGCAATCTGACTTCTTTTGCACTATGTTTGGTGATAATCCCAACACTTCAGGCTCCATAGCCTGTTTACTTGGCCTGCACACTGTATTAGGATTTGGTTCATACTTTGCATGTATACAGTCGATTTTCTGTTAGGCTCACAAAGCTTTTTAGAACCATTAACATTAATTCTCATGGCTCCCTTCTGAGCAAGGAAAAGTAATTTAATGATACCTATTGTATAGATAAACTGAGGCACAGTGGCAGTAGCAGAGCTCGGAATAGAATCCCGGATCTTGTGTATGTAACCCACACACCTCCTGGTGGCACTGAGACCACTTAAAGAGAGATTAATGAGTCTGCTACAGCCTTCCAATGGTCGACTTTCCCACTCCAAACTGGTTCGAGACCGATCGGTAGCTGTCTGGAGTTGCCAGCTTCCAGATTGCAATAGCCACCCGCTTCTCCACCGTCAGGGCAGCTCTCAATCTCGTGTCCTTGCACCGCAGGGTGGGGGTGAGCTCCTCACACAGTCCCATGAAAGTGGCTTTTCTCATCTGAAAGTTCTGCAGCCACTGCTCGTCATCCCAGACTTGCATGACGATGTGATCCCACCACTCAGTGCTTGTTTCCCGAGCCCAAAAGTGGCGTTCCACAGTGGTGAGCATGTCCATGAATGCCACAAGCAAACTCGTGTCGTATGCGTTACTCGAGTCGATATCATCGTCGGAGCCCTCACTGTCACTTTGGATCCTAAGGAATAACTTGACTGCCAAACGTGACGTGCTGGTGAGACTCGCCAGCATACTCCTCAGCAGTTCGGGCTCCATTCCCACAGACCGAAAGGGAAGACAGAGCGTGCAGTACAAAAAACATTGAAAGATGGTGCCAAATGTGGACGGAAGCACAGGGATTGCTGGGATGCGAACCGATGCATCACGGGGCATTGGAACAGGACCCAGAATGACACGCCCCCCCGCCCCCTTCCCACAAGCCACAGCGCCAGAATGGGAAGAGGTGCTCTGTGGGATAGCTGCCCATAATGCACCGCTCCCAATGCTGCTGCAAATGTGGCCATGCCAGTGCGCAAGCAGCTGTCAGTGTGGACAGACTGCAGCGCTTTCCCTACTGCGCTCTCCGAAGGCGGGTTTAACTCTCAGTGCTCTACATCTGCAAGTGTAGCCATGCCTTAAGAGCCATGTGGCTTTTAGCTCATGCAGTAGAGGCTCATACACTAAGCTCCAGCGGTCCTAGGTTCGATTCCGCCCGCCACGGACCGGGGTCTGTCGGTGTCAGATGCACACTAGCCTTTTTGGGCAAATCTCCCATCAGTGCAGTCATTCTTCCACATGATCACAACCAACTTCATTAGTAGCTCCCTGTGCATACCCAGAGTTCACTGACTCTAGTGACAAAGATAAGCTTTTACTACTTTTTATTCCTATTAGTTTGCAGAAGCCACCACAACTGGAAGGGATGGGCCTTTTTCATCTTGTTAATCATGACCAGTAGCGTGTAGAGTACATCCAGCTAGGTTGGCTATAAATAACAGCGTACATGGTGAGGCACTGCCTCAATGAGCAGAGTACAATAAAGAGCCCTATACGCCTGAACCCTGCAAGGCTGTCTACATGCCCAAGCAGTGCTTCCCACATCTACACTGCTATTTTTAGCAGCATTGTGTCCCTCTGCCTCCCTGCTGCCAGAGCCTTTCCTCACTGCCTCCCCCCTTCCAGACCCTTTCACTGCCATGTGTAGCTCCATGCGGCAGCTTGGATGCAGCATGCCTTGCACTGCAGTGTATAGTTACACATACCCTCCATGCTTCTGCCAGCATTGGCAAGTGTAGACATGCTCATAGTTACACCTGTGCAACCCCAGTGAAGACACCTTGGTAGAGGGCCTCTAAGCTGGCCTGCAGAACCTGTGTTGCTGGGGATGACGCATGAGAGGGAAAGAACCCAGCTCGACTGTAGATCTCAAGCCAAGTTTTGCAGAGCTGGCTGGTGCGAGTGCAGGGTGGGGAAATCTTACTTGGGTAAACTGATTGCATTTGATCAGGAGTCAAAGTCCTGTGATGCTGTTTACACAGAATAGAACCACACTTCTTGTGTGGCCAAAACTATGGCTCTGTGGGGCTCTGGACCAGGGTGGAGGGAATCTCTAGGTTGTTGGAGTAGGAGAGCATGTCTGTTGCTCCAGCAGTGGTGGAGGGAGGCCTTCAGGAGAGCCGCAATATCCTGCACTGCTTCTCCAGTGCTCTTCTGCTGGTGCTGTCGGTGGCTACATTCATTTCCCTCGCTGTGCCTAAATACTCCTCCTTTGGGCTAGTAAGCATTGCTGGTGGTGCTAGCTAGCCCCCACCCTTAACGTAGCCAAGTACAGGCTTCCTGGTATGCATGCAAGGGGGAGGAGCTCCTTCTGAGCTCTCCCACACCCCTACTACATCAACAGAGGATAAGCCATGATTTGGCCTTTGGTGTATTATTAATTAATCCTGCCTAGTAACACAGGGTATGACGCGTCTGCTAATGTCTCCTGTCTCCCTGCCCCCTATGCTTAGACTCTCATCCTGCTATGAAAGTAACTTGCCAGGCCATTGGGGCATTGAATAAACTGTATGTAAAAACATCAGTCTCTTCCAAAGCTGACTCATTCTAGGGGAACCCAGCTCCCGGGAGTAACAAAAACTCCTTTATATGGAAGAAAGGCTTGAGCTTGGCATACATTAATTAGGAAATGTACGACACTAAACCAGCAAAGAATTAAACCACTTAATTTACAAGATTGGTAGACAATTTTGGCATTCTGTGTACTACTTTCTTCAAATACTTACAGTTGGTAAATTGCATTACAAAAGCATTCTCGGAGACCTATCCAAACAGTGTAACATTTCAGACTTTAACAGTTTGGCAATTTTTTTTTGTATCCACCCACTCAGCACCTTTGCTCCTTGAAAGTTTTCAAGACCATCAGTGACGGAATGTATTGAACCACAAGGTTAGAAAAGATGCCGGAAATAGACATTTATATTGAAATAAATCATTGAGAATGAAACCGAATAGGGTTTACGTCAAAGCATGTTTTAAAGTCAGTCCAATAACTCACATTTCTGATTTTAAACATACTGAAAAGTTCTTTGGATCTCCAGTTAAACTGTTTAGTGCGTGGATTACCTCATGCTGTTTTCATGGCTAGTTTATCAGACTAAGACAAAGCCCACCAGTCACCTCTGCCCAAATTGACTGGAACACCTAGCCCTGGTCCAGTGTTTGTATGGATGTGCCCCACCCCCAACCATTTGCACATACCTTATTGGGGGATGTAGAAGGCAAAAGACTCTCTGCTTAGTATTCTACGAGGGAAGAGTATAGGAGCCGGCTCGACCAGTGCCCTGCATCTTGTGTTGTCATTTAAACCAGTGCAAAGTGAGGGCCTAACAGGCCCATTCGGTTTTGGTGGCATTTTGCACTCTTGTTGCACTGTTGTAAATGACTGCACGAGGTGAACGGCAATGGTGATTTGGGTCCTTTTGAAAAGATCTCGGGAACTCCTTAAATCATTAAATGAATTATTTGTCTCTGAGTGAATTATTTGTAATTCAATATTTTTTCAGTTCTATAATAGTTTTTGGGGGGGTTTTAAAACAATTTTCAAAAATTAACAAAAATATTGGAGAAGAAAAAGTGTTTGAGACAAGTAAAATTGATCATCTTTATACAACATATCCAGAGGTGCTTGCATACTGCTTATAGTCCAGGGCCAGACAACTGTCCGGATTATCAACTTCAACATAAATACACTCAACTGACTCTTCTGTAACTGTCTCTCCACTTTGGACATATTGCACTTTTAGGACTTCTAATCCCCTTTCCTTTTTATAACATAACCTGTCCCCATCCCTTTGTCAGACCAATTCTGTTGGGCTGCCCCCCTCTCCATAGTGTTTTCAGGCTTTAGATTCAAAAGAAGAGCTGACTAAAAACTTTTATTTTTTTCCAATGAGAGTGTAGGAGGGAAGGAACATATCGTTCATGAAAACCTTTCCCATTTTTCAGAAAGCTCTGTTCAAAACTCAGAATCCCTTTTTCATGTTGAACTTCTGCATCTTTGTCACCTTTGCCAACATACTTCAATCTCTCTCTCTTTTTGTTTTAAATGATGGCATTTAGAGCTAAGATACTATGGTGAAGAGTGTAGTATAAATACTGAGTGATAGACAATGGATAGAAAAATCTATTGTCTTTATAATAGCAGTGTTCAAATTGAACCCATCGTGGTATAGACTTATTGCTGTACTTTGAATATAAATTGGCTGAAAGACATCTAAACTGGAACATAGACGCTCATGCTGTATTATGATGGAATATTACATTTTGCCATCCTGAATAAGTTCTGCACGATCATTTGGATAAGTTGTTTTTTTTACTTTGTCCTAAACTGTTTGTAGGGCGTGTCTGAATTGTTATAGAGCTGTCATTTCCCATCACTTGGGGGCGGGGGGATGATTCCTATTCAGAGAGAAAACATGATTTAAGTGACCTCTCTGGGTATGTCTACACGACAGTGTAAGCGCAGCGTCTGTGGGAGTCGAGTGTGCAGGGGCGGTATTTCTAAGCCCATGCCTGAGTGTATACACTGATTAGTGACCCTGAGTTTACAATTCCTGGAACCAGATCTCTCACCTGTGCTCATGTGTCCATATTGCACTACGCAGATCCGAGTCAAACCAGCCTATCTCAGGCTTCCTAGCACCCTGCTCAGCTGTAGCTGCTCTAGCCCTTGGTTCGTGATGCACAGTGGGAAAACTTGACTGTGCTGACAGAGTTTGGTTGCTTAATGAGGGTGGCTTGCTAACAAAAATGGAGCATAATTGTGCTCAGTATATCTTGGTTAGCTTTATGAGGGGAGGCTATTGAATAAGGCTTTCAGTGTATCTGGGGTGCTCTGAAGAAAGGAGGTTACCTAATAGCGAAGGTGGCTTGTATGGCTTTCACTGCAGTACATAAAAGCACTTTGGCATTCTTTGGATGAAAGGTTCTGTTAAAAAAACAAATTTTATGAGTTTGTTATCATTATCGCTACAGTACTGTACTATGTCACAGGAAACTAATTCTTGGAGTCTCAGCAATATGCCTCTTGATGGCTATATCTTTCAGGGGAAAATGTGCCTTTGATCAATACTTTGCACATTGTGAGACAAATTCTCCTCTCGTTACACTGCAACCACTCCATTGCAGTCACTTGGCTTGCACTTAGAATTTGGTATCTTTCTTCCAACTGCTTACACACTGAACTATATTTACCCAAGGCTGAAATTACACTTCTCTGAACCAACCTGATCTCCCGTACCCTATGGGGCTCACACTGAGGGAGGCTAGGTGGTATTGCCATGGTGTGGGTTCTGTTCCGGGCTCTACCAATAACTCACAGAGTGTCCCTCCTTCAGGAAGTCGCTGCATTCTCCCTATTGGTAAAACGGGGATAAGACGACCTGCCCATGTAAAGGGCCGTGAGATTTACAGATGCAAAGTACTTATTATTGGCCAGCTGTTCCAAATAAGAGTGCCTAAAGTTATGTACCTAAATCCAAAAACTTGGTCCAGTTGTCCCAGACTCAACCAAAAGTATAATAATAGCCAATATTTTTAAAAAGTGAGTACTTAAAGTTAGGCACCTACACAGCCTGATTTTCAGAGGTGTTGAGCATCTGTGGGTCATCCCACTGCCAAATCAGTGGGAGCTGTGGTGCTCTGTTCCTTTCAAAGTCATGCCATTGAGGTGCGTAACTTTAGAGAAATTTTTGAAAATACTGACTATTATCATTATTTTGGTGGAAATTAGGCTAACTGACTGGCTTCTTTCCTCCCCTGACTATTGTTTATAAAATAAGCAAGCGGATTTCCCCCTGCCCCCTGCCATGTTTTCTCAATAATTTTAGAATTATTGAAATATCATCGATACCTATTTGAGATACGTACATCACATTCTGATTCCTGGAAGGGAGCAAAATGCCAGATGTTAGTCATTTGAGCCAGATTCTGATGTCCTTGCTCATGTGAAGTACTATCTTACTCCATACTCAGTGCCATTGAAGTGAATGAGATTATCTGTGGACTAACATGAGGAAGAGTATAAGAAATCTGGCCCTTTCTCTTTTTAGTGTAAATGGCAAAAGTAAACATGGTTGTTTTCTCATTAATACAATCATCATACAGCATTAAACAGGCTCCAATAAAGATTAATCAACATTTTATATTATTCATTAGGCATGTGCATTCATTAGTTCTTTCTTCATAAAATAAACACAGGAGTGCCCAGCATGAGGAGAAATTCTGAGAACAAGAACTCACATTATACAAAGTTACAATGATAAATGTCTCCTGTGGCATAATTCTAACTCTTACCATCTGTGATTCCCCGTTGCCAAAGCAACTTAAAGTAAATATTAAAAATAGTCCAAAACCAGGAAAAGCACAGCAGGGAACCTCTGTCCTGAAAGAAAACAAGCCCTCAACCTGACAAACCATTGGTAGGAAAAAGGACTGATCAGTTCAGGAGCTTTAGTCTAAAGACAGATCAATATGAAGGGTGGGGTTGAGGGGGGATGGAATCCCCAATGCAATGTTTATAACTGGTTATAGATGGGCTACCAAAACATTATCAGATGGTCTGTGCTGTACTTGTCATCTGTTTTCAACTTTGTGCTTGACAAGTAAATTTACTTATACAGATTAGCTTGTAGGATGTATATTTTACATTTTCTACAAATCTGTTTTTGATTTTTGTAGGGCTGTGGAAGAATGACGCCATATTTTCAGTATCTGTGTTTGAGCAGAGTTATAGTGATATTCATATCCTAGAAGCCTGTTTAAAACAATGTTAAATGGAGTGTTTAGTTCAAAGGGAAAGTTAAAATGGGAGGTGCAGTTTCAAACTAGACCATCAGGGGAGTTGTTTATTGTGGCTCCTGTCTTGGAAATATGAGAGTTGGGAGGGAGGCAGCAGGAAAAACTGTCCTGGGAAGAAAAAAAAGAAGTGAGAGACAGGGTGTGAAGAGGGCATAAAGGTGGGTTAAGACTAATGAATGTGTGGGGAGGTAGGAGGACATTTCCCTTTTAATTAGTAAATTTAGTCAGAGAATTCCAATCCAAAGACGTTTCTGGGTAAATAAAGGCTTGGAAGAGCTCTGCATGGAGAGCCCTGCCCAGGGAAGTTAAGGACAATCCAGGAACTTTTACTCTAAGTTACTGCTTTAGTCCAATTGCAATAAAGTTCTGTTCAGCTTCCTGAGTGTTTCTGTTCCTATATAGTCCTCATAATTTCCCCCATCCATTCATATGGCAACAATTGCAAGGTTAATTTATGATACCAGATTTAAAAACAAACATAGGTTTAGTCAGAACTTAGGTGTGTATTAGGCAAGGACTGGGGACCCTAGATTTAATCACTGCTACATAAAATTCCTCCAAATACTGCATGCAGCGCATGTTGCTGTCTAAAATATATGCCTTGTGGTTTGCTCCACAATGGTGACATACACAATACAAACCATAGAAGACAGCTAAATACAGGCACTTGACTTGTGGGGACGTTCTGGCCAGCCAAAAATGTAGCTCTTTGGGTGTTGAGTCATGGAGCACTGCTGTTTTTTGAGGCTCAGCAGTAACCCAAAAGTCTCACCCTGATCTAAGAAACAAAATTGCCTCTTCCTTATTTGTATGTTTTGACTTGCTGTGATTGAATGCACCCCTATATTCACACCCTACACGCCATTGTAGTAATCTTTGTACAAAATACGCCTTGTGAGGGATCGTTTGAAAACTAATAACTCGCTGTTCAATAATATCATGGTGAAATGGTTGTAGCAACATTATATGTACAGTTATAAACCTAAGCTGAAATTAGGACTGAAATATGTTTACCAGACCAGTCTGGCTAAACCAGCTTCTCAAAGACAAAGGACAAGTTGATGCCTCTAGCCAGGTGTCACCAAAGCTGCTGGTCCATCACCTACCAAGTGGCCCTTCTTTGGCAAGGAAGGGGAGCAGGAACACACAGATCTGCATCTTAGGCTAGCAAACAACTGCATCTTCACAGTGGGATGAACTTTATCTAGGGGTAACCATCAAGAAAATGCATTTCAAAGTGTGTGTGTGGGGGGAGACTGGACTATGAAAGTGAGGGGCAAAACACCCCAAGGTATCTCTCCCTATTAATCATTCTCTCTTTCACGTAAGAAGACAAAAGAAACAGCCATTGGACTTTGGGAGCAGATCCTGGATTGAGAATTTGGCCAGCAGTGTCACTGGGAACATGTGATGAGACTTCACCTTGAAACACGTCTAGTTTAAATTTTAGTACTAGGAAGCATTTTATCTTTCTCTTGTAACCATTTCTGACTTTAATGTCTCATATTTGTACTCACTTAAAATCTCTCTCTTTGTGGTTAAATAAACTTGTTTTATTCTTTAATCAAAACTAGCCCAGTGTTGTGGTTAAACTAGGCGGTGTGGTAACTCCATTTAAAGTGGCAAACTGTTGTATATTGTTCCCTTGCAGGGACAATGGACCTAAAATATCTGAACTATCCAGGAAAGTACTGGACAATGCAGAACACAAGTTTTTTTGGGGGGAAGTCTGGGACTGGGAGTGTGTTGGGGTTACCCTGCAAGTGGTAACCAAGGCTGGTGGAAGCCAGAGTGTGACTGGAATGTTGCCAGCAGGCTGCAGCTATACATAGACACTCAGGGTGTGACCTGTTTGGGTGCTACAGCAGCAAAGCATTGTGAGGCACCCCAGGTTGCAGGGCTGGTGGTGACATAACCCCTCACTGGTCTGGATTGCACCTCACTGAGGTAGGTCCTTCTCTATTTGCTATCCCCGACCACCGGATCTAAGATGTATGCTGCAGAAATTGAAGATCAAAAAGACCTCTAAAGTCTCAGCTAGTTCAGTCTACCCTTCCTGAGGGGTGACTGTTCTCTGAAATAACATATCTGATGGTTCACCCAGTCCACAAATATCAAGCAAAAGGGCTTCATCACATCCCTTGGGAGACTATTCTGCAGTCTAATAGTCTTCACTGTACCCTGCACCTACATTTTCCTTTGCTTAGGATTATTTGGGAATCTGTGTTGATACTTAGAATTCTCCAGCATTACTACAGGAAGGAAGAAGGGGAGCTTTTCCAGAATGATTGGCGGCAAGCCAGATGCTTAAGAGTTCTTCAGGAATCTGTACTTGGAAATGACAGAGAAAAATTAACTTGATCAATAGAAAATTGATCAATAGAAAATTGATACTGCATATCTATCTCTCTAACCCTACCTAGCTAGATATGATAGGTACATGCAAAGTGCAGTGACTGCACATTATGTAGCATAGATAGTGTGTTCGGTACTGTACAAAACACTGAAGATAACACGGGGAGTGATCTTTGTGCCATTAGGAGTCTCCATCTGCACATAAAAAGGGAAAGGATCCCCTGTAGTGGTGTCGTGGCAAGTACGTAACTTTATGTGCCGGATATTGAAGGTTTGGGTCTATGATGAGAAGTAAGTGACAACACATTAGGTTTAAGTTTTGTTATAAAGCTCTGCATGGGAAAAAAGCTTTGCAAAGATTTACAGACTTTTCAGGTGCAAGACCCTGAAGCAAAACTCTGCCTTTGAACATTGCTGGATACAGTGCGGTTCTAAAACTTGTAGCTAGCTTCTAAACCCATCTATATAATAGACTAAGCCAAAATCACAGATCTGAATGTCCACTGCTCTCCAAATTTAAAGCCCATAAAGATCTGGATCAAGATTTTGAGGCTTGAACCAATTTCTGCTTTCAAGCAAACCTGAGCCCAGTTTTGTTCAAACATACATGCAGTTTTGAGCAAACTTAAGCCAAAATATAGTTTTGCATTCAGATCATATGGAATGTATTGTTTCATGTGTCATTGACATAAAACCATATCGAATTTAGCTGTATTGACTGAATTTTGGTTTTGGCACCCTCTTTTAGTTTTCGTCAATCTAGAGTATACATGACCCATTAAATTAGAGATGAAAGACACTGATGACCATTATCAAACTCCTAAGCCATCTTGCCCCAGATGACATCCTTCCCTGGCCACCCCACTCCCTTCTCCTCCCCCCGATCTGTCGTGTATAGCCTACACACAGTAGTTTCACACTTACTGTTCAAAATCCCATGAATCTGGAGAGTTTATGATTGAATATCCTTTTATCTGGTTGAGTACTTTAAAAGCTATAGTGAGATTGTGTGGTAAAGTTAATAGTCTTCTGCTAATTCTCACTCTAGTAGTAAAATTACAGTGTTTGTCATGACCGCATATCCATAGGACCTTAGAAAACTAGGGATACTTTTACACTTGTTCTCTCATAATTTTTAATTTATTGGTGCTTACTAAAATGCAAAGATTTATCAGGGAGATAACCTTCTATTTGAAACCCAAGGTTCTTTAAAACAACTAAATACTGTGCTGAGTCTTTTCTGTGTTCAGAAGAAGAAAAAGGTTAAAAGGCTAAAGCAATGCATTCATGGGGGAAATATTTTTTGCAAGAACATTTAAAACTATTTTCATTTCAAAGTGTACTAACTTTTCACTTTTTTCAAAATATTTTGTGATGTTTTTTAATACTTTAAAAATATTTTGATTGAAAACATTATTGAAATTTCTAATAGTAAAATGAAAGAGGGCACAATATTTTTCATGAAAGGATGTCTACAATTTTTTGCAAAAAAAAATAAAGAAAAATCATAGGCCATTTTTGACAAACCTTTCTGTTCTGAAAATTTTGATCCTCTCTGATATGTACATTTATGTCTTTTACCTTGATCAGTAATTGTATTTATTTAAGTTTCCTGCTCATTGCAAGAACTGGCTGCCCCTTTTAAGGGTAGTCTGGCTCAGCCTTGCCTGTGACTTAGCCTCTATTCCCGCAGCTGATCTTGATTGGGTGACTTAATTACAATTGGTGATCCCAGCTGTGAAAGGGTCAGAGGACATAAGGAGAGAGGAGAACTCAGTCAAGAGGGGAGACTTGAGAGGAGAGGTTGGGAGTGCTTGGTGAAGGCAGGCTGAGCGTACAGGGATTAGGTTAGGCTCCTGTAGGAGGCCCTGAAGTAGGGACTATGGAAAGTAGGGAGTTCCCTGGGAGGAACTGCTGGAGCCTGTGGGGAGAAGAGGCAGAGGGAAAACCTTCTGGGAGAAGGTCGTCTGAGGAACAGGCCTGGGTGGCCGTGCTTAGCTTAAGAAGCATAGAAGAACTGTGCAGGGAATAGGGGCCAAGAGCAGGGAACTACAGCATAACCGATGATGGGTGAACCCATGATGGGTGGAAGTACCATTTGTTTGGATTTTCAGTTGGGCTTCTGTTACACTAGAAGGGGACTGAACCTGGCTATGGAATAGATAGAGACAGGCCAAGTCACTTCATACCTTTGTGTCTCAGTTTCCCCATCTATAAAATGGGGATAATGCTACTGAGGTCCTTTGTAAAGTGCTTTGAGATCTACTGATGGAAAAGGATAAATAAAAGCTCTGTGGTATTGTATATAGCTAACATGGTGATATTTTTCAGACATCAATCAGCGATGGACAAGCTTGGAAAGTTTCTGGTTTGGGTAAGCAATAACTCTCAGATATTTATCACTTAATAATTAGAGGCATTGGGTTTCATTCAACATTGCCTTGTGCCTTTCATCGTGTTTTTTGTGAAAAGAAGTGTGTGTAAAACACCTCTCAGCTAGATTGGTAGCATTTTGCATTGGTAGCTGTTAGGGCCCACTGAAGTCAATGGGAATCTTTCTGAAGGTTTTGGGTTCTGTCCCAGTGGTGTCTATGCTGCTATAGAATCGTTAGGCTGATGGCTGACTGTATTAGACTTGAACTTCAGATACTCAGGACAAGTTCTATGCAGTTGTGGGCAGTGTCCTTGGCCTACAAATAAGGGCTCACTATACCAGCTAGAGTAGACTTTCCTTAGCTCATGTGGCAGATCTTGTGTTTCTGGATTTCTATTTCTGATGCTACGTGCGAGCAGTTTTGCTGACGGCTAATCTAACTATAAGTGTGCAGCATATGGATTCCTTACAGATTGGTGGATGGTACGATTGCTCTCTCATGGCTGTCCCACAGACTCGGGTCCTACCATAACCGACAAGGAAGGTGAACTTCCTTTCAGTTAAGCAGTAGATGCCTGTGGTTTTGGAACCATAAATCCTGAGTTCTGTTGTTGATGAATGCCTTCATGGATCCACTAGTCTATCCCTGTGCACGTACTCCTGCATAGCAATTTAAGATTGTCATATCCTGTTAGATCAGACTGGAGGTCCATGTAGTCCAGTGTCTTTTGTCTGACTGTGGCAACTACCAGATGTGTCAGAGGAAGGTGGCTAGTGATTGGGTTATAATAGCAGCTGCAGAGGTACTCTGTCTCCTTCTAATGTTCTGTACTGTTCCCCTCAGCAGAGTTTGTGTGTTCAGGCTACCCACAGGAGGCACAATTCCTCTTTGAGTGAGAGAGAAACTGTATTCATCGTAAAGGAATTAGACTTAACGTTCCCTCCCCACAAGACAGAGACAGTGGATACACTGTGACGTGAGGGTAAGCTTTTGGACGTTAGCAACATACAATATTATAATTTAGATTAAACACTTTTGCAAAAAGTCACAACAGCTTTCCAGTATAAACTTTTGTATTAGCATGGTTAACGTTAATGGTTCCAAAGAATTACACTCCAAAATAAATGTCCTAAATAAGCTAAACAAGTCTTAGGCGAGACCATATTAAAAAAAAGTTACTGTAAATGTCCAACATTTATAGTGTCTGAACCTGATAAATTACATTTTTTATTGGTAGTGGGTCCAGACCTGAAGTAGAGTTCTGTGTAGCTCAAAAGCTTGTTCTCTTTCATCAACAGAAGTTGGTCCAATAAACTATATTACCTCACTCACCTTGTCTCTCTCATATCCTGGGACCAACACAGCCACAACGGCTCTGGAAACTTGTAGAAAAATTATTCTCACTCATGGAAAACTTGACAAATTGGCAGGGATTACCAACACCATGAGGGCCAGGGGACATGACCTCCTAACCACAAAGTTGTTTAGGATCTGCAGGGAATCCCAATTTCAACCTCCTGGATCTCAGAGCATCTGGCCAGAGTGTCTTCACATTTTCATACTGTAAGGGCTTTCCTCTCCCACCTGGCAATATAGCTGGCTCAGTAATCTTTTCCCATTGGTTTCTGGTCCATCCAATGTCCATCCACCTGTGATGGAGAAGAAGCATAGGAGTGGACATTAAAATTGCAAAGAAGCAGTATTAATTACTGCAGGGATTGCTGATGGAAATTATTTTGGTTTCCTGGGAAAACAAGCCGCCCAGAGCAGCCCAAAATTATGTCTCCCTCTGCCATCTTTGTTGATCTGTATGAAATGTAATCACCAAAGGACATGAAGGGCTGCTGACCAAAGAGCATTTTACTGTTGATATAATAATCTCACATGCAAGTACTGTAGCAATTAAAATAGCAAAAGTCAGATACAGAACTGGATTTAAAGTTGTTAAAAGTTCTATAGTTCTAACATAAAGGGTTTATTTCAGCCAGGTTAGCTCCAAAATGCAGTTCAGGATGCAATCTTTCCCAAAATATAAGAATATTTGGATCAAGTGTTCTGGGGCAGGCCCATATATGATAGTAACCCATGCTTTTCACTTAAAGGAACCCTATTTCCTAGCAGTAGGTCACAAATTTAGGTTTAACAAGAAGAAAATGGGGCCCTAAAAACTCTGATGGGCCAAATCCTGTACCAGATGTAACTTGATTGACTTTCAAGGAATGTGGCTCAGTCTGTAGAAATATTTCTTGAATGCTTTTTATGGTTATTTTTTTTTTAATATTCATATACCTAAAGTGAAACTGACTTGGGAAAACACCACAGTAGTCTATTTTAATTGTCCATATGATGTTCATAAGCTAAACAGCCTAAATAATGAGCTAGATCAGATTTGTTTTCAGTTTTAATTATCCTAAAATGACACTAATAGAGATTGGGAAAATATATACTGGTCCACATACTACGTCTCAGTATGCCAGCAATGTACTGTATGCAAACTTTTTATTGATGATTTAGATCTAAAATACATCATTTAAATAAATGAATCTGGAATGATATTAAGATCAGTTTTATGTCTCAATCCTGCAGTTGGTTGTGGGTGGGTCGGTGGGTGCAGAAATCCAGCCTCATAACTTCACCGAAGTCAATATGATTCCATGTTGGCTCAGTGTTTGCCTGTGCATAATTAATAGCAGACTCAGGGCCTTTGGGCCTAATTCTAATGTACACTAATGCTCCTGTACCCCACTATGAAAGTAGCTAAAATGTCAGATTTTGTAGTGAAGTTCTTGTTTTGCAAAATGTCCCACAAATGGAAATTATTAGGGGTCCAAAAATAGGCAGGATGAAATTCTGGGAAACTTCCCAAAGTGTCATGAAAAGTATTCTGCAGTTTCACACATCCCTAGTCAAAATGAATCACTAGCTGCTAACCTAAATGATGCTGAACCCCTCTTACGGGGATGAATTGAGCACCCTTATGTACAGTGGATTACTTCAGGTGTCGTTCCACTGGGTGAAATCCTGCCCCCGCTGAAGTTAATGAGTTTTGCTACTGATTTAAACAGTGCCAGGATTTCATCCATTGAATGTAATGAGATTACTTCCAGAGTAACACACTATATCTCAAGAGTAAAGGGTTTCAAAATTAGGCCTTATCTGAAGAAGGTACCATTCTCTATGGACTCTGCTCACAATGGGTGTTGAAAGGCTATACTTTCCTTGCTATGGAAGATAGCAAGCTCCTAGGAATCTCTTTTAGAACTTCATTACTAGGCATTTGGATAGGTTTTTTTAGATCTGGTATGTTGGCCTTTGTAGCTAAAAATCAAACTTCCACATCTTAGTAAGCAAGGACTGAAAACTTGATTCTCTTGGGTCATCCTCATCCAGCTGTGAGATACATTTGCAGCTGAAGGTATAGAGTCAGCAGCTTCCCCTTGAACAGTACTGGTAGGCGTCTCAGATGCAGGAGCAGATAATTGAGAAAAATAAGAGGCTTGATTGAAGTACTGTAGTTTTCCCTTTGGGCCTGCTCCTGAGAGGTAACGATCACCTGAAACTCTGAGTGTTTAGTATCGTTGAAGTCATGCTGGGAATAGTTCCTGGACAAACACCAAAAATCCAGGTTGTTTAGTAAAGGAAAATCCCTGTTACCCTGCAAGTAATTTGCAGCAATAAATGTAAAATGCAGTCTGCATTAGATCATTGTAGCAACCTATTGCAGTGCAATGTGGTTACAAAGAAGAACATTTTATCCATTCCCTCACTGTTATATTCCTGGAAAAATGTATTTTATTTATAGGCATTTCTATGGGGCTCATCACCATAGAATTGTTGCATTACACTAGCAGCACTTGTACTTTTAGTGGGAAAGGAGGGATGTTTTTCTGGGTATCTTGGAATTTTGCAAATGAAGACATGTTCATTGAAACTCATCTTATGTCTAAATTTTAACTCTAATTAAATCCACTTTTCAAGAATTCCTCTACTGTGCGATAACTTTCCTTCATTTCTGTTTTAGGAATGAGGCAAATGTACATATGCGTCTTCATATTTTATTAATACACCGAACATTAAACAAAAAACTTTACACTGAAATAGGGTTCTACTAAGCATTTTCTTGATTTGTAACAGCAGATGTTGATCTGAGTGCACATTTAATCTGGAGGAATGAGCACACGGTGAAGAGTAGGGCTGGTTGGAAAAAAAAATTTCTGCAAAAATTTTGATGCAAGTGAAGAGAAATTCTTTGTCAATTTTCCATAGCAAATTTTGACTTTTCAGCAACTCCCCTCCCCCTCGCCCACATTTTTTCTAAAGGAAAACCAAACTATTCTGATTGAAAACAAAAAATCGTAATTTGGAAATGCAGCGCCGGCTCCAGGGTTTTTGCCGCCCCAGGCAGCCAAAAACAAAAAACAAACAAACAAAAAAAAGCCACGATCGCGGGAGGTCCTTCGCTCTGAGTGGGAGTGAGGGACCCTCCGCCGAATTGCCGCCGAATACCTGGACATGCCGCCCCTCTCCCGAGTGGCCACCTCAAGCACCTGCTTGTTAAGCTGGTGCCTGGAGCCGGCCCTGTGGAAATGCCACGACAGTGTCCAATGCCTCCATTCTCTTCTAGAGACTGGACTTCCGAGCCAGACTACACCCTACCATGATGCAGCACGGACCACACAGTATCTCCTCTTGTTAAGCCTACACAGCACATCATGGGAGTCCCTGGACATAGTGCATCATGTAAAATGTATTCCAGTCAAAATTTTCAATGGAAATCACAAGCTTTTTATGAAAAATCTTGTTTAACTGAAATCCCAATTTCCATTAAATAGTTCTGATAGAAATTTTTCAACTAGCCCTACCGGGGAGTCAGGAAGGTCAGAGTTCTAATCCTGCCTCTTCCATTGATTTTTGTCTGTGACTTAGCCCTGGTCTACACTACGAGGTTAGGTCGAATTTAGCCACGTTAGGTCGATTTTATAAGCAATGCGTCTACACAACCAACCCCGTTCCATCGACCTAAAGGGCTCTTAAAATTGACTTCTGTACTCCTTCCCGGCGAGGGGAGTAGCGCTAAAATCGACCTTGCTGGGTTGAATTTGGGGTAGTGCAGACGCAATTGGACGGTATTGGCCTCCGGGAACTATCCCAGAGTGCTCCAATGTGACCGCTCTGGACAGCACTTTCAATTCCGATACACTAGCCAGGTACACAGGAAAAGCCCCGGGAAATTTTGTTTGGTCAGCGTGGCGAGTTCAGTAGCACAGGTGACCATGCAGTCCCCCCAGAATTGCAAACGAGCTCCAGCATGGACTGAACGGGAGACACTGGATCTGACTGCTGTATGGGGAGAAGAATCTGTGCAGGCTGAACTCCGATCAAAGAGAAGAAATGCTAATATATATGCCAAAATCGCACAGGGCATGGTGGACAGAGGCTACATCAGGAACACACAGCAGTGCCGAGTGAAAGTTAAGGAGCTCAGGCAAGCCTACCAAAAGACAAAGGAGGCAAATGGTCGCTCCGGGTCAGAGCCCCATACATGCTGCTTCTATGATCAGCTGCATTGCATTCTAGGGGGGGACCCTACCACTAACCCACCACTGTCCGTGGACACCTGCAAGGTGGGAGTCAGGATTTTGTGGATGAGGAAGAGGAGGAGGAAGAGGAGGAGAATGCGCATCAGGCAAGCGATGAATCCGTTCTCTCCGGCAGCCAGGACCTTTTCATCACCCTGGAGCCAATACCCTCCCAACGCGCGATACTGGACCCTGAAGCTGGAGAAGGCACCTCTGGTGAGTGCACATTTGTAACTACAGTACAGGGTTTAAAAGCAATTGTGTTTAATGTCTGATTTGCCCTGAAGTATGCATTCGCGGCCAGTACAGCTACTGGAAAAGTCTGTTAACGTGTCTGGGGATGGAGCGGGAATCCTCCAGGGACATCTCCATGAAGCTCTCCTGGAGGTATTCTGAAAGCCTTTGCAGAAGGTTTCTGGGGAGGGCTGCCTTATTTCGTCCTCCACGGTAGGACACTTTACCACGCCAAGCCAGTCGCAAGTAATCTGGAATCTTTGCAGAACAAACCATGGCAGCGAATGGTCTTGGGTTTTGGTCGCATTCAAGCAACATTCGGTCTATATCTTTCTGTGTTAGCCTTAGGAGAGTGATATCATTCATGGTCATCTGGTTGAAATAGGGGAATTTTTGTAAGGGAACAGTAAAAGGACCCCGTTCATGCTGGGCTGTTTGTGCTTGACTAAAAGGGATCATCCCAGCGAATAGCCACACAGTGGGGTGGGGGGAGGTGTGTGCTGCACATCCACCTGAAACCCGCAGCTTCTCCTTTTAAATGGCAAACCCAACCGGCATTGCTTACTATGGGAAAGGAGGGTGCTGCAGTTTGAAACCATTCCCACATGTTATGAAGGCGGAAGAAGCCAAACCCGCGTACCCTTTGGCTTACCATGGCTGCCTGGAAACCGAATTCTGTTGCCCAGCTGTGTGTGATGTGTCCCCATACCGGCAGGCGCTCAATATAAAAGACAAAATGCGAGCTTGTACCTAAAGCACATGTGCTGTCTGCTGTGAATTGCTTGATTCACTGTGAAAGAGTCTCCCTTTTGTTCTCAGAAACGTATCTTCTTAAATTTTACTCTCCCTTTTTATCCCCCCGCAGGTGCAAATGTTTCTATGCTCCCCCTATCATCTCCGTCCCTGAGGTTATCGCAGATTAGAAGTTGAAAAAAACACACTCACGATGACATGTTTTCAGAGCTCATGCATTCCTCCCGCACTGATAGGGCACAGCTGAATGCATGGAGGCATTCAGTGGCAGAGGCCAGGAAAGCATTAAGTGAGCACGATGAGAAGAGGCAGGAGGCGATGCTGAGGCTAATGGGGGAGCAAACGGACATGATGAGGCTTCTGATGGAGCTGCAGGAAAGCCAACAAGAGCACAGACTGCTGCTGCATCCACTGTATAACCGCCTGCCCTCCTCCCCAAGTTCCATATCCTCCTCACCCAGACGCCCAACAACGCGGGGG
>QXTE01000260.1:406164-447154 GCA_003942145.1 Platysternon megacephalum | reverse complement strand
TCTACCACTATTCTGCACTTGCTCAGCCTATAGTTGAACTGCTCCTTAGTACTGTCCAGGCTGCCTGTGTACGGCTTCATGAGCCATGGAAGCAAGGGGCAGGCTGGGTCCCCAAGGATAACTATTGGCATTTCAACATCCCCAACGGTAATTTTCTGGTTTGGGAAGTAAGTCCCTTCTTGCAGCTGCTCAAACAGCCCGGAGTTCCTAAAGATGAGAGCATCATGCACCTTTCCCACGTTGATGTCGGTGAAATGTCCCTTGTGATCCACCAGTGCTTGCAGCACCATTGTGAAGTACCCCTTGCAGTTTATGTACTGGTTGGCAAGGTGGTCCGGTGCCAAGATAGGGATATGTGTTCCGTCTATTGCCCCACCACAGTTAGGGAACCCCATTGCAGCAAAGCCATCCACTATGACCTGCACATTTCCCAGAGTCACTACCCTTGCTAGCAGAAGGTCAGTGATTGCACTGGCTACTTGGATCACAGCAGCCCCCACAGTAGATTTGCCCCCTCCAAACTGATTCCCGACTGACTGGTAGCAGTCAGGCGTTGCAGGCTTCCACAGGGCTATTGCCACTCGCTTCTCAAACCGTCATCTTGGATTCCTGCACTTCAGGGCGGGGGAAAGCAACTCACAAAGTTCCAGGAAAGTGGCCTTACGCATGCAAAAGTTTCGCAGCCACTGGGAATCATCCTATACCTGCAACACTATGTGGTCCCACCAGTCTATGCTTGTTTGCCGGGCCCAGAATCAGTGTTCCACCTGCCCCACTGCCACCATGATGTCCCAATTGCCACATCCCGTGCTTTCAGGAACGTCTGTGTCCATGTCCTCCTCACAATTGTCCTCGTGCTGGCGGCTTCTAGCCAGGTTCTGCACATACTGCAGGATAATGCACGAGGTGTTTACAATGCTCACAACAGCATTGGTGAGCTGAGCGGGCTCCATGCTTGCCATTCTATGGCGTCTGCATGGGTAACCCAGGAAAAAATGCGTGAAACGATTGTCTGCCGTTGCTTTCACGGAGGGAGGGAAGGAGGGAGAGGAGGCTGACGACATGTACCCAAAACCACGAGTGACAATGTTTTTGCCCCATCAGGCATTGGGAGCTTAATCCAGAACTCCAATGGGCAGCGGAGACTGCGGGAACTGTGGGATAGCTACCCACAGTTCACCGCTCCGTGAGTTGATGCTAGCCATGGTAGTGAGGACGCACTCCGCTGACTTAATGCACTTAGTGGGGACATACACAATCAACTGAATAAAATCGCTTTCTAAAGATTGACTTCTATAAAATCCACCTAATTTTGTAGTGTAGACATACCCTTAGTCAAGTCATTACTTTTTCTGCACCAGATTATCTATGTTAAAATGGGGCTAATACTACTGACTCACTTTCCTCACAGAGATGCTGTGAGAATTTAAGTCTGCACAGAGCTTTGCATGTTTAAAGAGTTATTTAAATGCTAAATGTTATCTCATTGTGTAAATTCAAAGAGATAGATTCATAAATCTGCTAACTCCAGTTGAGACACTAGGGATAAACTTGGACACTTATACTTATGGAGATATTTTGCTTCTAGTCTCAGGTTCGATAGCTTATTTTAGTGACCATAACTTTGTATAAGCCCTGGAGCCTGAAACATTTTATGGAAATACAGAACAGACACAACACAGAGAGATGAAATCAAAGCTCACAGGACACTCCCCGTGTTTGTGGCACTACCCTGGCCTTCTACAGCAGTGGTTCTTAACCAGGTGTACATGTGCCCCTGGGGGTATGCAGAGATCTTCCAGGGGGTACATCAACTCATCTAGATATTTGCCTAGTTTTACAACAGGGTAGATAAAAAGCACTAGCAAAGTCAGTACAAACTAAAATTTCATACGGACAATGACTTGGTTATTCGGCTCTATATACTATACACTGAAATGTAAGTACAATGTTTATATTCCAATTGATTTATTTTATTATTACATGGTAAAAATGAGAAAGTCAGCAATTTGTCAGTAATAGCGCGCTGTGACACTTTTGTATTTTTATGTCTGATTTTGTAAGCAAGTAGTTTTTCAGTGAGGTGAAACTTGGGAGTATGCAAGACAAATCAGACTCCTGAAAGGGATACAGTAGTCTGGAAAGATTGAGAGCCACTGTTCTACAGGACAGGCGGTTTGTGTCTGTGTGTGAAGGGGGTCTGTTTGTTCTCTATCAAATTGCTCTATTCATGAGTTACATTTCACAAACAAAATCTTTTTGTTGACTGTCACACAAAGCACTGAGCATAAAAACAATTAAGGCATAAAGCACAACTTCCTAGTAATTTTGGTCAAATTTGGGTCCCTAAAGCTAGGCATCTAAATCCATATTTTGGTCTCTAAATAAGTGACCTGACTTTCAAAAGTGCAGGGCATCAACTACTCCTGTTGACTTCAACCGGTGCTGCAGGTGCTCAGCATCTCTGAAAATCAGGTCACTTATTTAGGCGCTTAACTTCAGGTATCCAACTGAGTTTGACAATTTGGGCCATTGATTTTTATCCTCAGTAGAGGAAGGTTTCTTAGGAAGAATGTATTAGTGTCCTAACAATTACCTAATTTCTGGTATGCTTTATGCCCCTCTATCTGAAGCGGCCTGTGTTCTCTTCATCGAGGAATAGATGGGCCCAAGTGTGTTTATAGCTGTAGTGCTGCTTCTTGGTCCTGAAGGACCTCCCTATCTTCCAGCTGGTACTATGATTCTGTTGTGTCTCAAACTAAGCAGAATTGGGCTATAAGAATACTTGGATGGGAGACCTCAAAATTACAGGATGTTGAGTTGCTGACTCACCAGGGGACATTCTCGTCTCCAACTTGGAACTGAGTGAGTGTGCTGTTAGGGAGTACAGTGCTGCTGGAGATGCTGAATTCTGGATGGGGTGGGAAACTGAACTCCTGACTGGAGAGTCTGTAGCACTTTTCTTTAGCACAGCAGTCAGCTGTGCTAAACCTGAGCTCAGTGGCTAATTCTGCCTAACTAAAATTTCCTGTGCAGCTTCAGTTTCATGTGGTTTGATTCAATTTACTTTGTTCAGTGGTGATGTGTCTTGTTAAACGGTTGGCATGGCTCTTTTTCAGAGGTGGCGCCATTTCAATGGTGGTTAATGGGTTTTTTCCTGTATGCTGTATATAGTTTTTATGAAGCTTTCTCTTTGAGATCCTTTAGGATGAAAGGTGGTGTGCACATGCAATTCAACATGTACCCTAACTATTTTCTAGATGCACCCAACCCGAACTTCTTTCTGGTCTTGTTTGAGTAACAGAACTTTTTCCTTATCCTGCAAATACACTCTCTGTTAACAGATGATGATGGTGATACACCCTATTATTCATATTGTAGTTAAATTTTCTTGATTATTTCACTTTGGACTCCTTGCAGAGACTTCAAACAAGTCAATTGTAATATGGACATATGTCTAGGAGGAATTTCACTGAGACCACCAATTCATTCCATCTAAGTCATTAAATAGCCTCAAAGCACTGCTGCCTTAGACTGTATTTGAACCATCAACCTACAGTGGAAATATTTCATATCCCATTACTAATCCCCTGAGCCAACTGCCCTTCTCCCCCCATGGTCATTAATTTAAGGAAAATCAATTAAGTATAGAAAATCAACTGTTCTTTCACTTAGTACCTTAGAATTCTGTGGTATATCAGGAAATCTTTATGAAGTCTGGCAAAAATATAAAATAATAGGAATACAGTGAAAGGGAAAAATTTGTTGCAGCTTACAAAAGGAAAGAAAATATATGCACACTAAAGTAGCAAAAGGCCTTGTAATAATTCCATTGCTCTTTACCAGAACGGTTGGACTATTGGTTTCAAAGCGTTTACATATACAAAAGAAGTATAGAATTGTGCTCTGCAACTGACTATTGTATATAAAGCGACACATTAACTCCCCTTGAATTTCATAGGGAACACTTTCATCTGATGAGTCACAGTAGCACTAAAAGTCTGTCAAAGGATGTGGACGTTTAATCGTTCAAGTGTAGACTTCAATAGGAGATTGACAACCAGGGTATTTTTTGATGAAAATTTAATTGCAGAAGGATGATTTAATGGTCAGAATACGTCTCTTAGTGCTGACAAGCCTCTACTGTATTTAGCAGCCTTCGGTGTTGCCATAATTCTTCTTCAGTCCAGAATGTTACCATATACTTGCAGAAATTCCAGTGGTGGTGACTTCATTTTTGAGGATTAAGCATTTGCTCCAATCCCTGTCCCTGTCAAAGGAGATCTCTGACAAACACATTTCTGTGTAGCTTGATTGGGTCTGATTGTTGCTTCAGCTCTTTCCTCCCAACAAAGAACACTTTGAATAGAAGTTACCTCACTATTTCAGGAAGTTTATATCCTTAAAGAGTATGGAGGTACACGTGGAACTGTAGTAGCTTATAAAACAGTGTTATTGGGAACTTGACATACTGTCTGGAAAGCTGTGGGTTTCCCTTTTTCACTGCACTCATATGCGTTTGAATGGATTTGCTTTATTGCAATTCCAATAAAAAATGTAAGCTGTTCACATTAGAAACTTGGGATCCCTAGATTTTCTTTCTATTAGGTGTCAATAGCAGTTTAGTTTTTATCTGACATTTGGTCATGGATATGACTAGCCTATAGTATGTCAGCTTTTATTGGATGAACATCTTACCAGTGATTGCTCTTCTAATCTCTTCCGCTTGGGGCCCCCAGGAAGGAGACATTAAGACCTGTGGAGGAGGAGGACCGGTGGTCTTGTAGTTATGGCACAGGATTCCAAGTAGTAAATCAGTGTTTTTGTTCCCAGTTCTCCTACAGATTTCCCATGTGCCCTTGCAGAAAATCACTTAAACTATATGGACCTCAGACTCCTCCTCTGAAAAATGGGATAATATCTTTACTTATCCACAGAGATGCTGTGAGGCTTAATTCAATAAAGTTTGGCCTTGAGAGCCTTTGATGGAAGTGTTCTATCAGTGCAAAGTGTGAATTACTGTTAAAGGTATTTACTGCTGTATATGAAGCTGCCCGTGCTTTATATTGTAGGCATGTGAGCTCTCTGCAAGATGATGAAGATAACTGCATCTCAAACACCACCTGGGAAAAGTGGTCAAAAAGCCATGTTTCTCCGCTATTGCCCATTTACAGCACTGCACAAATGACTGAGTTATCATTATTTATTCCCCAATCCATCAAAAGCATGAGATATTGGCTTCAGTCAGAAGCAGAATCCAGACTACACCAACCGACAGTCTGATTTGATATAAGAAATCCGATATTTTTATCCAAACCACTGATTCATCTTTCTCCCTGTCACTCTGACCCCCTTGCATCCAGCAATGTTTGCTTATCACTTGTTACATATATGTGGTCAGCTTCACCTCTGTAATGACTGTCATAGCTGTCCTCAGGAAATGTTGGGATATCTTGTTCTGGCCTTTTCTTTTTGGGGTAGAGGAGGAGGGCTTTGCTTGTTCTTTTTTGTGAGAAAATATAGCACAGTCATGACAATAAAAGTGTGCCAAAGATCTTTGCAGCTGTCTTTATCTGGAAAAATAGTTTAAAAAAGTAAATTAAATTTGGGGTAGCTAACTAATGGTACAGTGGGAGGCACTTAAAGACTTGCCAATTTTACTATGAAACAAAGTTACCAAAGTGTGGTGCAGTCAGGGTTGGGGGCGGGACCTTCCGCCGCTGCTGTTGGGGGTGGGATTTCGGGGGCGGGACCTTCTGCTGCCTAGGGCGCCAGCAAAGCTGGCGCCGCTACTGGGTGCAGTATACTCTGGTACTCTTATATGCTCCATATAAGCAATATCTTCAATACTGCAAATGCAGACGTATTTAACTCCAGATAGTTAGGCCCTGATCCTGCAATGAGCTCTGGGCAGGTGGATCTCTCCCTGATCCTACATAGACCCAGCTAGCGTTTGCTGAAGGACCAGGGCCATAGTTAAGGCAATGGGCAAGCTTTTAAAGGCCACCACAGTGCTCTCTGGGAATGAAAGCTTGTATGTTATTGTGACGCGTGGCTAGAAAGGGTTGAACATCCTGCAAAATAAATGACCCTCAAAAGACATGTGGGGGGATAATGTTTGTGTTTTGGTGTATTTACATATGTATGAGGGTGTAATCAATAGTCCCTGCCTATGCTGTATTATAAACACAGGATATCTTGGTATTCATCTCTCTTTGAAATGTACTGTGAATGGTGGAGGAAAAAACAAATGGCTGTATGTTAATTCGTATAGCTAAGTACTGGTGATGGAGCTCCTTCAAAGTCATCCTAATTACCTTTTGTTCCCAACTTGGAAATCCCAACTTGTCAAAGAGGACATGAAATTGTATAAAAGATCCTTGGGCCCTGATTCTGTCATCTCAGATCTGCTTAGACTTCATCAGGGGAAGTTTGAGTCGCAAGACTGAGGTCCCAGTTATGCTGGTACGCCCTGAATATGAGATTTGGACATTGGACAATAACCTATGAACTGAATTCTAAAGGAACTCTTAGCAGAGATGGTGAGCTTTGTAGTTGCAATGAATTTGAATCTCAATGAATTGAACTCATGTCTGTATGTATAATGATCTTTTAACCATACTCTCTCTTTTGTTTTTTAATACATTTTAGGTTAGTTAATAAGAATTGTCTGTAGCGTGTATTTGGGTAAGATCTGAAACATTCATTAACCTGGGAGGTAATGCGTCCGATCCTTTGGGATTGGTAGAACCTGTTCTTTTATGTGATGAAATAAGATTTACAGAAATTTTCATCATATTTGACATGGGTACCTCAATGGAAGCCTGAGGCTGGATCACTTTAAGGGAACTGTGTTGTTACCAGTAAGGTAATAAAGAAGCTGTTTTATGCTGGCTTGGTTAATCTAGGTATTGGAATATTCACCATCTTTATGGGGATTGTCTGCCCCATTCTTTGCAGTTCACCCTAATTGAGTAACCACAGCTGGCTCCCCGGTCACAGTGGCATAGTCGTGCTTGGATACACATTACTACAGGTTAATTGGGTTTTTGGATCAAAACCACATGCTTGTGGTTTTTGATATTGGATTTTTAAGGGTTAAAAATCAGTTATAGTGAGTGACCCATGATCAAGATCCTGACTGGAAAAGCCTGGAAGAATTGTGCTTACAGAGAGGGTTGTATTTTAAGCAAAAGGCCCCAGAGCAGGAACTGAAAAATCTGTTAATTGCCAGTGATAAGGAAGCAGACCCAGCAAAAATGCTTGCAGTGAGAAACCAGCAGCTAGAACTTGAACAAAAGCAAAAAATAGCTGATATGGAAGGAGAAGTTGCTGAAAGAGAATGCCTGTGTTTTGAACATGAACAAAAAATGGCATATATTCGATTGCAGGAACTAGAAGCTAAGGCAAAAGTGGACAGACTTAAGCTCCAACTCNTCCTGCCGTGCTTGGGGCGGCAAAAAAGCTAGAGCCGCCCCTGGCAAGAGGGAATGTAAAACGCCATCATTCTGATTTTTGTAGTATTTGATACCCACCCTGTAAATGGCCACACAAAATGCCAGACGATGGAGAATCATGTCCTAGGTGCAATATCTGCTAGTTTACACTTTAGTGTAATACATTGGTCAGGGCCGTTCCTAGCTATTCTGGGGCCCTACTCAGCTCCCCCCCACTCCGCGGGGGTGTATGTGGAGCCCCAGGCCTCCTTGGGGGGGGGGCTGGGCTGGCTTGGGGGACAAGGGGAGAACCACCCCCCAGCACTCACCGGCAACGCGGCTGGGGCCGGGCCGCTGCACTTCCACCGCCGGTGAGAGCAGGCCCAGCCCTGCTACACTCCTCAGGGGAGTGGGGGCGGGGAAGGGGCAGGGTGGGGGCGGGAAGAGGCGGGGCAGAACAGGGGCAGGGGCTTTGGGGAAGGGGTGGGGTGGGGGCGGGGCTGGGGCAGAACAGGGGTGGGAAGAGGTGGGGAAGAGGCGGGGTGGGGCGGAGCAGGGTGGGGGCCATGGGGAAGAGACAGAGCAGGGGCTGGAGCAGGACGCAGCTGCACAGGCACCAGGAAATTTGGACATAATGAACTAACATTGTACACATCCAAGCAGTGTTTACAATCCATTTAGCTTTGAGGGATTGCATTGCTTAGTTGGGAAAGCATCAGTCTTAGGATATGTCTACACTGCAGTTAGACACCCAGTTGACTCGGGCTCACAGGGCTTGGCTTAAGGGGCTGTTTAATGGCAGCGTAGACCTTGGGCTTATGCAGGAGTCCAGGCTGCAGAACCCTGAGGGGAGGGACCACAATTGTTCGGCTCTTCCCATTATATTGTTAATCTACAAGTAACAAAGGACCTGCATATCCTACTCAGCAAAAATTAGTTGTAAGCAGAGTTTTTGCCTAAGGAAAAATGAACTCTACAGTCCATTTTGAGTTTTTATACTTCAATCTCTTTAGTTCACGAAAGAAAGAGGCTCAAACCAAAAACCCTGGAACTTTGGAAATGGTTTGACCTGGATGTTAGCTGTATAATCTGTTTCACACATCTCAGCCCCTTACACAAAAACTGCTTTAAACAAAGATCAAAGTAAAAACTGCAAAACATTTTGTGAGTTCTTAGAAGACAGAATCCATTTTCACAGAGTCACTGGGGATCTCCGACAAACTGGAGAATATCAAAGCCCATAAGTTTTTAAAAAATATAGCTCTAGTTTTGAAATATGAAACATTTTTGCCAGACAGTTTTGCCAAGTGTTTATGTTTTGGTACATAGCTGGGCTGCTTATCAAGAGTTCAGATGTTCTTTGTTTCTAATTTCCTACAATTATTCACTCTCCATGCTCCATTCAAGCACAGTAACACCCATTGGTCATGAGAGCCTGCAATGCTTCTGTCTCACAAAGCAGTCCAGGGCTTTGACCTTGACCCTCAGTGTGTAGCAGCATTGCAATATAAAATCATAGCAATGTCTCCCTCCTCCCTCTCAGAGTGTCTTCCTGCTCATAAGAGAATCTGAGTATTCAGATTGTCTCTAGAAAGAGGCTGAAAAGAGCCTCACTAAAATGCAGAATTCCATGCTTTGACACTAAAAATGTTTGTTGTATTGCTCAGTGCATTCCAAGCCAGCCAATTTAATTTAATTAATTGGAGCAATTTAAGAGCATTTGGTTGCTCTGCAAGGAAAAAAAATCTCAAATGAAGAACATTGATTAAAATAGTGTATTATTAATTATAATATCTTAAAATACTTTGCAAGGTGGGTGACTATCATTAGCTCCATTTGATATAATGGGGCAACCCAGATACGAAAGGGTTAAGGGTGAAATGTTCAGAAGTTACTTAGGTAAATGACTTATGTATGGTTAACAATAAAGTGAAATCCCATTTTGCACAAAATTTGTTTCTGTATTTTGACTGGCTTTATTGTTTTATGTAAAACTGTCAGGGACAGGCCCAGAAAAGCATGTTGCTGCTTTCCAGAGCCACTTGGCTAACTATTTTATTTTTTAAGAATGAGATTATGTTGTCTAGTCAAATTAATGCAAAGTGGGGTGTGACAGATGTCAGTTTGGAGAGGACTTGGGGGGAGGTGAGAGGGTAGGACAAGAGTTAGCAACTTGGTGGGGGACGGACTGGGAGGAGATTGGTGTCAAAGTGTTTTGTAGGCCTGGTAAAAATGCTACATTCTATACAATATGGTTGTTGAAACTTTGAGACAAATTAATAGGAGAGGGAAATTACCTCAATGGCTAATTCTCACACATAAATGACAGAATCAGGGCCCAAGGATCTTTTATACAATTTCATGTCCTCTTTGACAAGTTGGGATTTCCTCTGGGAACAAAAGGTAATTAGGATGACTTTGAAGGAGGTCCATCACCAGTACTTAGCTTTACAAATTAACATACAGCCATTTGTTTTTTCCTCCACCATTCACAGGACATTTCAAAGAGAGATGAATACCGAGAAATCCTGTGTTTATAATTCATTTAAATGATATCAGAATACAGCATAGACAGGGACTGTTGATTACACTGTCGTACTCATACATATGTAAATACACCAAAACACAAACATTATCCCCCCACATATCTTTTGAGGGTTATTTATTTTGCAGGATGTTTAACCCTTTCTAGCCACGTGTCACACTTCCAACGTGAGACTGGTGTGGAAGGGCAAAATTAGAGCTCCCGGATACACCTTAAGGACCTTCCAACATTGATATGAGCTGTGTTTACATTGAATTCTTTGTAAGGCCAAATTATTGAGGCATGCTTTGGCACCAGCCAAAAACTTAGTCCATACTTTGTGAAACAGTTTAGTGATTCCAGGGTGTGGTCTATGTGTTAACTTAACATAGCCATTAATGTCAAGTATCAGAGGGGTAGCCGTGTTAGTCTGGATCTGTAAAAGCAGCAAAGAATCCTGTGGCACCTTATAGACTAACAGAGGTTTTGCAGCATGAGCTTTCGTGGGTGAATACCCACTTCTTCAGATGCATCCCACGAAAGCTCATGCTGCAAAACCTCTGTTAGTCTATAAGGTGCCACAGGATTCTTTGCTGCTTTTACAGATCCAGACTAACACGGCTACCCCTCTGATACTTGACATTAATGGCTATGTTAAGTTAACACATAGACCACACCCTGGAATCACTAAACTGTTTCACAAAGTATGGACTAAGTTTTTGGCTGGTGCCAAAGCATGCCTCAATAATTTGGCCTTACAAAGAATTCAATGTAAACACAGCTCATATCAATGTTGGAAGGTCCTTAAGGTGTATCCGGGAGCTCTAATTTTGCCCTTCCACACCAGTCTCACGTTGGAAGTGTGACACGTGGCTAGAAAGGGTTAAACATCCTGCAAAATAAATAACCCTCAAAAGATATGTGGGGGGATAATGTTTGTGTTTTGGTGTATTTACATATGTATGAGTACGACAGTGTAATCAACAGTCCCTGTCTATGCTGTATTCTGATATCATTTAAATGAATTATAAACACAGGATTTCTCGGTATTCATCTCTCTTTGAAATGTCCTGTGAATGGTGGAGGAAAAAACAAATGGCTGTATGTTAATTTGTAAAGCTAAGTACTGGTGATGGACCTCCTTCAAAGTCATCCTAATTACCTTTTGTTCCCAGAGGAAATCCCAACTTGTCAAAGAGGACATGAAATTGTATAAAAGATCCTTGGGCCCTGATTCTGTCATTTATGTGTGAGAATTAGCCATTGAGGTAATTTCCCTCTCCTATTAATTTGTCTCAAAGTTTCAACAACCATATTGTATAGAATGTAGCATTTTTACCAGGCCTACAAAACACTTTGACACCAATCTCCTCCCAGTCCGTCCCCCACCAAGTTGCTAACTCTTGTCCTACCCTCTCACCTCCCCGCAAGTCCTCTCCAAACTGACATCTGTCACACCCCACTTTGCATTAATTTGACTAGACAACATAATCTCATTCTTAAAAAATAAAATAGTTAGCCAAGTGGCTCTGGAAAGCAGCAACATGCTTTTCTGGGCCTGTCCCTGACAGTTTTACATAAAACAATAAAGCCAGTCAAAATACAGAAACAAATTTTGTGCAAAATGGGATTTCACTTTATTGTTAACCATACATAAGTCATTTACCTAAGTAACTTCTGAACATTTCACCCTTAACCCTTTCGTATCTGGGTTGCCCCATTATATCAAATGGAGCTAATGATAGTCACCCACCTTGCAAAGTATTTTAAGATATTATAATTAATAATACACTATTTTAATCAATGTTCTTCATTTGAGATTTTTTTTCCTTGCAGAGCAACCAAATGCTCTTAAATTGCTCCAATTAATTAAATTAAATTGGCTGGCTTGGAATGCACTGAGCAATACAACAAACATTTTTAGTGTCAAAGCATGGAATTCTGCATTTTAGTGAGGCTCTTTTCAGCCTCTTTCTAGAGACAATCTGAATACTCAGATTCTCTTATGAGCAGGAAGACACTCTGAGAGGGAGGAGGGAGACATTGCTATGATTTTATATTGCAATGCTGCTACACACTGAGGGTCAAGGTCAAAGCCCTGGACTGCTTTGTGAGACAGAAGCATTGCAGGCTCTCATGACCAATGGGTGTTACTGTGCTTGAATGGAGCATGGAGAGTGAATAATTGTAGGAAATTAGAAACAAAGAACATCTGAACTCTTGATAAGCAGCCCAGCTATGTACCAAAACATAAACACTTGGCAAAACTGTCTGGCAAAAATGTTTCATATTTCAAAACTAGAGCTATATTTTTTAAAAACTTATGGGCTTTGATATTCTCCAGTTTGTCGGAGATCCCCAGTGACTCTGTGAAAATGGATTCTGTCTTCTAAGAACTCACAAAATGTTTTGCAGTTTTTACTTTGATCTTTGTTTAAAGCAGTTTTTGTGTAAGGGGCTGAGATGTGTGAAACAGATTATACAGCTAACATCCAGGTCAAACCATTTCCAAAGTTCCAGGGTTTTTGGTTTGAGCCTCTTTCTTTCGTGAACTAAAGAGATTGAAGTATAAAAACTCAAAATGGACTGTAGAGTTCATTTTTCCTTAGGCAAAAACTCTGCTTACAACTAATTTTTGCTGAGTAGGATATGCAGGTCCTTTGTTACTTGTAGATTAACAATATAATGGGAAGAGCCGAACAATTGTGGTCCCTCCCCTCAGGGTTCTGCAGCCTGGACTCCTGCATAAGCCCAAGGTCTACGCTGCCATTAAACAGCCCCTTAAGCCAAGCCCTGTGAGCCCGAGTCAACTGGGTGTCTAACTGCAGTGTAGACATATCCTAAGACTGATGCTTTCCCAACTAAGCAATGCAATCCCTCAAAGCTAAATGGATTGTAAACACTGCTTGGATGTGTACAATGTTAGTTCATTATGTCCAAATTTCCTGGTGCCTGTGCAGCTGCGTCCTGCTCCAGCCCCTGCTCTGTCTCTTCCCCATGGCCCCCACCCTGCTCCGCCCCACCCCGCCTCTTCCCCACCTCTTCCCACCCCTGTTCTGCCCCAGCCCCGCCCCCACCCCACCCCTTCCCCAAAGCCCCTGCCCCTGTTCTGCCCCGCCTCTTCCCGCCCCCACCCTGCCCCTTCCCCGCCCCCACTCCCCTGAGGAGTGTAGCAGGGCTGGGCCTGCTCTCACCGGCGGTGGAAGTGCAGCGGCCCGGCCCCAGCCGCGTTGCCGGTGAGTGCTGGGGGGTGGTTCTCCCCTTGTCCCCCAAGCCAGCCCAGCCCCCCCCCCAAGGAGGCCTGGGGCTCCACATACACCCCCGCGGAGTGGGGGGGAGCTGAGTAGGGCCCCAGAATAGCTAGGAACGGCCCTGACCAATGTATTACACTAAAGTGTAAACTAGCAGATATTGCACCTAGGACATGATTCTCCATCGTCTGGCATTTTGTGTGGCCATTTACAGGGTGGGTATCAAATACTACAAAAATCAGAATGATGGCGTTTTACATTCCCTCTTGCCAGGGGCGGGCCTAGCTCTAATTACCTTTTGTTCCCAGAGGAAATCCTGCCTTCGGCGGCATGCCTGCGGGAGGTCCCCGGTCCCGCGGATTCGGCGGCTTGCCTGCGGGAGGTCCCCGGTCCCGCAGATTCGGCGGCTTGCCTGCGGGAGGCCAAGCCGCCGAAGGCTGCCTGACTGCCGCCCTCGCAGGGACCGGCAGGGCACCCCCCGTGGCTTGCCGCCCCAGGCACGCGCTTGGAGCGCTGGTGCCTGGAGCTGCCGCTGCCTCTTGCACTAGTTTAAATGACTATTCAAGATGCAGGCTGCTGTATAATGAAGGATCAGGCTGCCATATACATTTCCTAGCTCTGCCACTGACTTGCTGTGTGCCACTGGGTGATTCATTTAATTTCTAGGAGTCTGTGTCCCCGTCTGTAAAATGAGAGTAATAATGTCAGCACTTAACTATTTATTAAGTGAGGTAGGTGTCCTGAAGAACTGGGCATCCAGCCTGACCACAATTTGAGTGATTGGTTTGAAATCACTCTGGATTGAAGGGAGAAGCAGCAAGCGTCTGGGGGGAAAGAGGGATTTTAATGTGGCTGCAAATAGAAGCAAAGCAGGAGGCAAGGAACATATAACTAGACAAGACCACGTAAGTGCATGGGAAAAGTATCTGGAATCTGGCCCAGCAACCAATAGGGTTTCATCAGTGCAGATGGCGCTAGCTGGCTGGTGTGGTTAAAGCAAACTCAGAACTGGCCATGCATGATCAGCAGAGGCAGGGAGTAAGAACCATGAGGATCAGAGCCCACCTGAGGTTCCAGCTGCTCAGGCAGGAGGCCTGGCTGCCTTTCTTCAGAGTCTGGATTAGACCAGACTCAGCAGGAGTGGAGGAACCAGACTATACTTTTCTCCCTATACTTCCAAGCCTGCCTGGACAGTGAGAGTTTACAGGACAAAGCATCTGTTATACAGCATCTGTATAACCTAACTAGATTACGCTGCAGTTTCCTTCAGATTAGGTAGGAGCTGTATTTTTGGTGGACTAATTATGAATATTATATATATTATGGTGGCACCTAAAGACCAGGGCCTCATTATGCTAAATACTAGTCACTAATATAGCAAGAAGAACTTAAAATGCCCAAATATGGGAAAGGGGTGTGTGGTTTGGGGACTTGGAAATTGAATTTAAGGTTTCTAGCTCTGCCACAGACTTCATATGTGACCATGGGCTGGTCACTTATTCTCTTGAAGCCTTAGTTTGTCATCAATAAAAATAATACTTACCTGCCTCTGTGAAATAGAGAGACTACTTACCTATATCATGATTGTGAAATGCTCAGATGCTACAGTGGGGGTAATATAAGAACCTAGATAGACCCTTTCCATGGGGACCTGCAGAAGGGATGAATTGCCTGTAATTGAAAACTGGTTGAGAACCTGTAAAGACTCTATAGTAGGGTTACCATATCTCAGTATTTTCCCAGACATGTCCAGCTTTTTAGTTCTTAAATCGCCATCTGGGAGGAATTTTTAAATATCTAAAAACATTCAGGAAAATACGGACGTAGGGTAACCCTAGATGGGAGCTGCCGGAGCCACAGAGCAGGGCTTGCAGGCGCCAGCAGCGCGCAGAGAGCCCTCCGCCCCCTTCCCCGACCTGACCTTAAGAGCCAGAGGGACCTGCCGGGGGGCGAGGTGGGAAGTCCCGGCGGTGCTTACCTGGGGCGGCTCCTGGGAAGCATCCAGCAGGTCCCTCTGGCTCCTAGGGTTGGGTCGGGGGGGGGGGCACGGAGGGCTCTCTGCCCGCTGCCCTGCCCCAACCCTAGGAGCCAGAGGGACCTGCAGGATGCTTCCTGGGAGCTGCCCCAGGTAAGCACCACCGGGACTCCCCACCTCGCCCCCCAGCAGGTCCCTCTAGGTTGGGTCGGGTGCAGGGCTCTCTGCATGCTGCCGGCATCTGCAAGCTTTTCCCGGCCAATGGGAGCCACAGAGCTTGCACTTGTGGCGGGCGCAGCACGTGGAGACTCCTCGGCTGCCCCTGATCCTAGGAGCCGAGGGACCTGCGGCGGGAGGGGCGAGTAGGCGAGCAGGACAGGGTGAGTAGGCGAGCGGTGAGCCAGCAGCGGGTGGGGGGTGAGTAGGCAGGTGGGGGTGGGGAAGAGGCGAGCGGTGAGGGAGCCAGTGGCTGGTGGGCGGGCGGGTGGACGGGTGAGGAGGCAAGTGGCAGGCAGAGAGGGGGAAGAGGCGAGCGGAGAGCCAGTGGCGGGTGGGGGGCGGTGAAGAGGCGAGCAGCGAGGGAGCCAGCAGCGGGTGGGAGAGTGAGGAGNGGGGGGGGGGGGGGGGGGGGGGGGGGGGGGGGGGGGGGGGTGAAAAGGCCAGCGGCGGGCAAGAGGGGTTGAAGAGGCGAGGGAGCCAGCGGCGGGTGGGCGGGCAGGGGTGAGGAGGCAAGTGGCGAGCCAGCTTCAGGCAGGGGTTCTCGGGGTGGGCGTAGGGTTTTCTGGCAGGGGAGTGAGGAGGTGAGTGGCAGGTGGGAGGAGGCAAGCGGTGGGTGGGGGACTGAGGAGGGACGCAGCAAGCCAGCAGCGGGCCAGGGCAGGGGCGGATTAATAATTTTGCCGCCCCTAGGCCCGGAAATAATTGTCGCCCCTGGCCCCGCCCCGACTCCACCCCTTCCCTCAAAGTCCCGCCCTAACTCCGCCCCCTCCATGCCCCTATTGGATCCCTTCCCCAAATCCCCACCCCAGCCCCGCCTTTTCCCCAGCACGCCTCGTTCCCCCTCCTCCCCCCTCCCTCTCTGACCAGCGAAACAGCTGCGGAGAAGTTCCCCTGCTCCAGCTGCCTCCTCCGCGAGCGCGCCACCGCTTCCTGTTTCTCTCCCCTCCCTCCCTGCCCAGCGAAACAGCTGTTTCGCGGCGCAAGCGCTGGGAGGGAGAGGAGAGAAACAGGAAGCGGCGGCGCGCTCGCAGAGGAGGCAGCTGGAGCAGGGGAACTTCTCCGGGCGTGCTCAAATTTGCCGCCCCTGCAAATTTGCCGCCCTAGGCCTTGTCGGCCTAGGCGATAATACGCCGCTGGGCCAGGGGGTGAGGAGGGGTGCAGTGGCGGGGCCAAGCGGGGAGGAGGCGGGACCTGGAGCAGAGTGGGGGCGGAGTGTGGGAGGAGCGGGGGTGGACTGTGGGCGGGGCCGACACCCCTCGTGGAGTGTCCTCTTTTTTGAATGTTCAAATATGGTAACCCTACTCTATAGTCCCATGGGCAGGGAGAACCTGTCCCTTCATATAATTTCTAGGAACAGAGTCAAAAGCTTGTTTTTCTCAGTAAAACTGGTTTGATTGTCACAAAAGTGTTAATTGTGCTAAGAATCACTGCCGTGTGTAGAGGGGCAGTTTGGGACAGCAGCGCAGAATTGCCCTGTATATATTGTTTTATGTAAAGGGTTTATTTTTCTTGTGCTTTAAAATGTGCCCTTCCATTTGGAGTTAGCAAATCTCATTGTACCAGCTGGTACAGTGGAAATCCACTCTACAATCCTGTGTCAAACCGATTTTGCTGAGTGGACCTCGCTGTGGAAGGAAATAATGGACTAATTCCAGAAAGATTAGGTTAGCATGTTCGTTTCCTTTGGCGTTTCAGATGTTGAATGTGAACTGAAGGAGTGCACAGTTCTCCTTTTAACTCTTTTTCAGACCACGTGGGCTCCAGTCTGCCTTCTGATCTGCATACACTGAGTTCAATGGGAGTTGCACAGGTGTATCTGAGGTTAGAAATGAGCTCATATCTGTTTGTTTTAAAAACGGCAGCAGTTCTGGATCAAGAAACCTCTTCGGCAGCCAGACCTGCGCTGCTCAGACACACATGCTTTGTGTTCAACCAGTAGCTAACCTCATACCTGGGGCTAGATTACGGCATGTGCTGTTGGTTCAAACTGCCTTTTTACTGCTGCCAAACACAGAACAGGCTCCTCGCTTATTCTCTAGCCTGAGTATAAAAAGAGTATATTGCAAAAATCAACAGTGTTAAGGTTGCACAGTTTAAATTTTAAAAAGGCAGTGAATACACATGGTGAGATTCCTGCTGCAGCAGTGTTGGCCAGGCTATGCTTATTTCCTACGTCTATTCCTGCTTTTCCAGTTAAATGTGCAATTTGGAGCCTGCTCCTACTCCCGTTGAAATCAATGGCAAAATTCTCATTCACTTTAATGGGAGCAGAATGGAGCCATGAATGTGATGCTAATAGGACTGTCTCTAAGGAAGTTCAAAACCATCTCAGAGTTCTAGGACTAATGAGGCTGCATGGGTGTTATCTGAGTGCATGGTTGGCTGAGGGTGAGGTTTCATAGGTATAACTGAGGGCACAATTTGAGCTGCAGGACATTATTACTGACTCTCAGAGCTCAGGGTGAGATGCAGGCCTGGAAATGCAGGAGTTACTTTTGTTTGCTTGTAAATGGAGATTTATGATAGTCAGTGAGACACCATAAACAGGTAGCCCCAATAATGTCTTTTCCTTCCTCCCACCCCCCACCTCCCAGAGTAGAGCTACAGTTTAAGACCACCCCAAGCCTCTTCCAGCCCAGTTACTGGCTGGCTCTGGCAGCAAGGTTGAATTTGGGACTCTCAGGACCCTTACCGTATTGAAGAGACACTGGCTGGCTGATCAGACGGTTGACCTCCAATGGTTACAATGGAGCTTTAGTTTAACAAGGGGTTCAGTTAACTGAGTTTCACTGTGTGCACCAAAATGGCTTGGGATACTGACAGACCTTTTAAACACTTCAGTTCTTCTTTGGCCTTCACTGTCCATTAAGATGCCTCTCTGAGCCAAACTCCCTGTAAATCTGATTAGGAGTCTTGAGCCGCTAGACACATTGCAGACTTATTCATCTAAATTGCTATAAATATCACATTTTAACTAGGCCTGGCTTTGCAACCCTGTAGTTACAGCTGAAATGCTCTTGAAAGCTGGTTAAGAAGCATAAGAGCAAATAACTACATCCTGAAAACAGAGCCAAAGACTCCACTTCAGTTCTCTCATCTGCAGATTTTGTTCCAAGCTCTCTGGGTTTGGTTGAAACTCATAATTTAAGATTCCAGATTAACAGTCCAAGAAATAAAGTTTTTTTTTTTCTTCTTTTTCTTATTTGGAACAGATCTCTGTCTCCTGGGGAGCAAAAAAAAAAAAATCTGGAAAAGGACTGTTAAGCTTGTAGACAAGCTACTGAATAGTGGCTGATATTGCAAGGCAGCTGCATAGCCAATGGTGATGTAAATGCATGCTAGAGGCCAGCAAGCCTGCATACTAGCTACCAGAGCATGGCTGATACTGGAAAGGCTACTGCATGGCCGGTGGTGATGTAAATGTTTCGAGTGGGTACTTGCCTACAGGGCTCGCCTTACCATGAGGCGAACTGAGGCAGCTGCCTCAGGTGCCAGACCGGGGGGGGCGCCACTAGAACCCAGAGTGTAGAAAATTGTGTCGCTGGTGCATATGTATTCTCTCTGCTCTAGATGCACAGAGATGGTGGAGTGCTGTGCTGGAGGAAGGCAGAATTGAGACCTTTCAAAGTTTTGGCCAAGCGAGGGGGCATGGGGGAGTCATTTGAGCTCCCCGCCTCAGGTGCCAAAATGTTGTGGGCCGGCCCTGCTTGCCCAGAACAATATAAAACAGAGAGAACAGTAGGTAATTGGGGTAAAGATGAGGAAATTGGCATCATTAACATTAAAAAAAATCTCCTCTGAAGAATAAGGTTGTCGTGAAATAAATGCTAATTGTGTGTGTGTGTGTGGCGGGAGGCGGGTGCTAAATACTTTAGGTGCTAAATACTGCCCTGGCTTGAGCAGGTGTGCTATGGTGGGGAACATTAAATGTTTAAGCACACTCGCACAGAACAGGGACAGTTAGAGAACTAGAACGCTTATGTGATTGCTCAGACGAGTCACCAGTTATTTGCTCTCATTCTTTGATTGGCTGAAGCCACTCCATGTGGTCAGGCAGCTTGGCAGAAGCCATTCTTGGCTCTCTTTCTTAGCAGGAGTGGCTATGGATGATATGCACTTCCTTCCTTTCTCTGAGCCAGTCAGGAAAAAATGCTCAGTGCAATTAGAATCTCTGGAGAATTTTCATGCCATCCTCTGCTGAATGTGTGCGGACTCCAACTTTTTTCAGAAGCTATTACTGGGTCGAAATTGGCTGAATTTTCATGGGGTTAGCCAAAGACAGATTTCTGACCCCAGCCTGGCTTCTCTACCAAATTTCAAGCTCCTGCTCCAAAGCATGAAAGCACTACAGCTTCTCAATGAAGCAGTTGTAAGAATGTTTTCCCCATGTTAAAAATGTATTTTTCCCTACCCTTGTAATTGGGAAACAACTGAACGATTTTTGCTGAAACTTAAAAAATAATAAGCCAGCTGGAGGCAGACACCTAGCATGGAACATTTCAGCCCAAACAGTTAGTTTGGCAAACTTATAAGCAGGGTGTTGTGATGGAAAGTATTAGGCAACCTTGAGTAAAGATGTTGCTGTCAGTGCTATCTATAATTGCATATGTGACTGTCTACTTGTTGCTCTATGCCAACCTGTCATATTTACCACCGTGGCATTTTTCCATGAAATTTTAATCTAGAAGTAGATTTCCAAGATGGCCTGCAAAAATAAATCCAAATTTTTTATTTAAAATTTATATTTTTGGACCCTCCTAATCTATTGCAAAAGAAAATACTCTCTTACTACTGAAACCCAAAATGAGAATTGTTTAAAACCTGATGTGCAAACTGTCACTGTTAGGGCTACAGGGTAAACTGTGCCTTAGACCCCTTTAATCCCTCTTGAGTGCACCCCTGATGTGACAAGCCTGGCTTCCTGCACCTCACTGTGGGTGGAACTCAGACTGGGTCTCTGGACTATAGCCCCAAGTGCCCAACCATGTTAATGACACAGGCTCAATTTGGTTTTGATCCCTGTAATAGTTTCGCTTCAGAAGCCTGTGACCATATATGTTTTCAGAGACACAGAAACAGCATCTTCAGAACAAAGCATTGCTTATTCATTCCTCAAAGGTACACCGCATGTAGAGCAAAGGGTAAAAACAAATAAAAGGCCTACATGCATGTGCTCTACTTACACCTGTTTGACTTTCCTTTCTAGCTACTGTAAGAGTTCCCCTCAGCCCAGCTAACTCCGTCTCTGGCAGGGAGAAGCAGCCCATCATGCTGTAGCAGTCTCTGTGTTTCAGTCAGCTTTCACTGGCACTCCGAGTAGCTTCTGGACACTCGCTCCACAGGTTCTTTCTTTTCTAGCATCTTTGAGTTTTAGACTTTTCTTTGATCCTAGGCTGTCTTGGGAAAAGTAAACCTCTCGAGCCTGGAGGGAACTAGTCACAGAGTATTCCTCAATTGATGCCCTCTCTCTTGTTTCTTCAAGGAGCCTTATCTTTGCCATCACATTGTTTCCTGTGGGTTTCCTCATTTACAGCCTCCTTTTGATTTTTAACTCCCTGCATTCAGGCAAGTTAAAATCTTTATCAGATAACTTGTGATATTTATAGTAAATAATACATTTATCTCCCTCATTCTCCACAGTGGACAAAATGAATGAAGTATATTTTGTGAATCTTATTCAAGTCACTTTCGATGGCTACTCTGATATTTGATTAGTCCTTTCTGCTTCCAGATAAAGGAGACCACCCTATGTTACAGACTATTTGGCTTGGCAATCTGCATCCACATCTCACTCAGCTTCTATTAGGATCTTTCTTTTTGGCAATAGAGAATGACATGATTTCCCTGCAAAGGGCCACAGTGGCCATTTCCTCAGAACAGTTCCATCTGGGAATTTGTAGACTTCATTGGTAGTCTCATAAAGGTCTGGTGACTACTCTAATTAGGAAATAAGGAGAGGTCATTATAATGTAACCAGCATAGGACCTAACACTTTGAAGCAACTGTTTCCATGGGGCAAAACTGTCCACCAAAATTGTTAAATGAAAATGGAAGGTGATCAGAATATGTCCCAACAATTGTTTTGACATGGAAAGGGAAAAAAGCCAACAAAATTTATGAGCTCCCCTTTTGTATTAGTTCTTCTTGGCAGAATGCAAAACCTCCCAAACATCTGGAAGAATGAGGTTAGCATAGAGTGAAAGGAAGAATTTAGAGATGTGTGAAGGGTTACTTCAACTAGTGGGAGATTATTCACAGAAACTGGACATGCAAAAATCCCCTGTGCAAACGAACTGGGAAAGAGAGTAGTGAGAAAACAAAAGACACAAAGAACACAGGATTATAGGAGCTAGGGACACAAACATTGCTTAATACCAGAGTTTTCCCAACAATGATCAATTAATAGAATAAAAATATCTTTGGCACATCTACGAGATTAGGAAATTGAAATGTTTGCATGATGGTCCTCTCTTGCTTAATGCCTGGTCTATGCTGAAAAGTTATATCGGCATAGCTACATTGGTCAGGGTGATGGGAGGGAAAAACCACACCCTTGAGTGCCACAGTGCCACGATGCAGAAATTGCATTAATTTGGATTTAGTTCAAGCTTTGTAGCACTCCTTTGCTACAACTTAACCCCCAGTGTAGATGCCACTATGTCCATGGAAGAAGGCTTCTGTTGACATAAATAACTTTGTTTAGGGAGATGGTGTCCCTATGCTGACAGAAAAAAACCCGTCTGTCAGTTTAGGCTGCCTCTATACTATAGGGCTATTTGGGCATAGTCTCTGTAGTGTTGACATATCCTTAGTAGCATAGATGAGTATATAAAGAGGTAAACATCTGCACAATCGACTTAACCTTAATTTCTTCAGGTACAGGTAGTGTATTTCCTGAGTGAAGGCTGCTTCTCTCATCCCATCCTTGTCATAGCTAAAATTATAGTGTTAATCTAATATATTTAAAATATCTAATGTTTACTCCCATTTTGACCTTCAGAGGAGTTGACTTAATCAGTCATAATTAAATTATATAAGGCTTGCTGTTTATCTAGAGTGCCTTGTGTGCTTCAGGAGTTGAGTGGGGAAGGAGACAAAGTTGCTGCTAGGGGTTGCATGGGGTAAAGGGGAAAGTAATGGTGCTCTACCTATCTTAGCTCACAAACCATGTTCCACCCACTTGAGACACCAGAATGAGAGATCACTCAGAGAAGAGGGTGCAGTTGTTCAGAATGTGTTCCTGCAGGTTCTGGTGGCTTCCTCAAGGTTGGCTCATCCTTGGTAAGGTGTCAGTGGAACTTGGCTTTCCCTTGGTGGGACTCAGATGCTTTCTTGGGTCCACTCCTTGCCTCTTGCTTGTTAGCTCCACAGACTGAGGTGGAAATAAATGCTGGTGCTTTCCTAAGCATTACCTGTTCATGACACCAAAAAGAGACATCACCCCTGGTGGATTCTTCATTGTCCCTCTGTTTTCTTTCCTGCTTTGATCAGCAGTGAAATAGTTAACATAATAGTTATGTTAACATAGTTAACATGTTAACATAATAGTTAAATGGCAACATTTTTATCACTGGCTATTTGAATCAATGTCCCATTGATATAAACAGAGTTAGTTTGCAACACTCAAAGCTATTATTTCAGGCTCTCTGCAAACTCAGGCAGAAATTGCATTAATTTGGATTTAGTTCAAGCTTTGTAGCACTCCTTTGCAACCATAAAGGATAGAGGTTTTGTTATTTTTCTTTTAATGAAAGCTGAGATTCTGGAGCATGGGCTTGCTTAGCCTCAAGTTGGCCAATTTTGCTCCTTGATCACTACTCTGAAGAGGTTAAAATCTAACAGTTTGGTTCTGCGAACACCATAGTGTACACCCCCATCCACCTCAGTGGGACTATGCACAGAGGTAAGCACAAAGTTTCATGGTCAGTGTTTGGAGGATCGGCGCCTAAATTGAAAATAAGCTGGTGAGGTATGTGATAGAGCAGGAGCAAGCACAATGAGCAGATGAAGAATGGTGAATGGGATATAACAAAAGCAAATGTATTTAGAGATTTAGAACCTCTATATGTATGTAGAGAACTAGAATGCAAAACTTGTTGGCACTAATGTACAGCATATGCTTACTGAAACAAAACCCTTCCTTGAAAAAGGGTAAAGGTTGAAAATGTTTGTGTGACTAACACTGAAAAATCCCACTTTTATACTTTATGAAAATTCTACACCTTTAAAATATCAAATATGAATGTCTTGCGATGAACAGGTCAGGGGTTCAACCAGTTCCTCAGTGACATAAAATCCTTCATCACTCATTACTGCCCACACTTGATTTATGCTATCCAATGAGAGCCAGCCACAATCTGGCCCAGTGATAAATTATATAACAATAAAAATCTCTTCCAAATATCATGAGACTTTTGTAGATGATGTGACCAGCGTAAACTAGTCACATGGGACCAGATCATGAATAGGTGCTTGAGGCTAAGTAATAGGCATCTGGGAAGGAAAAAAGTAAAAATCATCATACACTACACTGCACAATTCAAATGCATAACAATTCTGAACTGAACCAGTATACAAAAACTCTACAGCAGCTACTCGTGGATCTATCAGTGCCTAACAAATACTATAGCTGGTTGGAACACTTTAATTTTGGTGACATAGGCTGCTTGAGAGAGACCGACCATCTGGGTGGTTAGAATACTGCCAGATGTGACGGGTTCCCCCTGGGGTGCCACCTGGAACTGCAGTACCATTGAGCCCCCCAACCCACCAGCCTGGGCTCCCTTTACACTGTACTGCTGTGACCAGCCTTCCAAGCCCTCTCCCAGGCTCCAGCCTGCACTTTACCAGCACACATGCAGGTAGGGACACACCCGGCTGCAGTTACATACAGATGCTATGATCAGCTCTGCGTGGGGAGGCACAGCTAGGGCACCTCCCAGTTTCGAAGTCATGCACCTCCTCTCTGGAGTGTAAACCCAAAATTATACCGTCTTGCGCTGCACACTGTACAGCATAAGATCATGAAATTCACCCTCTCCCTCAATGTGGAGAGGAAATGTACAACAGCTTTCTGCCCTGAGTTACGATTTCCACACACACTGGTTTTAGACAAAGCAAAAACAAGTCTATTAACTACAAAAGATAGATTTTAAGTGATTATAAGGGGTAGCAAACAGATCAAAGCAGATTACCTACAAATAAACAAAACACACAAACTAAGCTTAATATACTACATAGATCTGATATGAATAGCAAAATCTCATCCTAAATGATGATGCAAGCAGGCTGCAAGCAGGCTCCTAAGGGGCAAGATGCACTAACTTACATCTTGGAATCCCCAGCTGTTTCATTCACAGGCTAAAAATCCCTCTAGCCTGTGTCCAGCACTTCCCTCCAGTTCAGTCTTTGTTCCTCTGGTGTTTCCAGGAGTCCCTTTGGACGAGGAGTCCGTGAAAAACCACGATGATGTCACTACTCTGCCTTATATAGCTTTTGCATATGGCAGGAACCTTTTGTTTCAAAGTTTGGTTTTCACGCCAGTCAGTGGAAAAACACTAGCACAGGTAAGAAGGCAATGGGAACCTGCAATCTAACTTCCCGAGGTCCACAAAGCCTCTCCAAAGCGCCACCGTTTGGGGAAGTCTGCATTATTGTTTCACCCTTCGGGGTCTTCCTGACAATTAAAGCAAGTAACACACAGGTTTGCAAAGGCACTTCTAAACCACACACACAGACTTTACTTGTAGACACGGCACAAGAAATTTACAGATCTATGGAAAAATAATACCTGGATGCAAGACCCTGCCCCAGTTTCCTCACCCTACCTAAGTCCTTTGGATCTTAGCCCTGGTCTACACTACGAGTTTAGGTCGAATTTAGCAGCGTTAGGTCGATTTAACCCTGCACCCGTCCACACGACCAAGCCTGTTTTGTCGACTTAAAGGGCTCTTAAAATTGATTTCTGTACGCCTCCCCGGTGAGGGGTTTAGCGCTAAAATCGACCTTGCTGGGTCGAATTTGGGGTAGAGCAGATGCAATTTGACGGTATTGGCCTCCGGGAGCTATCCCAGAGGGCTCCATTGTGACCGCTCTGGCCAGCACTCTCAACTCAGATGCACTGGCCAGGTAGACAGGAAAAGCCCCGGGAACTTTTGAATTTCATTTCCTGTTTGGACAGCGTGGCGAGCTGATCAGCACATGTGACCATGCAGAGCTCATCAGCACAGGTGACCATGGAGTCCCAGAATCGCAAAAGAGCTCCAGCATGGACTGAACGGGAGGTACTGGATCTGATCACTGTATGGGGAGAATAATCCGTGCAGGCAGAACTCCGTTCCAAAAGATGAAATGCCAATATATTTGCCAAAATCTCCAGAGGCTACAACAGGGACACACAGCAGTACTGCGTGAAAGTTAAGGAGCTGAGGCAAGCCTACCAAAAACCAAAGGATGCAAACGGTCGCTCCGGGTCAGAGCCCCATACATGCCGGTTCTATGATGAGCTGCATGCAATTCTGGGGGTGGCCCCTACCACTACCCCACAGGGGGGAGTCTCATGCAACAGGGATGAGGAGTTTGAAGATGAGGAAGAGGAGGAGGTTGAGGATAGCACACAGCAGGCAAGCAGAGAATCCCTTCTCCCGGCAGCCAGGAACTGTTCATCACTCTGGAGCCAATACCCTCCCAACCCTCCCAAGGCGGGCTCCCAGACCATGAAGCCGGAGAAGGAACCTCTGGTGAGTGTACCTTTGTAAATATAATACAGGGTTTAAAAGCAAGCGTGTTTAATTATTAATTTACCATGCCAAGCCAGTAGCAAGTAGTCTGGAATCATTGCAGAACAAAACCTTGCAGTGAATGGGCCCAGGCTTTGGCTGTTTGCCTTTGGCTGAAAATAAATCATCCCCGCTGTTAGCCACGCGGTGGGGGAGGCCCGTTCATGGCTGACCGGGATCTTCCCTGATACTAACCAAGCGGTGGGGGGAGGGAGGGGTGAAGCGATCATCCCAGAGAATTGGGTGGGGGGTGGGGGGTGGATTGTGCTGCACATTCACCATAAATCCGCAGCCCCTCCTTTTAAATGGCCAACCGAACTGGCTTTGCTTGGTATGGGAAAGGAGGGCGCTCCTGTTTGAAACCATTCCCACATGTTATGAAGGTTGAAGAAGCCGAAACCCTTTGCCTTACCATGGCTGCCGGCAAGCCGAATTCTATTGCCCAGTCGAGCGTGTGTGATGTCTCACACCAAACCGGCAGGCACTCAATATAAGAGGCAAAATGCGACCTTGTAGCAAAAGCACATGTGCTATGTAATGTGAATCACTTGATTCAGTATGAAATAGTCTTCCCTTTGTTCTCTAAAATGTATCTTTTAAAATACTACTCTCCCTTTTTTTTCTCCCACAGCTGCAAATGTTTCTACACTCCCCCTATCATCTCCGTCCCAGAGGCTAGCGCAGATTAGATGGCGAAAAAAACGCACTCGCGACAAGATGTTCTCAGAGCTCATGCAGTCCTCCCGCACTGAAAGAGCTCAGCAGAATGCGCGGAGGCAAACAATGGCAGAGTCCAGGAAAGCGTTAAATGAACGCGATGAGAGTAGGGAGGAGCACGATGAGAGGAGGCAGGATGCAATGCTGAGGCTAATCAGGGAGCAAACTGACATGCTCAGGCGTCTGGTGGAGCTGCAGGAAAGGCAGCAGGAGCACAGACCGCCGCTGCAGCCCCTGTATAACCACCTGCCCTCCTCCAAGTTCCATATCCTTGTCATTCAGATGCCCAAGAATGCAGGGGGGGGGGGGAGAGGAGGCTACGGGCACCCAGCCACTCCACCCCAGAGGATTGCCCAAGCAACAGAAGACTGGCATTCAATAAGTTTTGAACTGTAGGGTGGCCTTGTCCTTCCCTCCTCCCCTCATCCACCACCCCACCCGGTGCTTCCCTCCTCACTCACCCCTCCCGGACTACCTTGCGAGTTTCCCCCCTATTTGTGTGATGAATTAATAAAGAATGCATGATTTGGAAACAATAATGACTTTATTGCCTCTGAAAGCGGTGATCGAAGTGGGGAGGTCGGCTGGCTTACAGGGAAGTAGAGTCAACCAAGGGGGCGAAACAAAGAGAACTGTCACACCGTAGCCTGGCCAGTCATGAAACTGGTTTTCAAAGCTTCTCTGATGCGCAGGGCGCCCAGCTGTGCTCTTCTAATTGCCCTGGTGTCTGGCTGCTCAAAATCGGCCACCAGGCGATTTGCCGCAACCTCCCACCCCGCCATAAATGTCTCCCCCTTACTCTCACAGATATTGTGGAGCACACAGCAAGCAGCAATAACAATGGGAATACTGGTTTCGCTGAGGTCTAACCTAGTCAATAAACTGCCAGCGAGCTTTTAAACATCCAAATGCACATTCTACCACCATTCTGCACTTGCTCAGCCTCTAGTTGAACTGCTCCTTACTACTGTCCAGGGTACCTGCGTATGGCTTCAAGAGCCATGGCATTAAGGGGTAGACTGGGTCCCCAAGGATAACTATAGGCATTTCAACAGCCCCAACGGTAATTTTCTGGTCTGGGAAGTAAGTTCCTTCCTGCAGCTGTTCAAACAGACCAGCGTTCCTGAAGATGAGCTCGTCATGCACCTTTCCCGTCCATCCCACGTTGACATCGGTGAAACACCCCTTGTGATCCACCAGTGCTTGCAGCACTATTGAAAAGTACCCCTTGCGGTTTACGCACTGGCTGCCAAGGTGGTCCGGTCCCAAGATATGCATTCCGTCTATTGCCTCACCACAGTTAGGGAACTCCATTTCAGCAAAGCCATCCACTATGACCTGCACATTTCCCAGAGTCACTACCCTTGCTAGCAGCAGCTCAGTGATTGCGTTGGCTACTTGGATCACAGCAGCCCCCACGGTAGATTTACCCACTCCAAATTGATTCCTGTCGGGTGTTGCAAGCGTCCAGAGGGCTATCACCACTCGCTTGTGAACTGTGAGGGCTGCTCTCATCTTGGTATTCTAGCGCTTCAGGGCAGGGGAAAGCAAGTCACAAAGTTCCATGAAAGTGCCCTTACGCATGCGAAAGTTTCACAGCCGCTGGGAATCATCCCAGACCTGCAACACTATGCGGTCCCACCAGTCTGTGCTTGTTTCCCGGGCCCAGAATTGGCATTCCACAGCATGAACCTGCCCCATTACCACCATGATGTCCAAATTGATAGGGCCCATGCTTTGAGAGAAGTCTGTGTCCATGGCCTCATCACTATCATGATCGTGCTGTTGTCGCCTCTTCGCCTGCTTTTGCAGGGTCTGCACATACTGCAGGATAATGTGCGAGGTATTTACAATGCGCACAACAGCAGCGGTGAGCTGAGCGGGCTCTATGCTTGCCGTGGTATGGCGTCTGCAGGAGAGCAGAGCGGCAGCGGAAGCAGTGGAGGACGATGGTTAGCACCGCGCACATTTCTCGAGGAAGAACACCCGTACCCGGGAGCCCATGACAGACAACATGGAGAAATTCGCTATCGAGGCAATAGCAGCAAGCAGAGTTGCAGCGGAAGCGGTGGATGATGATGGTTTGCAGACCTACTGCACCGTCTGCTGTCAGCAGCACCCAGGACACAACAGTGTCGGTGTCGGTGAGCTGAGTGGGCTGCACGCTTGCCGTGGTATGGCATCTGCATGGAAAAAAGGCGCGAAACGATTGTCTGCCGTTGCTTTCACGGAGGGAGGGGAGGAGGGAGGGGAGACTGACGACATGTACCCAAACCCACCAGCGACAATGTTTTTGCCCCATCAGGCATTGGGAGCTTAACCCAGAATTCCAATGGGCAGCAGAGACTGAGGTAACTGTGGGATAGCTACCCACAGTGCACTGCTCCGTAAGTCGATGCTAGCCACGGTAGTGAGGATGCACTCCGCCGACTTAATGCGTTTAGTGTGGGCATACGCAATCGACTATATGAAATCGATTTCTAAAAATTGACTTCTATTAAAATCGACCTAATTTCATAGTGTAGACATACCCGTAGTGTTTTTTCCAGGGAGTCCAGGATTCTTCTGTACCCGCTCTTCTCCTGCCCAGTCCAGGGCCGATGAGAGGGGGGGGAAGCCGGTACAAATTACTGGGGCCCGGCAGTCTGGAAGGGGGCCCGGGACCCGACTATGTTGCATATGTTTTTGTCTTTCTCGGTAGAAAGAATTGAAAAAAGAGAAAATGATGAAGTGAATAAAAATAGCTCTAATAATGAAAGTGGTTCTAGTAATATAGCAACTTGTTATTCGAGCACTATACTATCTTCGGAACCACAATACATTTCTGCAGATAAAACTGATGTTACCATCACCGAGGCTTGTTCCGCTTCTTGCTCGACAAAAATAATATTGCCAACTTCTGAAATTACGCTAAATAACAACGAGAAGCTATTAAGTTTTGATATTGGCCTTCTAGAATCAAATTTTACAGTCAATGAAATAGAAGATGCCATTCGACGAGGGCCAGAACCATATCCTAAAATTTTACCACCTGATAAAGATGGCAACCAATTTCCTGTTTATGTATTGAATTTTCGCTTAAGGAATAATGAAGTAGTTCCTCGAGATTGGTTGGTGTGGAGTAAAACTAAACAAGCCTTGTTCTGTTTTCCCTGTCGTTTATTCTGTAAACATCCAGAAGCTCATCGTTCAATTTTCACAACTGAAATTGGCTGGAGACCTTCTAAAGGTTATAAAAAACTTTACAACAGAATACCTGAACACGAAAATAGTAATAATCACTGAGCATGTTATGTAGAGTGGCGAAATTTACAAAATAACCTTAATAAGAATACTACAGTTAATTGTTTATTATTGCAAAAAAATACAAAGTGAAACACAAGTATGGAAAGACTTATTACGATGATTTCTGGATGTAGTTTTGTTTCTTGCAGAACGTGGATTGGCTTTTAGGAGAAGTAGCCACTTAATTGGAGATTCAAGAAATGGCAATTTCGTAGGAATGTTAGAAATCATAAGCCATTACGACCCTTTACTAGCAGAGCATTTGAAAAGAGTAAAACAGTCGCAATTTGAGAAAAAAAGATTGCCAGTACATTATTTGTCAGCCAAAATCCAAAATGAATTTATTTCATGCTGTGCCGAATATGTATTTAGCTGCATTTTAAAGGAAAGAGAAATCACAAAGTATTTTTCCATCATTGTAGATGCGACACCAGACTCGGCACATATGGAGCAAACTACATTCATTTTGCGTTATGTTCATGTAAACAAACAAACAAATGAATATGAAGTTTTAGAAAGATTTATAGAATTTGTAAACTGTAATAAAAAAACAGGGGAAGCCATTGCAGATTTAATTCTACAGACGCTTCAAAAATGCAATATTCCAATAAGTGAGTGTCGTGGACAGGGCTACGACAATGGCTCTAATATGAGTGGATCATACAAGGGTGCTGAAGCTCGAAATTTACAAATCAATCCGCTAGCTATTTTTTCTCCTTGTGCCTGTTACAGTTTGAATCTATGTGGTGTCCATGCGGCAGAATGTTGTCCTGAGGTAATAAAAATTTTTGGAGTCGTACAAAAGCTATATAATATATTTAGTGGCAGTCCTCAGAGGTGGGAAATTTTGAAAGAAAACATTGGTAGTTCGCTCCACTCCATGTCAAACACATGCTGGTCTGCTAGAGTTGAGAGTGTTAAACCCTTTGCAAAAAATCTTCCTGCGATTAAGAAGGCAATCAAGTCAGTGTTGGAATTAATACAAATCCTGTGTAAAGATTTTTAGCCAGTCCGCCCTTGCTGGGGGGCCCGAAAATTTTTTTCACCGGGGCCCGAACCCGCTCTCGGTGGCCCTGCCCAGTCTTATCTTCTGGTCTGCACTGTCTTTCTGTTGAGAGTCTCTTTTAACAGATTCTAACATCTTTTTTCTCTTCCCATCCTTCCCTTGGGGTTTTTCCATTCTGTCACAATCAGTGTGCAATGGCCTTCCGTCTCCTCTAGGTTGTTAGGGTGGATCTGAATCATTAGCATATCAAGAGACTTTTGACCAACAGTTTCCCCTTGGACTGGGACAAAATGACGACTGGTCTTGATAACCTATTTTTTGAGGTGGTAAGTTTCAATGACTCACCTATCCACACCTAGTGTCTGCCTTCCTGCAGAGGAGTAACCTTTTTCCCTGCTCCCCTCCACTGAGGACAAAGTTAACTCTTTGTGCCCAGGCAGCATACATTATAATTGAAGTTACATATAATATTCATAAAAATAATAGCGATCTCCCACATTCTTTTCAGGATGTTAGGGCTTTGTAGATTTCAACACCATACACGCACATGTTGTTCATATTAAATTTAAGCTTAACATTTATGATCACTCCACAAACTAAACAAGAATAAGGAATGGCTCAGTATGTTCAAGGGAACACTGATATTCCTGTCTCCGTAGAGAACTATTGTTTGGGAATATTTATGATTTGTAAAGTCAGTGAAGGGGGGAGAGGGAGGAGACTATTAAAACTCAATTTAGAGGCTACATGTGTAAATATGTATCCTGACACAACATACCCCTTGTGTTAGTTTTCCCAACCAAGGTGTAGATGGTATCTAATTTTCATCACTGGAAAGCAACACTATGTAGTTTACAGACATGATCAGGAGGAGAAATTGGTGCTCTGGGACAGTAAATGTTCCTGGGGAATATGGGAAAAGTCAGCTATTACCTTTAGGCCAAATCCTGAGGGTCCTTACTGAGACAAATTCTGCCTCCCTCACTTACCATACGTAGTGCCGTACTCCATGGATAACCTCACACCCATGTAGGGGGTTGGACAGCACATAGACCTGAGCTACCAAGAGAGGAGATAGTCAAGGAGCCATGCGACTTTAAACAAGAATTATGGGCCACCAGATGTCAGGAAGTGAGTTGGAAGCTGAAGTCATAATGGTTATTGCAGTTGGTTATGGGTGCGTCAGCAGAAAAGTCAGCCTCTTTGCAGAAATCCTGCTGTGTACCCAAAATATTCTTGATTCTTATGACCTTTTTACTATGAACATACAAGGAGAATGAAGTAAAATAAAAGACACGAACAGTTGAGCACTAACATAGGCGAGCTATACAAAAGGGCATGACTACACTGCAATTACAGGGTATGACTGCTGCTCATGTAGATATAAATGAGCTAGCTTGAATCTAGTTATCTTGGGTATCAGAGCAGTGAAACTGCGGCAGTATTAGCTAGCCGCACAAGCCATTTACCCATGTGTAGCGAGGCGGTGGGATACCCCTCAGCCCCGCGAAGGGAGGAGCCTCCCCTAGCACCAACGTGGGCGGAGCCAGTGGATCCTGCACCCGCCCCCCAGAGGTCACGGCACAGGACAGGAAGTAGAAAAGCCCCGCTGCAGAGCTCAGTTGAACGCCAACCTGAGGATTGGCTGGGCCAGCCAAGCCTGCCTCTCGCCAGCTACCCCGAGGAGCAGCCGAGCCTGCCTCTTGCCAGTTACCCGGAGGAACCGATGGTCCTGGAAACCTCCGAGGACACCGCCCTAATCCAGGTACCGTACGAGGGGGAGGAAGTGGCCCGGGGGCAGCCGACCCTGGTCTGGCCGCAGGACTGCCAGAACCAATGTCAGTGTGTTGCGGTCAGGATCCCCACTGACAGCAGCGAGTCTTTGGCCACTGCTAGGGCCCCGGGCTGGGACGCAGTGGAGTGGGTGGGCCTGCGTCCTCCCCTGTCCCCCCCCCCCACGGGTGGCAGTCTCCCCCTCGCATCAGACGCTCAGCCCCTGCCTAAGGGCCTGAGCTCCTGACTGTGTGTTTGCTGCCCCGCCCTGACCTAGGGCTGGGGCTCATATTGAACTATTGGCTCAGCCCCTGCCTAAGGGCCCGAGCTCCTGACTGTTTGTTTACCGGCCAGCCCTGACCCAAGGCTTGGGCCCATAGTGAACTGTAGCGAGGCAGTGGGATACCCCACAGCCCCACGGAGGGCCGAGCCTCGGCCGAGCCCTTCTACACCATGCTTCTGGTGGGCTTGTACAGCCCATGCCGAAGCCCTCGCTGCCGCAGCTTCGCAGCTCCAGTAACCAAGTGAGGTAGATTAAAACTAGCTCAGGTATGTCTACATGACCTGCAGCTGCATTCTGTGATTGGGGTGTATATAGATTCTGATCAAGTGATAGCAGAACCTCAACGTTCAGAGTGCCTGCTTGTCTGAGCCACCCAAGTACCCCAACAGATAACATAGTTTTCTGCCCCCAACCCACTCCTCTTGCCATGCATCCTGGGGTTTAGAACTCCATTGAAAAACAGGAAAAAGACTGCAAAAAACCTTAAATTTTGAAGTGGCTTCCATTTTTAGTGAAATGTTTACAGAAATCATATTCTTTAACTGAAATTGTGTTGTTGTTTTTTAATAAGAAAACATAATTTGTGGTAAAAACTTTATCAAAACTTTCCATTTTTCATTGACAACTTTTTGTTAAATTTCATATTTTTTAAACATAGGCCATTTCCAACATAAAATGTTTCCTACAGAAAGGTTTTTAACCCCCTTGCTGCTGTTGTCTACTTCCACTGGAAGGTCCAGCCATCTTTGTGTGTGTGTTTGTATGTGGTTTGTTTGTTTGTTTTTTACCATATCTATAATGTATTCTAGGGGGTGCCAAGCCCTCTAAAATCCTGGATGGGCTGCGCATAGAACACTAAACAACCTATCTTCCATAATGTAATAGGAAGCAGTACCCCACAGATTTTTTTTTCTTGATTGGTTTAAATAGAGAGACTTTATAAACTGCCACTGCTGCCTTGTAGGAAACAAGTCAAAATGGCTTTTGCTAATCCTTTTGAGCACATGAGATAGACTCAGTCACAATCATTCAGGAAACCAGAACTGATACCATGTGACTTTTGTGATCAATCACAACTAATCTAGAATAAAATTTGAGAAAGTAACATGAAAATCGGTTACTAAGGGCTGGTCTACACAGCCTGTAGTGCAGACTACAGCAGTGTTAATTGCAGTGTGCTTTAGAGCGTTGCGCTGTAACTGTCCTGTTTATCAATTTTCTATGCAAAGCACTTTGTTTCAACTGTAATATCATATCAGCGCTGGGTTTATAAAACGTAATATAAATTGAAAGGAAGTGCTTTGACGTCAAAATGAAATTTTATGGACATTTTATTTCATGGGAACTTTCAACTTTTTGTTCTGATTTAGGACAAAAATAAATTCCAAAGTGTCAGAACTTCCCATGGAATTGAAATTCTGAGTTTTGGCCAGCTCTACTTAGTATTTACTTAGCATGTCACACATTCAAAGGACCGTGCCCTTGGGTATCTAGGGGATTGCACTGTTTACATCTGATGTGAAGAAATGTAGAGCAAGGTATCATCTGCATAGCGGTTGCATTTTAGTCAATGCGATTTCACAGTCTCCCCTACTGGCTTCAGGTAAATGTTGAATAGAATGGGGCAGAGGATGGATACCTGTGGGACTGTGGAAGGCTCTGGAAGCATTAGGACTCTTTGGGTATGGTCTGAGGGGAATGAATGGAGCCATTGCAGCATGACCTCACTAGTCCCTGCCACATTGCTGAGGCAAGATGGCAGCTTTCTCAAATGCTGTGGAGAGCTCCAACAATATGAGCATGGATCTGTGGCCCTGAGATCATCCATCAGTGCAATCAGCCCACATTTCTGTTCTATGTCCTGGTTTGAAGCCTGGCTGGGAAGGGTACAAGATGGTGGTGGTATCTAGGTAGAGACTGGTGAACTATTTGCTTGAGATGTTCAGGAATGGGAAATATTCCAGGTATGACCAATCAGATGTTGCAGGGACTTAGTAATGTTTGTTGCTTTGACCTTGTAATTTCAGGGATTTCTGTAAGGCATCACCTAGAGACTGTGAGGAAGTGCTCACTCGCTCACAACTGCATGGAGGCCAAGTTAAACAGACTGTCAGTTTTTACAGCCAAGTGTGGAGTATCTGGGACTTACTCTGAATGATAAAAGATTGCAGCCAAACTGGAAAGTGTTTCTGAACTGTGTTAATTTTGAAGTCTGTTAAAATACTATGGCCACTTTTTATAAAACCTCCAAATTATGATAAACCTTTGCTGGAGTGGCAGGCTCTGGAAATAGTCAAAGGAGTGTGCTATTTCGTCTAACAAATTAAAATTAGTCAGCAATGCACACAAACACTATGAAACTCACGAACCACTCCATCTAGCTTGCGATATTGAAATATAGCATGTGGTAGAAGATGGCAAAGAGAGACCAGTGCTAGAAGATGGCAAAGAGAGACCAGTTGCGTTCACCTCGAGAACTTTAGCCAGCAATAAAAAGAATTATGCTTGTATTTAAAGAGGATCTGTCCATAACTTCTGGTTTGTGAACATTCCAAAAGTGTCTCTGTGGTTAAATTCATCTTAGGTACAAACCATAAAATGGTGACCATTTAAAGCTATTTATACCCATATTAAATAAATAATTTTTTATTGCCCAACATTGCAAGCTCTTTACTACTTATGGTATGGAATATCAGCAGAACGTGGTCATGCTGATGGTTTAATCAAAGTTACCATATGAAGATTAGGAGAGTTTCACAAAAGAATGGGATATTTTCTTTTGTTTACATATTGGTGAGCTATCTTTGTTCTCCAAAGATTGCTGAGGGGACTCAGAAAAGTGCTCTGCTATCAAGAATATGGGAATGCAGAAGGAATGACTGGCCAAATATTGTCAGAGGTGGCTTTCAATCCTCTATAGTTAAAAAAGATCCACTTTCAACTTAACCAGGCTACTTTCTTTGGGCACTGCAGGTGCTAACACCCTCATTCTATTAAGACAGATTCTTAGGGGATCTATGGGGAGGGGAACACTCTGCAATGTGTCACATGAAGGTCTCAGTGCAAAGCTATTTCTGGTGACCAGAAGTTAATAAAGATATTGAGCAGAAAGTAAAGTGCTATAGAGTTGAAAGGGTGTTAAAGAACATGCCCTTCCCCATCCATGGAAAGGTGTGATTCATGTACATTAGTATGTTACTACTGCTTTGCTGAAAAAAAAGCAATACTTTCTTATGGACATTAATGGTCATTCAAAATGGCTAGAAGTGATTTTAGTGTCCACGTGATGGCATAAAAGGGGTTAATTGAGCCCCAAGGAGGCTGCATGGGAGGCAGCCAATAGGAGAGAGACTGAGAGGAGCAGCCAATCAGAGCTCAGCAGGCTCACATAAAAAGGGCTGCAGGGCCAGAGATAGTCAGTTGCTGCCTGGAGCTCAAGGAGGGAGGACTGAGTTCGTAGCAGGTGGATGGAATCAAGCACCTTGGACAGAGCAGCTGCTGGCAGGACTGGGGGAGTGAGAGGGAGTGCCTGGCTGGCTGCTGGGCATGACATGCTGAGTGCCCTGAGGTAAGGGTGAAGAAGGTGCTGCGGCCATGGGAAAGGGGTCAAGGGAAACATAGCAGTGCCAAGAGAAGTTAGAGACACAGCAGGAGGCTGCTATTTACAGGGTCCTTGGGTTGGGACCCAGAGTAGTGGGTGGGGCTGGGTCCTCCCCATTGCCACTGGGGAAGTGGCATAATTATTGGACTGAGACACTGACCCTCAGAAGGGGGAACACAGAGAATGACCTAGCTGGAGGGCTGAGTTAGGAAGAAGGACGCTGCCATTCCTGAAGCGGAGAGTGAGTGACGGTGTGCAGACATCAGACGAGGGAGTGGCCTCAAGCTAATCCTCAGAGCCACCAGGAGGAGGCACCAGTCTGGTGGTGAGAGTTGCACCTCATGACAGTCCACAACAACCGTCACAAAAATCACAGTAGCATTATAGAGTTTACTGTCCTTATATGGATTTCCTGAGGAAATGGTATCTAATGGGGTACTATGACTTATTGCAGAAAAATACCAGACATCTAACATGATTAAACATATGCTATTATCACTGCACCTTTCTTCATGGAAATGGAGCTGGAGAAAGATCATTATGGACATTGAAAAATGGACTTGCAAAATAATAGCTAAGCAGGGACAGATGAAATTATTCTCATAGCTTGGCAACCTTGTTTATTTAGGTAACAATGTAGCCTATGTACAGTCACTGGATGCTCATCCTCTCTGAACTATTGCTGAAGCAACAGTGAAAAGATAATCTTACTCTTCTTGAACCTGATTTGCCCCAAACAGTAGAAAACAAAGGAGTGAAACACAAGGACCTGCATGTCAAAACTCATGCTAAACTCCAGGAATTCAAAACCAGGAGTATTCAAGTCATGCCAGTAGAAGAAGGGAAAATGGGAATTTGGAACCATTGTAAAGGTTGGATCCTTCAGCGTACTTAGTTCAGATTGGTTCTAGAATATTCAGCATACATATTGATCACAATTGCAGGGGTAGGGTGTAGGGCAAATTGTAGGTTTGGCAATCTCTCAGGTAGGTATGATATAGGCCATTTAGGGCTTTATAGGTCAAAACTAAAACCTTAAATTCCACCTGGAGACCAATGGGCAGATCCAGGAGAACCGATGTTATATGCACGCAATAGCACAGGGTGTCGAATTCTGCACCAACCTCAGTTTCAGGATAGATTGAAGATGTACCCCATGTACAGTACATGGCAGTCATTTAATTTCTTGGTGGCAAAGGCATGAATGACAGCAGGAAGATCTGCATCTGCAAGAAACAGTCACACCTCTCAGGCATACCTAAATGAAAACCAAACAAGCTCTCTTGGCTGTTGCTGTTCCTTGATCTTCTAGTAACAGCTGGAAATCTAACCAGACACCTAGACTGTAAACTCCAACAATAGACTGTAAACTCCAACAACAAAAGGCAGACAGACACCCACAATCAAAGGAGCAGATATTATCCTCACTGTATCTTCTCAGTCAACCAACCAACCTCAACCCGGTCCTGGGGTTACTGGGCTTCAGCCAGCTACCTCTCATAACTCTCAGCCACATCCTGAGTAACACAATCAGCTGCTTTGACTAGGTCGGATATGATAATTATAGAGCTGGTTGTCGTCATCACTACAATGAATACATTGCAACATATGTCTCCTCACTAACGCTCCCAACAGCCCTATTTATCCTTAAACTCCAGGAAACCCTACATGAGCATGCCCTCAGAGAGGAGGAACACTTGCCCAACATTCCACTAAATGCTCAGCAAGAAAAGAATGGATCCACCCGAGAGCAGCTCTGTTCATCTCCACTGTGGTCTGTGGGGAAGACAGACACACCTCCATATGAACCATATCACTGACAGCTGATAGGTTTAATAATACATGCATGGTCTTCATCCATTGCCAGAAGAAGATTGTCAACTAATGCAACCAGGGCATCTCTGTGGTGTAGCTGGGTTGGTACCAAGACTGGTACAGATCAAGGAGATATGAGGCAATGAGATGCGTAGAGTTGTCTTGACTAAAATATACACCTAAAAAATGACATCTTCACTGTCAACATTAACTATTTCACTGCTGACCATTTTGGCAGAAACATCAAGCTAATATGCTGTCTCACAGTCCCAAACTGTCTATCACTCCTCTGCATGTTTTCAAAGCCACAGCAGACCCTGACTACTGCCCCAAAGTGCAACTCCCCCCCACATGACAAATTCTACAATGCAGTTAAGAAATCAGTCAGATGTTGAAAATGTGGGTGGAAGCATAAAATAAACGTAGGGCCTGCTGTACGGATTGTATTTATCAAATCCTTATTTAATTCATTAAAAATCTACACTTAGCAACTTCATTTTAAAAAATGCTATAGAAAATTGTCTACTGGATTATACGACCCAGAACTCTTAGTAGGAAATGTCTCAGTTTTGGAGGGGGACCCATGGTGGAGTATTAGCAGCAAACCACAAGGTCTCTCTTTCCATAATAGGGCAGGGGAAGAAAAACTACATTCCAACATGTGTGTAATGTACCACACCCTCCATGGCAGCTGGTATTGAGGTTAATGCTCTCCTAGGGCTGCAGTAACTCCTGCACTCCCTGAGAAGAGAGTGAGGAGGGAATCAGATATCTGCAGAGTGCTTCTTGGATAGGTGGGACCTCATTTACCTAAGGTTTCCCCTCTCCCAGGTATCCCCACAGTGTGAGAGCAGTGCTTAGTACAGGGGTGGGCAAACTATGGCCCAGGGGCCACATCCGGCCCTTCAGATGTTTTAATCTGGCCCTTGAGCTCCCGCCAGGGAGCAGGGTCACGGGGCTTGCCCCACTCTGCATGTGCTGTGGCTCCCGGAAGCAGCGTCATGTCCCCCCTCCAGCTCCTATGCGTAGGGGCAGCCAGGGGGCTCCACACACTGCCCCTGCCCCAAGCGCCACCCCCGCAGCTCCCATTGGCTGGGAACCATGGCCAATGGGAGCTGCAGGGATGGCGCCTGCAGACAGGGCAGCGTGCAGAGCCGCCTGGCCGCGCCTCCGTGTAGGAGCCGGAGGGGGGACATGACGCTGCTTCCAGGAGCTGCTTGTGATAAGTGCCGCCCAGATCCTGCACCGCTGGCCCCCTCCCGCGCCCCAATCCCCTGCCCCAGTCCTGATCCCCCTCCCACCTTCCAAACCACTCAGTTCCAGCCCGGAGCACTCTCCTGCATACCCAACCCCACCCCAGAGCCCGCACCCCTAGCCGAAGACCACCCCCCCCCCCGCATCCCAACCCCCAATTTCGTGAGCATTCATGGCCCGCCATACAATTTCCATACCCAGATGTGGCCTTCGGGTCAAAAAGTTTCCCCACCCCTGGCTTAGTACAATGGGGCTGTGATCCCTGACTGAGGTTCTTAGGAGCTGGTGCTTCCACAATAGAAATAATAATCCTCTCCAGGACCCATTTCACACACTCAGACTAGGCTTGCTTGACCCAGTATGTAGTCGATTTATTACTATATGTACTTAAGGGGTTTATGTACCTTTAAGTCTCTGAATAGTTATCCCCAAATTTGGTCCTTAATATTATGCACTTCTCTAATGTTTTTGCATCTGCTTCTTCCCCACTCCAGTTTATAATTCTTCTTTTCTTTTGAAATAGATATGGCAGTTCCTCCTCGCTATTTTGGATACAAATGAGGACAGCCAACATTTTTGGCTTAGCAAAGTGTCTGGGCTAGTTAAACAGTCTTGGAATGCTATTGCAATCTCTGTCCAATTTATTCCTCTTTCCTATATACTGCAGGAGCTTCCTTGGCACGGGTTCGGTCACAAAGCTGGCTTTTATGGACAAATGGCATAGATGTTGCCTATCCAGAGTAACTGGATGTCTGGAAGACTGAGGGCTGGTCCACACTAGGGGCGGGGATCGAAATAAGATACGCGACTTCAGCTACGAGAATAGCGTAGCTGAAGTCGAAGTATCCTATTTCGAATTAGGCGCACTTACCTCGCGTCCTCGCAGCGCGGGATCGACGTCCGCGGCTCCCCCGTCGACTCCGCGAACTCCGCTCGCCCTGCTGGAGTTACGGAGTCGATGTGAGCGCGTTCGGGGATCGATGTATCGCGTCCAGACGAGACGCGATACATCGATCCCCACTACATCGATTTCTACCCGCCGATCCGGGCGGGTAGTGTGGACCTAGCCTAAG
>QXTE01000260.1:371580-406095 GCA_003942145.1 Platysternon megacephalum | reverse complement strand
CCCCCCCCCCGCATCCCAACCCCCAATTTCGTGAGCATTCATGGCCCGCCATACAATTTCCATACCCAGATGTGGCCTTCGGGTCAAAAAGTTTCCCCACCCCTGGCTTAGTACAATGGGGCTGTGATCCCTGACTGAGGTTCTTAGGAGCTGGTGCTTCCACAATAGAAATAATAATCCTCTCCAGGACCCATTTCACACACTCAGACTAGGCTTGCTTGACCCAGTATGTAGTCGATTTATTACTATATGTACTTAAGGGGTTTATGTACCTTTAAGTCTCTGAATAGTTATCCCCAAATTTGGTCCTTAATATTATGCACTTCTCTAATGTTTTTGCATCTGCTTCTTCCCCACTCCAGTTTATAATTCTTCTTTTCTTTTGAAATAGATATGGCAGTTCCTCCTCGCTATTTTGGATACAAATGAGGACAGCCAACATTTTTGGCTTAGCAAAGTGTCTGGGCTAGTTAAACAGTCTTGGAATGCTATTGCAATCTCTGTCCAATTTATTCCTCTTTCCTATATACTGCAGGAGCTTCCTTGGCACGGGTTCGGTCACAAAGCTGGCTTTTATGGACAAATGGCATAGATGTTGCCTATCCAGAGTAACTGGATGTCTGGAAGACTGAGGGCTGGTCCACACTAGGGGCGGGGATCGAAATAAGATACGCGACTTCAGCTACGAGAATAGCGTAGCTGAAGTCGAAGTATCCTATTTCGAATTAGGCGCACTTACCTCGCGTCCTCGCAGCGCGGGATCGACGTCCGCGGCTCCCCCGTCGACTCCGCGAACTCCGCTCGCCCTGCTGGAGTTACGGAGTCGATGTGAGCGCGTTCGGGGATCGATGTATCGCGTCCGGACGAGACGCGATACATCGATCCCCACTACATCGATTTCTACCCGCCGTGGACCTAGCCTGAGGGAGGGAATACATCTTGAATGACAACGTAACCATCTTTCATAGGTCTGTGTTACAGTCAACCCGACACAGAATCGTCAGCTCTAGTTGGTTTCTAGCTTTTGCTGTGTGATCGTGTTATGTAAGCTCACACAGTGTGATGCAGCATCTTGGAGGATTTTTATTTTATTTTAAACTAGTGTTGATTTATTACAATTCACTCTTCCCAGTCCCGTGTCCATTGGCACACAACAGTTCCTTTACACAATACTTCTCTTCTGTGCTGTATCCCACATGCACACTGGCCACTACACTTCCTTCTCCTGATTGCCACGCACTCTCTCTCTGAGCCCTGCCTCCAGCTTTCTAACTTCTCCCCACATTCCCTCTTTGCTCTACTGCTCTTGCCATGAATGCAATTACATGTACGCAGCCTTGTCTGAGCTGCCCACAGCCAGCAATTCAGAAAGCTGCCTCCTCCCGGGGGGGATGCCCTTTGTTGATAGGCAGTGGACTGAGACACAGGAAATCTGGTCTCAATTCCTGTCTCTGCCATATTGCCCATGTGACTTCAGGCAAGTCACTTAATCTCTCTGTGCCTTAGATCCCTGTCAGTAAAATGGGAATAATGCTACTTGCTTTCTATCACCTTTTGTCTATTTAGAGTTTCAGCCCTTCAGGGCAAGGGCTGTCTCTTCCTATGTGTGTACTGTGCCTACCACAGTGAAGCCCTGATCTGGTGGGGCCTCTCAGGGCCAATGTAGTAATACGTAGTCCTTATGTCACTGCTAGCAAAAGGGAGGATAGCGCCCGGCTTTGAAGCTCCTCCATTTAAGCGGGTGGGGTGTGTGTACGGGGCGGGGGGAGACCGTAATAGACTCACCATCTAGATTCCCTCCTGCTCTTCTACAGCAATGTCTCAGTTTACTGCTCCTGAACTCTGTTGCATGAGGGCTGCCTCCAGCTGTGCAGGAGTGCTTGCTAGAGCTGGTTGGGATGTTTTTGCTGAAGCCGTTTTTCAATTTCCATTGGAAAATGCCAACTTGTTGAAACGAAAACTTTTTGCTGAAACGCAGGTTTTGTCAAAAGTGTCTCAGATCTAGTCGGGGGGTGGTTGGGCGGGTGATTGACCAGAATAGCGGATAGCCCACAATTAAGACACTCACATAGGATGCGAGAGATTCAAGTTCATGTCCCTGCTCAGAATTAGGCAGACTAGGGACATCAGCCTGGCTGTGTCATATCCTGTGCAAGTGCCCTGATGTGAGGCTATTGGCTGTTATGGGGTGGGGTGCATGTGTCTCCCGCCGTTTTTCTTGATAATCTTTGAAAGGGGTAGTTGTGGTTCTGATGCAAAATGAAAGTACAGGTCTGTCTCATCTTACGCTGGGGTTACGTTCCGCGGTCAGCGCGCAAAGCGAAAACCGCGTATAGTCAAAATTCCATTGAGTGTAATGGCGGGCAGAATCGCCCGCACTACAGGAACAGTATTTAAATGTTATTTTTCTCTTTNAAATTCCATTGAGTGTAATGGCGGGCAGAATCGCCCGCACTACAGAAACAGTATTTAAATGTTATTTTTCTCTTCTTTTGTTTTTGTTTTTGCCGACCGTGTAAAGCTGAAATCACGCATGTTAAATGCGCGTAAGATGCGACAGACCTGTAAATCTCAACCTCAGTTTTTTTCCACAAAACAGAATTCTTGTTTTCCGACCAGTCCTGCTCCTTGCTTTCATGCAATGCTTCACCCTCAAGTAGCATCCATCCCTATTGCCATCACAGTAGAGAAGCAGAGACGAGTTCTGTTTGTGACAGTTACTTATCCCCACAGAAGGCCCAAGCCGAGACCAAAGGCAATGTTTGCAAAAGGCTGGTATCTGTGGAACCTAAATGCACAGGCCTGTTATCTGTAAAGTTAGGTTTTGTATTTGAGTCTGTTACAAATTAGTGACCCAGACCTAACCTTTGCTCATTGCTTGAGCCCTCCTGCCAAAGCTAAATGGTTTATTTAGGTACAAAGGATAAAGGGCCTGATTCTCCCCTCACCTACACCAATGTTATAGTGAGGTAAATTGCATTCGTTAGAATTACTCCTGACGTACACTGTTCTAAGCAAGAAGGGACTCAAGCCCAAGCACTCTACACCCTGCCCCCGAAATGCCTGCCCCAGCAGCTGTGAAACTTGTAATTACGCTGCAAAAGTATGTGACAGCAACACATTTTCCACAGTGAAAACAATGCTCAAAATGGGACCATTATAACTGAAAATGATCCAATTTAACACAAATGGGACTCATTTCCATGTCTCACTGAACTGGGAATGTGTGCAAGTGCTGAACGCTTCAAATGTCGTTGTAAACATTTTGCACTTCCCCATCCCTTATGCTACCATCAGAAAAGTTTGGCAAGTGATGCACATCTGTTGTTCATATTTTGTGCTCTCTGTGAGAAAAGTGGGCACGGCCTTCAGGAAGGGAGTCATCCCGGAGGCCAAAGTTCTCCGGCCATATGTTAGCCTGCAGAAGCAGTATAAAATGGTACGTTAGGAATGAAGTCACCTTTGCCTTGGGAGACATTGTGGTCTTGTAGGATGGCTTGGTTTCATACTGAAAATATTCAAGTATTTTGTTTTAATTAGGATGTGGGTCATTGTGCTGTTCAGTATGTTTTTAGTAAGTGTGAGGGCATTGTGCCGACGATAAATCCTTCTTCCTATAATAATTATTATTATGGGTAAAATGTCTCATCCGAGTGTGCTTTCTGCTCCTTTTCTGTTTTATTTTTATTAAATGCCTTCCATTTACATAGCCAGCAATACCAAGAAAAATAAAATTCCACAGCTAACTGCAATGAACTAGCTGTCTGCACCAAAATTAATATTTCTAAATGTGAATGATATATAATTCCACAGTAACACATTTTAAATCCTAGTGAGGGAATGATCTTATTGAAAACTTCAGACTGATCCCTACTGCTACATTGTTCCTTCTCATCTGACACACGACTCCATTCCCAATATCCAATATGCTTATGCACTCGAGATGTGCTTATACATGCCAGAGCTGATACTATCACCTTCCCTGGAGGCCTTCTTTGCCAGGCACGACTGGGACCTTTCATACCACAGCTGATTGCTATGGTTTATATGTGATGTGCTGCTATTATTTGTTTGTTTCTGGTAGTGCCCAGAACCTGCTAGGCCCATTTAAAGGCTTTAATGGCATTAAAGTAAATATTGTCTTTTCCCCCACTTACTGAAATCCTATTTTCTTCACATTGCAAACGCTCCTAAATTTGCAGGGATACTCATGTGCTTCTCCTGTAGTTCTGTTTTGTATTAATTTTTAGACCATCTTTGAATGCACTGGCATAGTTTGTTAAGGAAAGACAATGCAACCCTCAGGTTGTTTTATTAAAGACTGAAGGGCCCTGCTCAATACAGAGTGTAAAAACACCTTTGTCTTCTAAAGAGAAATATGGAAAATTTCCCAAAATGTTACATCTGCCTCTCTCTAACGCAGGCAACGCTGTCTAGAGACAGGAGGTAATAGTAAGGATGACCAAATTTGCTCATGGTGGGTGGGCTTCTCTCTCTCATTTCCGAGTGATTTTTTCCCTTCCCAGACAGATCTGCCAGCTGGGTGGCTAGCTAGCAAATATAAGCTCACTCACCTTTATGTCAAATATGCACAGCTGTGCGTGCACCACCACTGTTGTTCCAACTGAGCTATATTCTCTGTATATACCATTAGCGTGACTTATGGTTATGCCATTTTCCATGGCTCGTCTTAGCATAATTCAGAACCTGTCTGTTAGGGAAAAAAATGTGCTGTGCTCTTTACGTGGTGGGGACTCAAGGTAATTTCAGAGAGTTAGACTGTCTTTAGCCACAGCCCTGAGCAAGGGATGGTATATAAGCTGTACCACTCAGGGGCAGCCCTAGGAGGCATTGTGCCTCACCAATATCCTTCGGAGGCACACTTCCTTCCTGCTGCTCTCATGCAGCACTGGAAGAGAGAAGTATGTTACTGCAGCCCTTGAAAGAGTGCATCTTAGTGCCTTGCATCTGGGCAGTGAGCAAGGGGGGAGGGTGGAACCAAAGCTCCACCCAATTCCCTCTCCTGTCTGCCACCAGTGCCTACACACTTACTCACAATAGGGAGTAGGTAAGTGACGGGGGTATGCTCCTCACCAGACTCAGACCCTGTAGCTGGGTAAGCCTTACTCAGGAAAGCAGGGGTGTGGAGGTCTACTTCCCCTGTGTCTTGAAATAAGACATAGGCATTATATAGCCCATAGTTCATAGTGGGAATTCTCACAAAACCTTGAGAGAGATGTCCTGTCTCACAGTACCTCACAATGGTTCCACTGTGGAAAACCATTATTTGTGACTGTCCGCTATTTGTATCCTTATTTAGTGCCTTTCCTTCTGGAGAGCCGCAACCCAAGAGCTGTGCAGAAGTCTCAGCTGCATTAGGGGTGTGTGTGGAGATATCCTGTGTCAGGGACAGTTCCTAAAGATGAGGCATGCGAGACATCTTTGTTGGTGCTGATGGGAGTGGCCCCGATTTCTTTTTTGGAGTTGTGGTGTGCACTTCCCTCCAGATGCCACCAATTGGTGAGCAGGGGTAAGGCCATGACCCCAACCCCTTTAACAATGCAGAATGTGCCATTGTGGGGTATCTTGCACCACTGCATGTGTTAACTGTGCCCCATCCCCTTGCACTCCACAACAAAGAATTGTGGGTTAGAATTAAATGTTGCACTGTACTGTTTCTGCATGAGTGATACAGAGGGAACTCAAACACGAATGGATAAAAGTATTTTTCTGGCAGGATGCACAATATGTAGGTTTATCTGAGAATGTCTGTTGTTGGAAGACAGGAATGCTTGATTGTAACAGTAGACACTGGAACCAATGGATAATGACCCTTACTGTGACAAGGCTATAACCTTTTTAAACCATGACCCATGTCAGCACTCCTATGTGTCACACCTTTATTATTAGTAGCAGGAGTGGGGAAATTACCACTACTTTCTTGCCAGTGTCACATCTTTATTACGGATATAGAAAGAAAGTCTGCTTGTCTGCTTTTATATGGTACCCCAGGGCATATGTTCAGTTCCTCCTAACAGAGAGCTCTCTGTTTTCTGCTCAGGTCAGCTTTGGTCATTCTTTGCATAAATGCTGGCCATCCATTCTAGTTACAGCTATACCTATGCAGCTAATGTGTTCAAAACCTATGCTTATCATGCATTCATCAATCAGTTTTCTTTGTTCCTTTCTGTTAGTCTCTCCATGATTTTTCATTCACCCACTTTTGATTGGTGTACCTTAACAAAGACAAAAGATGTTGATACATTGCAATTCTTTATAGCATGTAAGTGACACACAAATCATAGAATAGCAATTCCCATGTAGATTCCTCACAAAAAAACCACCCCGTTTGTCAGAGGGCGCAATTAATCTGTACAGTACTTTGGAATCACAGAATCATATATGGCACCTTAGAGTTAGAAAGCACCGCAAGGGTCATCTAGTCTAACCTCCTGCCAAGATGCAGGATGTGTTGTGTCTAAAGCCACATGCCACACAGTCATCATCTCTTAGAACAAGGAGAGCGTATGTGAACCATTACCCTCCGTCCCCATGTACTCCGGCAAAGCAATAAGATGTGGATTTTACATCAAGCCCCCAGTTGATGAGTTACACCTGAGTGGATCTGTTGAACAGCAAACATTTCACCTAAAAATAAGTTAGGTCTCCCACAACGTGCGGTCCGTATCAGGATCAGTCTCTCTCTCTCAGGCACACAGTGCTCATGTGTCAAATCAGCAACATACGTGTTTCAGTGCAAAACGGGTGGGTGACATCATAAAAAACAAACCTTGCTGATGGACTCAACGCTTCCCAGTGCACGCACAAGATTCCGAAGAGGTGAAAAGACTCATCGCAAAGCCCTTGTGCCACAAGAGCCTTGGTGTAACTTTGCTCCCGCAGCCACAGTCCTGCCTGCCACCATGTATTGCAATTAGTCACCCTACCCACGAACATCACCCAGCCTCTCCACCATTCTTTATTCCTGCAAAATGCTATGGTGATGGAAGCATAATAGATCAGCTCCCTTGGTGCAAACTTGGTGTCTGCTGATGCTTTCTGTACCGTTTCCCCACTGGATTGTGCTAGCCATGTTAGCAGCCATGCTACGCAGTCCCATGGAGAGACAGGCAGAGGTGGCCCTCACCCCACCACCACCGGGCGGTGGAAAGGGACTCCTACATGTCAGACACGCCAGTGTAGGTCTGTCTCCACCAGTGGAGTATCAGCAAATACCTTCCTCTTCTGCTCAGACAGTGGGTATCGGACTGTGGGAACATATAAGGGTATGGAAACAAACATTCCCCCCACCGCACTACTCCTCCCCCTTCCAAGTCTCTGGAGCCCAGTTTAGCAGCTGTAGTGGCACTGACCCCAAGGATGGAGCTGCTCTGGGATTCTCAGTACTGCTCACTAGTGCAGAATCTAATTACAAAGTAAAAAATGATAAACTACTAAAACCCAGTAATAAAAAAGACTGTTGGATTAACTTCCCCCCACCCCAAAAATAACAAACAACCCCAAAACACAGAGCGCCAGTCTCTCTATGCCTGGAACTGACCATGGAAGGGAAGGCACTGAGGGAACTGGAACTTCACGACTTTATAAAACTGCTGCTCTGAATGCCCAATGCTGTGAAAATATGCTCCTGTGGGCACCACTCTCTGCTGTGTTTGGATGCGCATCCCAGGAGTGGATCGATACAGAAATATTACCTACCTCTCAGGAGATGATCAATAGTGCACCTTCTAAACCCCAACCGTATCTTCTCTTTAGAGTGTAAATTTTATAGGAAAACAGTGATAAACCTTTGAGAGCCATGGTCTCCACAGAGATTTCCCAGTACTTCTAATGAAAACATTGAGAAGGTATGAGTGACTGCAATCACAGGAATTCCATGCTTGCAGCACTCAGATGTAGTCCCTCTAGCTGGTATCACATGTAGCCAGGATATGTCTGCTTCCACCCATATCCTATCCCCAGCATGTACGGGAGTAAGCAGCTTACAGGGCTGCTGCTTAATAGATTGGTGTTGAAGGGGCACTTTAAGTTTTAGCTTCAATTCCTGCCCCATGCCATAAATGAAGGGATGGGGTGAGGGAGGGTCAGTCAACAGTTTCTGAATCCTGTGCCATGACAGGAAAGGGAAGCCGAAGGAAGCCTTCCCTCTATGCCATAACATAAGAGGAGAGGGGGGTGGCAGAGTCAGAGCGGAGATGGCAGGAAGGCATGGCTGAGAGGTGGGGCCCAACTTTGCTAGCAGCTGCAGGGTTTACTGTTATGGTAGCTCTGTACTAGCTAATTTATAGTATAGCGCTACTATTGATGTACCATATTCTAATTACTTTATCAAAGGGTTTTGCATGATGCTTCTCACCACAGTGTGCAAAGATATTTCCACTGGAAATGAAATTTAAAACCTTATTAATCTATGTCCTTGATTATTTTTTCAGAAATGTTGATGAAAATTCACTAAAACGTGTGCACTTTCACGTTTTTCCCCCCTGCGTGAGTGTCCTATTTTAGAGCAAACCCCACAGTGTATTTTTGTAGTCTTGAATCTTGGAATTCAAAGTTTCTTGTGGCTGAACATCACATCACATTTTTGAATTTTCCATCTTGTCAACTTGCATAGTTTTTCTAATGTGAAATAGCCACTTTGCAGAAATTCGCTGGAAAAATGACCTGACACACAAATGGCCTGGAACACAACAATACAGTTGGTGAAGAATCTCATTCAAAAAGCGCAATTGCTTTCATCCAGCCCTAGTTATAATATATACGTTGGCTTCCTCTTTCAGTGAACACTGAGCTCTTGCAGCAAGTCAATGGCTGTGTAGGAAATAGAACTCGGGAGTCTTTCTGACTCCCAGTCCTCAGCTGTAACCATTAGCTCTCTCTAATCCTGCTCACACACTGGAGTGGACACTTCATATATTTAAAATCCTGGAATTAAAAATCTCTGTGGCAATTTAGGGCCACTCCCCATTTGCCATAGGCTCCTGACTAGTCTAATTGACTTCAGTTGATTTTGGCTTTTTACAGCCTGAGGTTTTTAAAGCTTTTAGTACAACAGAGCTTAGACATTCTGTTCTCCCTTGTGTTAGTCAATTATAAATGTGACATCTGCTGTATCAACATACTGTGTGTGTTAGATGTTATGTTTCAAATCCTTGCCGAGACAAAGCCTCCTGCATTAGGAAAGGCATCTGAATGTTAAAATAAAAACGCGTATTTCCAAGAGCAAATACCAATTTTTTTTTACTTAATAAAATGTAATTGTAATATTTAAAAAGGGAACTAAAGAACTGATATGAGCATACTTGCCGAGATTCGGAGTTTGTGTAAATCAGCATACCTTTGGAGCTATGCCACTTCGCATCAGTTGGGCATATAGCTCTTTAGCTAGAGGTGTACAGTTTTACATAAGATTAGTTTACTGTACATGGGCCAAATCCTACTTGTTGTACTCATGTGAGTAGATCCAAACAGGCCCTGTGATTGAAGGAAAAGATCCAGACTGGCATTAAAACAATAGACTTATGAACACATAAAATAGCCCACCCGGATGCAATGTCTTGTTATATGTATTTGCCCTTCTCACTGTGCTTTTGTATAACTTATTGTCAAACAATAAACCTGCAGAATATCTTGTGCTTGGGCAGTTTCTTCCACTTCTCTCCAGTTCAGTTGGCCTTTTTCTTTCAGTCTTTATTGGTGTGTGTGTGTATATGTATGTGTCTATATACTGTGGTATATATTTACATATGTAAGAACAGTTACATTTCATCTCATTCTTTGCAAATACTTTATGTACCTCACTTTTTTCTATGCATGTGTTTTGTATTTGTTCTTTCACTTCTTTAAATTACTTGGGGTAAGTAAAACCTCCAGTAAAATTCTGTGAACAGTCTGCAATTTTCTGATGCTCTACAAAAGACATTTCAAGGTAAAGATTAATCTAAACATACTTGATTAATGGAAAAAGAAAGTTTAGTGAAAAGTGCTGTTCAGAATATATATCTAGATGGACATCTATTAACTCAATGTTTACTTGAACTAGTCAACATTTTTTAGGATCTGTGATTAGCGTAAAAGATTTTAATGGCATTTTAAACTATTTTTAAGAACACGGACATTCTATATGTAACATCTACTACACTATTTGACAGGTAACCGCCTGTCTGCCAACTCCTCTTTCATGCTTCTCTCATACTATTGCTTTAAAATTTTTGTTTCTGCAGGAAAAGACAAACAGTTTTTTACATTCTCTTTCTACATATGGTATTCGTTAAAACAGTACAATGAAGTTGGTTGTGGTGAATGTAATTTTTAAATTTTCTTTAAAATTGATTCAAAAAATAAACGTATTTACTGTGCCCCCTTTCCTTGCAGTATATTTCCTTTTTTAAAGCTCCATTTGTGTTCAACAAGACAGCCTCTTTTCTCCAAGATTAACATTTCTTATGATTGTTCCTGACAGAGGATTTACTTTCAGAGGCCCTGCTAAGGATAACCAAAAAAGGGCATGTAGCAAGACACTTTTGGCAGCTTGCATGAATTTTCGGAGCTTTTTAGGTCTTGGTTTTCTGATGAGTGGCTTCCTGAGCATGCCTAGGGAATGACAGGCATCTCTGCAGGCAGGCTGGACCCACCTTGGCTCAAGCCTAGTCATTGGCTGCTTATTAGAATAAATTGAGAACAATGCATACCACTGGCTGCCAATTGTAAACATAAGGGATATGTAGTCACTTAGCTTTGACTTTTGGGAGGGGCCAAGGAAAGTCTGTAAGTTGTATTGAATAGGGCTGTGTGTTAGGCTGCTGGTGTACCTTTCTTGCTGTGCTCCTGCCTAAACAGCCAGTTATTCGTTTCCTTCCTACTAGTTGAAAACTTTTCAGCTGCAGAGGTAAGGGATTAAGATACTCTTTCCCCCACCCCAATGATCTGATTTGACTGCATTTGCTGTTTAATGTCTAGCCACAGTGCATGTTAAATGTAACAGAGCTGTGGAAATATACTAAAAGTGCCTTCAGCTTTTCCCCTTGGCAGATGTTCATTGTGAACCACTGTTAGTGAGAGAAGATTTCATATTTTGTTCTTCACAGAGATGCATGCTTTGCGTAGTGAGTGCAGAACAGAAAGGCTTCTCATGTGCAGGATAGTCCATTGTTTGTTTGGAGGGAGGCAGAAACCCAGTTGGGCCAGCATTAATGAGCCGGTACCATGCAGTGGTATTCTTGGGGACGCTTGCCCATGGAACAAAAGCCTATTCATGTTTTCTTTTAAAGTGCATTTAAAGGAGTGATTGAAATAAGATTTTGCAGGTTAACAGACGGACTTGCGTTTCATTTTGCAACCTAAGAGCCAGGCTATTAAAGTAGCAAAAATCTAAAGGCAGAGCAGGCAGGGAAAACATTGTCACTGATTTGATATTTGCTGAAACAGATGTCTATTATGGCTGTCTTTCAGAAAAGTATTGTTGACAATAGACTGCATCCGTTTTTGTTTTCAGATTTAACATGCACAGCAGCATATTTCCAGAATGTTTCTTATGAGGCAGTCTTTCCTGTGAAAAGAAAGGGCGGCGGGGGAGAGTCCCAAACTGTCCATGGGTGGGACTGGAGCTTTGTGTGTGTGTGTGTGTCTGTCTGCTATTCCAGAAAGAGAGGAAGCAGACTTTCATTTCAAGCTACTTTTGACATGCTCGTACAGTTGTGTTCTGCAAGCCTGATAGCTGATACTAGTGACATTTTGTGTAGCATGGAATTCCTCATAGGAAGGAATGATGGGGGCATAAAGATAGAGAGGAGCAAGATTAGCTGTAGAATGTTAGGGGGGCGGGTGGGAGGAAGACCTGATAAATCCTGACCAAACCCACAGATATGTCAAAGGTGATTATTCTCCCATGCCCCGTTTCATTTATTTGTGGCAAGGATGCACAACATAATTTTTTTAAAAAACTTTTCTACAGCATGTGGCTTCTTCTGAGCACTTCATGTTTTCGGGAAGGTTTCTTCCCCTCCCCCCCCACTAAAAGGTTTGTTGGAGAATATTCTATGAAAATGACACATTTTTTCCCTTGGAAACATCTGGAAGAAACAAATTATGGGGGGAGAATTTCTTTTGTAGTGTCTTTCATATCCATATTCTAAATGAATTTGCTAGTACAGCTAAGCATTAAATAAGTCTGAGATCAGCACCCTTTCTTTTTCTAATTATATTTACAGGTTGGGGTGTGTGTGTATGTATGTGTGCCTGTACAATGTTTGTTTGTTGCAATATTTTGCATTTGGAATTGGGAGATATCAGGCAATCCTGAAATTGCTTTCTCCAAAACCAATCAAAAGGGACTTTTCTTGAGATGCATTACAAATACAGTGAAAGCTGTTTTCTGTGGTCATTCCAGGGACTGACAAAAAATTTGTTAATGGAAGTGGCTTTCTGAAAAAGGGGGAGCAGAGTTGTTATCAGTATATTTGGGGAAGCTTATGGGTCTGTCTGTCTGTCTTCAGATGACTGTTTAAGGAGGATGATCATATTCAATAAAACCTATACATGTAACTGTAATGTTTGGCATTTGGTTGTCATGATGGTACTGGGAGAAATATTGGACAGGTTGTTTGAGAACAGAAGGCAAATTGAAGTCATTTGTATTTCCTGAAAAATTCTCATTGTTGCACCATGAAATGACAAGGGACCCAACCCAATCTTGCAGCCCATATTCACATGATTAGTCTTGGGTGAAATCAGTACATTCCTTAATGAATACACGATCGGACTCAAGGAGAGTAGATGTAACGGCTTGCCACATCTAAATACACTTTGACAATGAGCAATGTAAAAGTATATTGAGAAGATAAAGCATTTCCTGCAGTTGCTACTTTATACTACTGCAGCACTATCTTTCAACACTGAACAGCATAAAGGAATGGAAAACTCAATATTTTGCACTCAGAGCTTTTATGAAACATTTTGAATTTTACGGGGCAGATGGTCAGTTCCCTTCCATGCAAGGTGATGCAGAGGGGAAAAGATGCACTACAATGGGGGTCTCTGTGTTCCTCAATTCCTCATTCACTGGGTCATGTGTGGAGGCTGCAATAGGTGTGTTTACCAGCAGTGTTTCTTATCAGTACAAAGTGTGGAGGGCAGTATTGTGAATTCAATGAAATTTACTGCTTTGGGGATGGTTAAAGGGCACCTGTGTATAGAGATGACATGAGAGAGGACACAGTGGCAGTGAAGGAATGAACTCTCCTTATTGAACAGTGATGGGACCAATGACTCTAAGAGCTAGGAGCAGGACATGATAGGGCAATAGCACTGGGCATTCTTCTTTTTTGCAGACTGCTAGCAGGGACAGTGGTCTTTGTGGCATCAAGACATGGGTGCCAGTTACATTATCTGAACAGGTTGCTGGAGCACACTGGTTCCCAACCGGGGGTCTGCGCCCCCCCCCCACCCCCCGGGAGGCTATGAGCAGGTTTCAGGGGTCTGCCAAAATAAACTGGGCTTCAGCCCCGAGTAGCGGGGCTCAGGGAGGGAGTGCCACCTCCATCCCCTGACTTACCTCAGCAGGCCACCAAGCTTCTCTGGGTTGGCCAGGATGGGGGGGGGGCAGGGGGGTTAACCAAAAATTGCAGCGTCACTGCAAAAGAGAGATCTCCCCCGCTACAAAAAGGGGTTGCCTCACAGCCATTGACTTCGTGAGCAGGCAGCAGCTAGCCAAGGATACATATCATTGCTCTGCTCTGCACTTCAGGGAGCAGGGCCAAGTGGAAGGCAGAAATCTGGGGGGCATGTGACCCCTCAGGTCCCCTCATGCATCGCCTGTGGTTGGGGTTCTACAGGTTTATTTAAGTTTAGGGGTCCCTGGGTAAAAAAGGTTGAGAAACTCTGCTGTAGGAGGAGCCCCTCTAGCATTGCTTCCACCTCTCCCCATACACAACTGGAGGTGCCGCATCCACTGTACTGTAATCAAACTCTGGTGCATGAGTAGGTATGGAGGGCATCCATGCACAGCACTGCTTAACAGCCATGGCTAGCCTTACATGATACTGCCGTCCCGCATTTCCTCCTGACCACTGGTGCAATGAGTAGACCAACAGGCACCAAAGTACACTGCAAAAGATCTAACAAACTGGATATGCTCTAAAATGTGCTCTTGTTATTTCTTGTAGTTTTTTAAAAAACGGATTGTATAGCTGGGACAGAAACAGAGTGCCGTTCATTTTTCTTTGCCAACACTCCCCCCATCTGCTCACCTTTCTAACAATCTACAGGCTCTGTGCACATGAGCATTGTCAGAACAGGGGGGAGTGCACTGGGCACACGAGGTGGCATAGTTTGTACTGTTTTGCATAGTAAAATAAATAAAATATATGGAGATATACCTATCTCATAGAACTGGAAGGGACCCTGAAAGGTCATTGAGTCCAGACCCCTGCCTTCACTAGCAGGACCAAGTACTGATTTTGCCCCAGATCCCTAAGTGCCCCAGATCCCTAAGTGCTGTTTTTAGCGCACTGTCTTGATTAGAGCTAGCCAGGGTATGTCTACCTAACAAGGAAATTATACCTCCGGCTCCAGTGTAGACAGATTCCAAGAAAGAGAGCAAGAGGCTGGGAAAACAGTATTAGCAGTCAATCTTCAGTACCTACATCAAATCCCATGGGAACCAGAGAAAGGGTGTGTGTGTGTGTGTGGGGAGGGAAATACCCCTAAAGTTACTATTGTTTTCTGGGTCAAATCCTACAAAACTTCCATTGTCTACAAGGGGAATTTCATGTATCGAGGGTTTGCAGAATTGGACCCTAGATGAGCAAAACCCGAGGCAGGCAGGATGACTACTTTAAGGAATGTTAGTAGAATGTTAGCTAATGCTATGCTACTAGTCAAAGTAGGTTTCATCCTTTAAAAAAATGCCTGTTCTTTTTAATAACTTAACGGAAACTCTCATAACAAAGTAGTTGTTTCCTTACTAAAATTCCCTTCATCAGATATACATATGGATTTGTGTGCGCACACACAGATAGGTTTGCTTAGATTGGTACTGAGCTTTTTGGCTATTTTAGAAGGAAATTTTCTTTTACAACTGACTGTGTGGTTATTGGGTATAGCTGCATTTTAGCATCTGTGGCTTGTACATATAATGTCATATACTGTGTGTGTGTGAGAGTGCATGTATGTAATTATAGCCATTGCTGGCCTCAAAGAAAATGGTCAGAAAAAGATTTAACTGAAGCTGAAATTTGACTCAAAGGCATTTGAAGATCAGATTAGATTTGACCTTTCTGGATGAAACATTGAGGTCATTGAGGTCACATGACTGTTGAACTATGTAACTCTTTATTTTCAGCTTTCTTCTGAAGCTTATGTATAAATTAGCTAATCAATATCAAGTGGAAGGGAAGATTTGTTTGGCAACATTTAGACTTAATAAAAAATGTGTATACCTCCTACTGGTCCCAAAATATGACTTGATAAATCCGGAAGACTAGGGTACATAACTTATTTAGATAGTATACTGAATATATATGTATAACTGATATGATTATCATAATTTTGACCCTCACTAAAAAATTCTTTTGTCTTTTATCAAATGTTTTTTGGGATTGAATCTGGTACTGGTTAATGCGGGTGGATTGACAGCTCTTGCAACTAAAGTTTATCTGCAGGACTGGCAAAGCAGTAGCAATGCAGACCCAACAGCACTGCTCTTCCAAAGCATCTCAACCCATCCGTAAGGGAATGTGTGACAAGTTCCATCTCCAGGCCCATTCAGTCTTTCATCTCTCAGCTCACGTTGCCAATGAGAATGGTATATAAACAGTAGCAGTTGTGGTGGAGCACTAGGTAGAATTCTAATCTTTTCTCTACCATCTTTTCCCCCCAATGTATTTGACTGGACAGAGTTAGGGAAACCATTTTTAATTATTGAGTGGACTGGTAGTCATGTTCTTAAAATGTCAGAGTAACAATCAGGAGATCTGGGTTCTGTTCCAGGGTCTGCTATAGCCTTCTTGCAAATCATTTCAGCTTTCTGCCTCAGTTTCCATATCTGTAAAATAAATCCTTCCCCTATGAACTAGGTAAACTAAGGTTATTAAGGCTTAATTCATTCCTATTTTGTAACATGCTTTGAGGTCGTAGAATGGAAGTCCAAAGTGGTGCTGGTAATACCTATTTTTGAGAGAGTCTTTTAGACACTATATGCTATACAAACAACAAGGAGTCCGGTGGCACCTTAAAGACTAACAGATTTATTTGGGCATAAGCTTTCGTGGGTAAAAAACCTCGCTTCTTCAGATGCATGGAGTGAAAGTTACAGATGCAGGCATTATATAATGACACATGAAGAGAAGGGAGTTACCTCACAAGTGGAGAACCAGTGTTGACAGGGCCAATTCGATCAGGGTGGATGTAGTCCACTCCCAATAATAGATGGGGAGGTGTCAATTCCAGGAGAGGCAAAGCTGTTTTTGTAATGAGCCAGCCATTCCCAGTCCCTATTCAAGCCCAAATTAATACTGTTAAATTTGCAAATGAATTTTAGTTCTGTTGTTTCTCTTTGAAGTCTGTTCCTGAAGTTTTTTTTATTCAAGAATAGTTACTTTTAAATCTGTTATAGAATGTCCAGGGAGATTGAAGTGTTCACCTACTGGCTTTTGTATGCTATACACTCTGCTTAGTGGAAAGTCCAGTGGACTCCATTAGATTAGAACTTCAGTTAGTCTGTTTGGGCTGCTTCTGGAGGAACCAGTGGGCTAACAGAGTAATTTTGTTCCAAAACAAAGCAGAACCAATAGTAACCAGTTGAAAATGGTTCGCTGGAACTTCAACTAGGGTCAGTGGCGTAGGCTTTCAGAATTACACAGGTACATGGAGTTTGCACAGTTACTGCATCTGCATGTGCAAGCATAAATGCTCGTTTACAGTTGTCATGGTAAACGCATGTTCTGAAAATATGGGCTGAGAGAGAAGACCCTTTTTTAATATCATTGCAGAGATGGTCTAAATGCTTGGAAGACAAATAACTCTAAACAAACTTCTGAACATTTATCTGTTTGTCATTGCACATATGATGGGAGCATTTGAGATCAGAACCACAGTAGCTAGGGCAGGCTACAATGGGTAAATACCCTACTTGGAAAAGATTTCACTGAGTGGAAACTTCATTACATATTTCCACACCCTACGTCTACAGAATACAAATAGAGTTTTCCTCAAGACATGTTGCAGAGGGTGTGAAGCAAAAAGGAACGCTCCCGTTCACACACCACCTTCTGGTTTATATCCTTAAATAGAAAAAAAAAACCATGTGGGAATTTAGCTCCTTTTTATAAATATATTTGTGGAGAATGTAATGTTTTACCCTAAATACTCTGCTTGGATCTATTCCAGTGGATATTTTTATAGCCTAATAAATAAAAAATGTTGGGAATATTGTTAAATGTAGCAAGACAACTTGGTTACACACACACACACACCCCTCCAATGATGAAGCAAACGTTTTAATGTTAGATAATTTGGGGCAATGCTGTAAATTGGGAAAGTTATGGGATTCACTATTTATGTAATTCTCATAATTTTCATGGGAGTAATGAGGGATACTGGAAATATGACAGTTCTTTAACTAATGGGTCTAGGAGGAAACTTTCCCTGTGGGTTATTCTATAACAGGGGTAGGCAACCTATGGCACGCGTGCCGAAGGCGGCACACAAGCTGATTTTCAGTGGCACTCACACTGCCTGGGTCCTGGCCACTTGTCCGGGGGGCTCTGCATTTTAATTTAATTTTAAATGAAGCTTCTTAAACATTTTAAAAATCTTATTTACTTGACATACAACAATAGTTTAGTTATATATTATAGACTTATAGAAAGAGACCTTCTAAAAACATTAAAATGTATTACTGGCACGCAAAACCTTACATTAGAGTGAATAAATGAAGACTTGGCACACCACTTCTGAAAGGTTGCCGACCCCTGTTCTATAACTACCTATCGCAGGGTTTCTTTGCACCTTCCTCTGAAGCAGCTGGTTGTAGCCACTGTCAGTACTGGACTAGATGGACCACTGGTCTGATCCTGAGTGGCAGATGCTGTGTTCCTTTAAATTTCAAGGATCAGTCCTGCAGCCCTTACACAGGCCAGACTCCCATTGCCTCCAAAGGGAATTTTTACCCAAGTAAGGACATTGTGATCTGTTTGTTTCTTATTTGCAGTGCTCTGATGTTGGCATTCTCCTTATGTAAATGCCAATGCTGTAGAGCACGTTACTACTCTTCCTATTTCTTTGCCTCAGATAGGGAATGGCTGAGTACCGTGGAACACTGCTACAGTGAAATGGTTCCCTCCCCAAAAAGTCACCGTGGTCAAAATATTCCTTTCATTTCATCCCATAAGCAATGGCAGGACATCTCATTACTCCTTGAAGTTTCAGGGGATGCTAACAGCTGGTGGAGTTCCTTGGCAAGTCCATATATTCATTTCTAGTAAGAGCAGCAGCAGCAGGAACAATTTCTTTTCAATCCCCTGGGATTAGCAAGAGCTAAGAGATTCCTCTTTACTCCCCTCCTCCCCACCACCGCCCCAACTCCACAATGAGCTAGTGACACCCTCCCTTCCCCATCTCTGCTCTGTTATGAAACCCCATTGATTTAAAAAGCAATTGTGCTCGTTAGCACTCAGGCTGAATTTGGTATCTTGTTCTAACCCAGTTACAAAGGGCAGAGGTTTGGGAAAATGGTTTGTGAAACTTTTTTGCAAACCTTGAAAAGGGATCTGGTCGAGATAGTATTGAGATATGGTGGAAGATTCTGGTCAGCTGTTATTTTATCTGAATAGCTTCTCCCATCCACTGCTGATATCACAAGATGCCTAATGGCACATGGCAAAATTCTTCTCTTGGATCCACACACAGCTTCAGCACTCTGATGTTCTGCCTTCATATTGCCTGTGGGTAGAGAGAAAGGAGCTGCAGATATGTGGGGATAGCAGAGTTTAGATTCTTTCTGTGCCTCTGAGAGCAGAATTTAACTTTAGATACATAGCCATACCCCTGCTATGAAAATGATGGGTTCCATTCAGATGTCTGATAAGCTACAGCTGTTGCTTTGCAACTTCAGTCTTTAAAATCCAGTTTTGTTTGAAGTATGTCATTTTAATTGCTATAAATATGAATGAGTGTTAGTGATCCAGTTGAAATATTGCCATGCATTTTTGTGGCTGATATACAGTACACAGATAAAAGAAGTCTAATTCAAATCCTTTTTTAAACTTAAAACATCAGTTATCCAAATTCTGCTGTTAATTACTCTGGTGTAAATCTGATGTTTAGTGTAAACGAGAACAACATTTGGTCCAGGTTTTAACTTGGACATCTTTTGGCCAGATTCTGATCTTAACTTCCACCAATTTTACACTGGCGAAACTCCATTGCCACTGAATGATCTTTATCCTGGGCCTGATTCTGATCTAAATGATCCTGGTATAAATCTGGAGTAACTCTAACTTCAATGAGATTTATGAAGGGATAATTGAGTTCAGAATCTGGCCCACTCTCTCTGTTTCATGTACATTATGGGTCTGCAAAAACTTGGGTCAAAATTATTCCCACATTCAATAACAACCATTCATCAGAAAACAATATTTCATATAAGATAGGGCATTGCAAAATCAAAAGCCAAGCAAAATTCCATTGCTCATTCGTTCCCCAGTGTTTAAAAGGTACTGCCATATATGGAAAGGTCTGAGCTTCATTCACTTTAACTGCAATAGTAAATGGCTTGCTCACTGGATACCCTATACAAACAAGGGATAACCCATTGGGAGTTATGGCTTATGAGAGTAAAAAAGGAAAAGCAGCAGAATAGTAGTGTTTGCAACTTCCTCTACTAAAGGTGCATTAAAACTCTGTTACTGGTTTTGTTCTTGTATTTAGATCCCTGAGATATAAATTGTTGTATATAGTGCAGTTTAAAATACCATAGGCCACATCTTTAGCTGGTCTGAATCGGCATAGATCCATTGAAGTCAGTGGAACTGTGTGGATTTGCAGTGGCTGAGGTTCTGGCACAATGGATGAAATCCTACTCTCATCTATGGACAGAGTTGCAGTAAAATGCTAAATGCAGTTTACAGAGGGGGAGAGGCTGTGGAGAGTCCTGTGTGGGGAGGGAGGCAGGTCTCACCCCTTGTGTATGCTGTCTCTGTAGAAACAGAGAGAGGGCTTTGGGGGCAGAAAAGGATCAGTGCACATAGATCCTCAGATCAAAACTCTCTGCCTAATGGTTTAATAGAGGCCGTGGAATAGTTCATTTGGTGCTCCAGAGCCTAGAGGAAAAGACCCTCACCCACCCCCAAATGCCCATAGTAAAATAATGCACAGACAGGTTAATACATTAAGTCATCTGAATATATGTGCGTTTACTTTTTGCCACTGATTTATTTTCTTTATGGGTGTGTGAGATTTTTTGGCCATCAAAGTCCTGAGACAGAAAATAACAAAACCACTATACAATTGCATGTGTGTTTCACGGGGAGAAAGATAGGAAGGTTGCTGCAGCAATGAAATTTTATACAGGATCTGCTCCCTGCCAGAATTCTCAGGTTGTTCAAAATAAATTAGAAATAGAATTACCTGTGCCATGTTGATAGATTTCGAGACCCTGGACCAGTTTCTGATCTCGGTGACATTGATAGGAATCCAATGACTGATAAAGTTTAAGGCCGGAAGACCCAGTAGATCATCTAGTCTGACCTCCTGTATAACGGAGGCCATTGAATTTCATCTGGTTACTCCTGTATTGAGCTCAGTCACTCCTATGAGTTCTGAGAACTTAAAGTGGCATAGCTGAAATCAGAATCTGGCCTCCTATATTCTTTTTAGTCACAGAATAGGCACAGTACAGATAGCAGTATTACACGTTTTCATCACTGCCCCTCCAAAGTGCTGTCAATCCTTCCATGAAGGGACCACAACTAAGTGAGAGACACTAGTTCAGCCTCCATGTTCAAACATCTCTGGGCCTCTCTATGATTTCCACCAAGCATATCAGTTCTGGCAATTGGCTTTTCAATATGGATATTTGTCTACTGGGAACTGGATAGAGACTCAGTTCACATGGGCTGCCTGCCATCCAATGGTAACACCTTTGTCATTACCAATCTGGGCTGGATATGAACCAGCAACGTAGGCATAGTTTGGTTTCTCAGAGCCAGAGAATTTCTCTCTGAGATACGGTGCCACTTCTGTTTATAGGTTATGGAAAATAACCATTGTTGTTCAGTAACCTATTCAGCTATTTATAAAGTTTCAAATAGCTAACCTGCGGTGGGAAGGTTTTTTGATAGGAAGTTGACTTTCACAGATCTTTCGAAAGTCTAGATTTGTCAAGTCAAGGGGATGGTATGGAGGGGCTGCTTTTAGATTGTAAATTAAGTGTTTCTTGTAAATCAGTTTTTTCAGAACTACTGAGGAGGCATCATTTGATCATTCCTAGTGTGAGACTGAAGCCATTCTTAGTGTTGTCGACTGGGGTTCCATAAGAACATTAATAAAGTCAAAAATAGCCACTGTCAAGCATCAAATTAATAATAATACATATACTAATACCAAATTGTTTTTCAGGGTGTTTCAAATGCATCAGGGAGCCACTTATAAATCCAAAACAACAGAATATCTGGTCTTCTTATAGTGTTTTCTCCAAACAGGAACTGAATTACTGTGGGGAAAATCCAACCTTATTATTATTAAGTGGCTCCCCGAGACACTGGAAAAGCCCTTCCATAACAAATAGATCAGGGTACAGCAGGTATTAATGCTTGATTGCAAATGTTTATTTCATCCATATGCTTTTCAGTCTTTCAAGGCTCAAACGTAGGAGGTGAGGCTATTAAAGGAAATTTATATGGTGCATGTTTTAGAGGGAGTTCATTTGAAAAAAAAAACCAACAACCGGTGAATGTAGTGCCCATGAAAGCTTGAACCTGGTACTCTGATGCTTCTATTGCATACCTTGGCCACTGTGCCTAAGTCCTTAGCCTGGTGAGTCCCCTCCTGTTGATGTGTGGGTCTCTTAGTAGTGCTTGACAGCTACGTCACATTTTGCAGTGAGGTTGTTTTGATTTGCACAAACAGAAGTTTTAGGATCACACCAACTAGTGTATTTTTTTCACTTGTGACCTAACTCAAAATTTGTAATCGGGCCTCCTCCCAAAGAGGCTAAAGTTTAGTGCACTATACCAAACCAAAAATGTTGAGAGTGCCATTCCTTAAGTGTCTGTCCCAACAAATCTACAAATCCTCCATGATGAATAATGATTTTTTTTTTCATTCACTGCATCTTGGCTGGATGTGAAGCCAGTTTTTAGAAGCAACATGTAGCTATCAAATAGTTAAAATGGGTGGAGGGGACGACTCCATATTTGTTTGTCTTCTATGTCAGCACATCAGATAAGTCGTCTGTCCATGTTTAGTAAAAAATGACGGGAATGTGTTAAATGTGTGGGAAATGTGTGTTCCTTGTAAGAAACAGACTGAGCTTGGTGACAGATTGTCTGTCTGATTTACACCACGAAATACAGTTCTACGATATAGCCAAAAGTTTGGGAATCAGTGTGACCCTAAATAGGATTGGACCCTAAATAGGGACTTCGCTGATTTTCAGTGGGATGCTCCTATAATTGAGAGCAGAACTTAGCTCTGTGTGTTCAGTGCTTTTCCATGATTTAGACTTGAACACCAAAGGTTGAGGCCATAAAAAATAGACAAGGGAAAGACATTAGATCATCTCGTTCATTCTCCCCAGCCAGTGCCGGAGGGTTTCTATGGTATATTCACACGTGTTTTGTCCATAAACACTTCTGTTAACAAAATACAAAAGCTGTAGTTTTTTGGATGAGAATTGGGATAGCTTGCTGCATTCTCTAGTTTTCAGCAGGAGAAAATAGCCATCACTTTCAAATGTATTTCTTGGTCTGTGGATATTGCTCGTGCAAATTCATTGCAGAAATCCTAATGAATGGAAACTTGGAGATAAGCTAATAGTGGTCATTTCATTAAGGACACGGGTCTGATGTGATCTCACACTGGTTTAATACTAGTGTTACCTCACTGACTTCAATGTCATTACTTTTGATTTACATGGATGAAAGTGAGATCAGAATCAGGCCCAGAGTCCTTGTGAGACTTCCTGGGAGAGTTAATTCAAGGAATTTTTTTTTAAACTCAGGCATGTCAACACATAGCAATAAATAAATGAGAGAACCTGAGAATAAGGGCCAAATTCTGCTTTCAGTTACACTTGTGCAAATCTGGAGTAGCTCCTTTGAAGCCAATGGAGACTTTCCCTGCAAGGTCCCAGGCAGAGTGCTATCTCTGATGCCAGCATGGGTCTCCTCCATATTAGAACTGCAATTGTGTCACATTCAAACATCCAGAGAACCCTTTTTTGTGCTTTTCAAGTTGTTGATTAACATTTATCCAAATCAGCCAAAAATACAGCATAAATCTCCTTATGTGCAGTCGTTTTACTTGGCAAAAATCAAAGCAAACATTTGACTAAATACTAGTTATTTTTCCAGTCAAACCGTTCTTTGGGATTGTGCAAGAATATGTAGCACATTGGGTACTTAAAGTGCTGTAAAAACAGTTTTTACCCCCAAAAGGGAGAAATACCAGAGACACCATGAAGTCCATAAAGTACTTCACTTTTGTGATTGATTTTTTTTTTTAACATGGAAGACGCTCATATTATGGTGATGGGCAGCAGTATAAAACTAAGGTAGGTAGGTAAACTAGATAGTTGGGTCATTATTACCACTTTTCTAGCTGTGTGTTTCCCCATATGTAAAGTGAATTGATCAAGACCAAAGAACACATCAGCGACAGACATGCTTTTAGAATTCCTGACACTCTGTTATGTGTGTGACGTTTCACTCCATATTCTTTATGAAAATATGCTTATGATATGGATATAACATAACTGAGATATACTTTATGCAAGATGGCTCATGTAAGATGCCATTGGAAAAGTTATGACTTACTGAATGTGATTATCCAATTTGTATGCCGGTATCATTTCTGTATCTGAAGTTAGGAATATTGACTATGTATCTGTATTTCAAATGTTTTACTTTGGGTGTCACCCCCAACCTGCCCTTCAGGTACAACAGTGGAAAAGCCAGACCGGGCTAATGGCCCATTAGCAAAGACAATGGACTGTGAAATAGCTTAGTCTTCCTGTGGATGCTCCAGACAGCCTACGAGCAATGGCTACCACAGCCCTGCAGAGACATGCTGGTACTGGACCCACCCCTTGGAATGCCAGTGTTCTTCCACTGGGAGACAAAGGGTTCCCGCCATACACAAGAGCTATATAAGGCAGGGGAGTGACATCATTATGTCTCTCCTCTGCCTCCTCACCCAAAGAGACACTGAAAAACACCTGGAAGCAAGAACTGAACTGAGGGGAGAAGGGTTGAACCCAAGATGGAAGGGCATCTAGCCTGTGAGTAATAATACACTGGTCTCCAGCTTGAGACCTCGGGTATCTGCCTTTCAAGACTTTCTGTAATCTGCCTGCAACAATATCTAGGGTGAGAAATTACTATTTGTTACCAATTTTTTTTAGTGAAAAAAGCGTAGTTTGCGTAGTTTGTTTTATTTGCTCAGTAATCTGCTTCATTCTGTCTGTTATCTCTTATATTCACTTAAAATCCACCTTTTGTAGTTAATAAACTTATTTCTTGTTTACAATAATACCCCGTTTGTACAATTCATAATGGAGGCGGGGGGAAGAGCCTGTGCATACCTTCCTCCACATTGAGGGAGGAGGCGGATTTCATAATATACCTTTGGTCTGCCCTCCAAGGGAGGTGGACACCTGAGTGCTGGGGCAAGTCCCTTAAGCTGAGTCTTCCCAGAACTGATCTCAGTGTATGTATCATTCTGCAGTTGGGTGTGGCCCTGCCTGTGTGTGTGCTGGAGGAGGCTTAATAGCCTGGCTCAGCAAGACAGGTAAAAAGGGTGCCCAGGCTGGCATAACAGGCAGGCTCAGTGGTATCAAAGCACATCAAGTGGCATCCTAAGGGGGGCAACCCGTCACAATGTGCTCTGTCTACTATTATTAATGTTATTTATTATTTATATTTGGGTAGTGCTAGTCATAGATCCACATCCCCATTGTGCCAGGTGCTGTATAGACACAGAACCAAATTCTACATCTTTCTTAGTGAAAATCTTTTGAAGTTTTCAATCAATCAAATACTCCAGCACTATCAATTTCTGAATTTATTACACCCAGGAATTGCAATACTGGAACAGACCAATGGCTCATTGAGATATATATCCTGTTTCTAAAAAGTAACCTATTTCAGGTACTCCACAGGAAGGACTAAAATCTTCTTCATGCATCATTGGCCTGAGTAGGTGCATTGCCCTTTTTACCGATTGCAATGTTAATTGATATAGCTCCACTGATTTCAACAGGACTGCTCAAAGGTGTAAAGTTAAACACTTGATTTCAGATACAGTACTTAATTTGTACAGAGCTTTGAAACTGAAATTTACAGGTGCTTAGTATTCTTAATCATCATTATTTTGTCAGGTGATGTGCTACTCTTTTCTATTCTATATACACTAACAGTAGCAGAGAGAATCTGAGGCCTTGTCTACACTGCCACTTTACAGCGCTGCAACTTTCTCGCTCAGGGGTGTGAACCCCCCCCCCCCTCCCCCCCCGAGCGCTGCAAGTTTGAGTGCTGTAACGTGCCAGTGTAGCTGGCAGCTATTCCTGTCGTGCAGGTGGGTTTTTTTATAGCACTGCTAGTGTCGTGACTACACAGCCATGTTAAAGCGTTGCCACAGCAGCGCTTTAACGTTGCTAGTGAAGACATGCCCTAAGAGACAGATTATGCAGTAGTCGCCTTCGGCTTTTATTAGAGCACTCGGAGGGGAGCAAATAATAGTTAAGCATGATACAGAAACCAGAAATAAAGAGAAAGAGACGGCACAGAATGGAAACCCTCCCCAGCTGTAGAAATAGAGGACAGCATGGGATGGTTTGAAATTCTCTCTTTACAGGATAGTACAAGTCCTATAAGTGTGCAAACCAAGAATGATCATATTTGATATACTGGTTTAAACAATCTCTTTGTATTTCTTGCAGCTATTAGAACTTCATCTAGAAAAATAGGGAAGAGAATATTCAACTTCTTCTTTTTCGTTGTCTCTTGAAATTCCTTTTACAGCACAAGTTTAACATTTTGTCCCTATCACCATGTGATATGCCTTTGATATAGAGAATTTGATATCTGTCCTGTGGATTGATACAACACTATGTTGCTGGGGAGGGAACATCTGTTTCTGTCTAGAGATTTAAAAAGTAATTGCTAGAGAAAGGTGGCACATGTAGCTCTGTCATGTGAAATTTGCTAATTATCCATGGAAAAAGTATGGTGAGAGCTAAATTCCCTGCCCTATACATTGTGCCAATTAATACCAGTTATGATGGTCCATTCTGAGATACAGACATCTGTCCACTCACAAATGGGACGGAGATCACCAATTCATTTCACATGGGGCATGAAAGAGTCATCAGGTGGGAATGACTTCTGTTCACTGCTGAACTCCACCAAATTCACCTAAAGGTGAAAGGCTTTGTATCTTGTTACAAATCCTCTGAGCCATTCAGTCCCGCTGGAGCTTCCTTTTGAGTGAATTAAGTGCTCAAGCAAGGAAAGGTTTAGTAGGGGAGCCTCAATTCAAGCACAGTGCCTGATTATCTCAGGGCATTTAATCCTGATTTACCATATCCCTTCTATTTCAATGTTGTCATCACCCTAGTAGAGAGCGCCAATCTTGGAACACTTTAGAAATATTAATTGATACACCCATTACCTGTATAAAGTAGTTAAATATCATACACAATCCAGACACATATACACTGAGAGAGAGTTTGTGTCTCTGCTAAGGTCAAACACAGTCAATGAAAGACCCAGGAACAGAACCCATAAACCCTGATTTCTAGCCCTATGCAGGCAGCTCTAAATCATGTTTTCATCCCAACCCTCACATTCTCAGATTTGGTGTTTGTTTACTTCTTAAATCACCAGAATGCCTCCCATTATTTTTAATTTGGTAGAACTATCACATTGACCAAAGAGCATGTACTAGGTAAATGCTTCCATCAGTGAATGATGTCTAGAATTTAAGAGCTTTTAAAACATTTACAAACATTGAGAACCCATAATTATCAGGTGCAGAAAAATCTGAATATGCTGGACATTTCTCATATGAGGATTTTCATATGCAAAAGACCCAAGAAGACCTTGTTAGCTGTCTGAACATTTTTGGACTCAGAGTAGGGTGACCAGACAGCAAGTGTGAAAAATCGGGACAGGGGGTGGAGGGTAATAGGAACCCATATTAAAAAAAAGCCCCAAGTATTGGGACTGTCCCAATAAAATTGGGACATCTGGTCACCCTAACTCAGAGCCATTAACTTCTGAGTTACAAGCCCAGCTCTCAATTTTGTGGTTTTGGGTAAGTCACCCATCTCTATGGTGAAGAAACGTGAAGTTCTAGGTTGACGTGGATTGTTACAATACTTTATCCAAACCAATTTGTCCATCCTTAATTGTCTTTTGACTAATGGAATTTCACATAAAAAAAACCCCAGATTGGGCCAGATCCTCAGCTAGTATAAACTGACATAGCTTTCTTGACATCAGTGGAACTATATTGATCTACAGCAGCTGAAGATCAGGCCCATTATGAAAGACACTTTCAGGAAATCTTTGGCTTATCTTTTTGTGGCTTTATAAAGAAGCTGTTCATTTGCTGAGAAGAGAGTGAAACTGCAAGGTCAGCATCAGATAGAAAAGGTGGCAGTGTGCAAAGATCATTTGCAATGGAAGAAAGAATGGCACTTGGGTGCAGAAATGAAGAAACTGGGTTAAATGAAGATCTGATGGAAGGGTTTGTAACTCTCTGACACTGGAGTTGCATCCATTAGTGCCATGTCTGAATCTGGCCCCTTAGCTGAAACCTAATGTACAAGAAGTGATTGAACTTTCAAGCAGAAACATGGCAAAGTCAGAGGGAGGGAGACCGTGTGGAAATAGTTAATGTTCTTCATACAACTCTGGTCCAGCCTGTTCCACATGCGGCATAAAGGTATCTCTCTGGAGTACCAGAAAGAACAGATTTATGAACCAGATGTGACTTTGCATTTATACAGGTGTGACTGGCTTTGACTGAAGGGCCATTTTGAAAAGTGATGGAGTGTCTCATTATGTAATCAGCATAAATTACTACTTGACTTTTACATATGTGTTATTAAACAAACACGCACCACTTGCGTTGTACTTCTTCTAGTGTGCATAAAAGGGGACCTGTCCCCCTCAGGCTTACAGAAAAAGCATATGGGTATAATGCACCTATTCAGTATTCATAAAAAAATATGGTAGTTACCCAGCTGATGATGAAGAGATGGTAATTTCAGAATTCCACTTAGTTGAAGTCACTGATTATTGCAAGTGGAAATTACCTTTATGAATTTTTCTTTCATTAAAAAAATGTAATTAGTGGCTCACAAATATCTATATAGATAGTACGAAGGGACTCTTGTTCCCAGCCATTACATACATTGCATTTTGTGTGCCCTTTGCTCCCCCTCTACAAGACACATCATACAAAAATGTGACTATGTAAGTCCAATGCTAAACAGAAGCTCCTGATGCAACTATGAAGTTTTGCCAAACTGCCCTAAGCTCCTTAGATGGTAATAGAATAATTAAAAAAAAACCAACCAACAACAACAACTGAACAGACATAAGGCTCAATTCTGCAGCCCTGACTCAGGCCCCAATCCTGCAACTTGCATTAACATGGGTGCAGGGAACATTACTCAGGCAAAACTCTCCCAGTACTGACTGAGATAGGGCAACAGGCTTCATCTCTTAATTGTTAAAGGAGGAGTCTCCATGCACGCCAAGTCACCCAAGATGCTTCAGATCCCGGGTTTATTTAGAATCATTACAATTCTGCCACTGACTCAGTGTGTGATTCAGAGCAAGTCACTTCTGTCTAGGTTTCCTTGTCTGCAAAATGGGGTAACATTGACTTCTTGTTTGTAAAGAGATTTGAGAAAGGTATGCAAAGTTATTGTTATTACATAACAAAATACTTATTTTACAAAGGATGATTCGTTGATACTCCCATACTCTTTACTCTTGACAAATCTGATCTTAGGTGTTGAGGAGTCCAGGAGAGTCCATTAAATTACGTGTTATGGGAATATTTTGTTGTTTCTGGAACCAAATTTTTGTACTGAAGTGATATTTAAAGACTATTTACCTGCCCTGTCTACTTGGTCAGTGATTTAATTGCCCAATGAGCTGACAGCTACTAATAATTTCTTGCATTTCTGAAGCCTCTTGAGTACTTGTACTGTGATACCGATCAGCAGGTTATTAGGAAAAATAAGTTATTCTTCTCTGAAAGGAAATAAGAAGTTCTCAAGAGTAGCAAAGACCTACAACCATAATCTGTATTGCACATGTGTGAGAGAGCGAGCTCTCAGCCCTTTCTTTTATGCTTCCTCCATCCCCCTTTTAGGGCAAAATTCTCCTCTCTGATCAATTTTCTGCCCTACTCTTCTCAAAATCCACTTCTCTCAATCTCCCCAACACACCCGACCAGAAGGGGATGCATGTGAGAGATGGTGCTGCTCCATTACAGGGACCATGGGTCAAATTTGAAAAGCCAGACTATGCTAATTTAAATAGATACATCAAATCATTTCTACAAGGGGCACCTTTATAAGATCAACAATGCAGTAGCCTCTAGAAATTTTCCCATGGAACCAATTGCTCCCATGGGCAAACCTCTTCCTGAAAATGGAGGAGCATCAAGTCAAAACAATACCAAGTTGTTTTACCCTCTGTAGTTTTTTTTCTCTTCAGTCAGCGTCACTGATAAGACACCCACGTTTGGTTTAACAGTAGAGCTGGAATACAAAACCACTAAACAGTTAATTCAAGTGCCAGTTTGAAAATTACATTGTAATGTATTATCGCATGTTGTGTTTGAAACCATAGCAATTAAAGGACAAATTCAGCCTTACTGAAATCAATGTAGTTGTATTCACATGTGGTGTGGGAAAATTTGGCCTTAATTGTCTGGAAGCAAGAAAGAAAGTAAAATAACTGATTTTTCATAAAAACTTAAACTGAACTGCATGTAGTAGACAGAAACTTCTCTGAGCTTCTACTGAACTTCAGATCTAAAATTCCTCAGCAGGTTATCCAGTGACAACATATGCAGCCAATGAAACAGCTAATGTGAAGCATTACACCAGCAGAATACATTCTCATTGGCTGATCATGCATATCTAGCAGTTTCAGAGAGCAACCATCTCCCAATGTTGTTGTTATGTCCCATGTAACGTACAGCAGTATCTGAATTACCCAACAAAGAACATACTTAGGGCCTGACCCCAATGCACACTGAAGAAAAGTAGAAAGACTTTCATTGACTTCAGCAGGCTTTGGATCAGATGCTTGGCTATTATCTTTCCTAAAAGAACTGTTTGTAACAGACAGTTATATACAACAGTATTTATTCAGTTTTTTGTTTTCATATTTCTTCTCCTAGGTATGAGCCCTATAGAAATACATCTTTTTGTCTCACCAAAGAAGCATCTGCCTGGTTTTGACTCTTAGGCCTGGTCTACGCTAGAAAATTGTCATCTTAACTACGTCGCTCAGAGGTGCAAAAAATCCACACTTGTGAGCAGTGTAGTTAAGCTGACCCACACCCCAATGTAGACAGTGCTGGGTCTACAGAAGAAGTCTTCTGTCGGCCTAGCTACCACCTCTCAGGGAGATAATACCTATGCTGATGGGAGAACCCCACCTGTTGGCATAGGTAGTGTCTATATTATAGCATTTCAAGTGTAGACAAGCCCTTAACCCTGCCTGCATTAATATTTGTCTGCAGTGCCCAATGTATAGTTTAGATGATCACTGGGGAAAAACGGAAAAACAAGCTCAAATTTAATCAAACAATATTTTGCTGTTGGGCCAATACTCAAGACACTGCTGCACTGTTACCCATGCCAGCTTCCTTGAGGAACCTTGGACACTGGCACCAGTACTCAGCCCTTCGTTGTGGATAAAGCTATGTATATCTAAAAAGGCCCACTTAAAGGAACATAAGGCTTTAAATATTAAGCCAATTTCTATCTAATTATCTAAGCTTTGCTAATGTAATGAGAAATGAAAGAAAGAAAAATAGGGTACTTGAGCTGGAGAGTAAAAAAATATGGATCCTGTAGTGTATGATAAGTGGGCTTTGTTGGATTAAATACAGTATTACATTCTTTAAATGCGTGTATGTTTAGCAGCTGTAAGCACTGGATTCTGTCTTTGATTATAACAGTGCCGAGCTTTATCTGCAAAACTGAAACCTCTGACTCTCTAGTACAGCAGTAAGTGAAACCTAAGCACATGTAATCTGTAAAAATAAATATAATTACTTTAGCAAATGCATTACAGCTGGCCAGGTTTAATGTTAATATACCTGTTTCTTATAGCTGATTAGTGGCAGAGGACAGAGGTGGTGGTTTGTGTTGTGCCATTCAAGCAGAATGGGGGAAAAAATCATTGCCCTAAATTGTTCCGTTTTGACATTTGATAGTGAATTGAAATTGATTGGAAATGCTGGTCTTTTCAGTTTCTTCTCACTCCGCAATTCAGTTAAAAATATTTTGGGGTAAAAAGTTCAAAAGCTTCTGAGGTGCTTCATCCTCTTTCAAAATTTCTAAATTTGAAAATGCTCTGAAAATGTGAAGGAAACCTGAAAGCCTTTCTTCGATACATTCCAAGGAGGTAGTGCTGTCTAGGGTGTGAATCAGGAGACTGGGAATCAACATTAGTACAGACCATTTCCAGCTCTGCTGTTGATTCGCTGTGTGACTTAGACAAGTCATTTAATTTTTCTGTGCCTTATTTTATCCAGCTGTAAAATAGGTGTACTTTTTCGAGGGGTTTCGGGACTGTTTACAGGAGAAATAGATCAATGTAGTGACACCAGTGTAAGTCTCTAATGGCAAAACTACATTGATGTAGACCTACATTGGGACCCACATACAGCTAAATTGACACAAGCCAGAGCTTCCCCTCGTATGGCTTATTCCAGTAACTTGCAGTTACACTGGTGCAAATATTTGAAAAATGTTCCTAATGTAGATAGGCCTTTAGACACACAATGCAATTAAGGGGTGGTATGTGCCTTGACTTCCCCATACTGCTATGGAAATCTTAACCAGTATACTCATCTCCCTCATTGGAGTGTTGAGACGTAATTAATGTCTACAAAGTGCTTTGAGATCCTCAGATGAAAGGCACTCAAAGCATGAAGTGCATTGTGATATTGTTGATTGAAGTCATGCCTGTGAGTACTAGCAAATCAACATCACAGATAAGGCTATCATCAACTGCAAAGCTTTTTGAGTGCCTGCTCTTTAATCTAGCTAGTTTCTAATTCCTCCTCTTCAGTATTGTTTTGTTTCTCCTTTACAAAGAATGTGTTCATGAAGCAACACCGTCCAGCTCACTTAGGGAGGTTACATCTAAACACTTGGTGTAAATTACTAGGTTTACAATTTCATTCACAGTTAGTGTCAGGCATTTATAGATTTACTCTGTGAGAGATAATAGAGTCTAGAAATTTACTATGTTGAGGAGCCACTGCAGGCTAAATAAAGAGACTCTTATTAAAATAATTAGTAAGCCTGCCAGTCAGCTACAGTGTTTCCCTCCCACAAACAAACAAAAAAGACGAGCCTCAAACAGTTAAGTATTTCAGTGTTATAGTCAGCCTGGTAGAGGTATGGCAGTTATACAAAGAGAGGACTCAAGTCCATTGCACACCCATGCACAGTCTGTCTGTGTACTCCTAGGGACAGATTTATTCTCACATTGTGGCCCCTTGGTACTCGCAAGGCAGAGGTTCCTGGTGCATGGTCTATGCTGGGGGCGTTCTGGGGGCATGGGCAGACGGAGTTATCACTGGGGTATTTTACACCCCAGCAATTCTGCATCCTCTCCAATGGCCCATAGGAGTAATGGCAGCAGGGACGTAAGTTAAACAGTACTTAGGGACACCCTAGCCTGTGCCGGGGAGGGGAGGGGGGAACGACATTGGCCCTGTCAGTCTCTGATTAAGGGAGGTGCAAGCTGCTTTCCCTCTATCCTGGCTATAACCTCATCACAGACACAGGCATGAATCTGGCTCCTGGCCCATTCCTCTTCTGTGCTGGTCAGTGGAGAAGCAGCAGCACAGGGGGACAGCATGCTGGACCTTTTCAAAGGATGCCTTGGGTCTTGCTATGATATGTAGTTGCCTTTTCAAGAGATGTTTTGTCTGAGTCAGTCAGAATGTCTTCTGGAGTGCTGAGTGGAGGAGGGAGCACCACTGCAGCCTGCTCCTGCCCCTCACGCTAGCCCAGGGTCTGGCAATAAAAGCCACAGCAGAGCCCTCAAAACTTTATTTTTACATGCTGAATGAAGTTGCTTTGAGGTTACCAGGGGCTCAGTCCCACAGATCTTATTCAGATAAAACCCCACCGATTTGAAAGGGGAGTTTTTCCATGTATGAACTCTAAACCCAGCCATCTTGTACACTAGATTTATTTTGTTTGCTTGCAAAAGAAAATTCATACACTCTGATGGACAAAATATGGCACATAAGTAAAACTGCATAAACAACCTTGGATTTCTGTATTCTGTCTGTCCATAGATAATATTTAGAAAACAAAGTCCTTCAAAAACATAAAGGAATTTTGGCTGCCTTTCAGGAATAGTAGAGTTAAATCAGTAAAATGCTCAGTAGAGATTGTATGTCCACAAACATATTTTATCTTGACAGGTTATGCATTATTGAGAGCCACAGGAGTGACTTGAAGGCAAGTTAGAAAAAGAGCACTTCTAGTACAAGACATTTTTGGATGGGGAATCTGAGGGGCTGCCTTGAGAATACCAAACCCTGGAATCATCTTTCTTGGCCAGATCCTCAGGTGACATAACCTGGCATAGCTTCACTGAAGGCAACATTGGTTGACATCAGCTGAGAATCTGGCCCTTTTGTGGTCTTTCTCAGACCTGATAGCTCTAACATCACAAAGAAAAAGTGAGGCTAATCATAGAATCATAGAACTTAAGATCAGAAGGGACCATTATGATCATCTAGTCTGACCTCCTGCATGATGCAGGCCACAAGAGTTGACCCACCCACTCCTGAAATAACTCTCACCCTTGACTCAGCTGTTGAAGTCCCCAAATCTTGATTTAACGACTTCAAGCAGCAGATAATCCTCTAGCAAGCGACCCCTGCCCCATGCTGCGGAGGAAGGCGAAAAACCTCCAGGGCCTCTGCCAATCTACCCTGGAGGAAAATTCCTTCCCGACCCCAAATATGGCGATCAGCTGAACCCCGAGCATG